>CAMXCT020004613.1:395000-500000 GCA_947184155.2 Cladocopium goreaui | reverse complement strand
GATGTTCTGGCATATCTTCTGGCAGATGTTCTGGCATATCTTCTGGCATATCTTCTGGCAAATGTTCTGGCATATCTTCTGGCATTCCATCTGGCATTCTATCTGGCATATCTTCTGGCATATTATCTAGCAAATCTTCTGGCATTCCATCTGGCATTCTATCTAGCATATCTTCTGGCATATT
Source organism: Cladocopium goreaui (assembly GCA_947184155.2). Classification (NCBI taxonomy): domain Eukaryota; class Dinophyceae; order Suessiales; family Symbiodiniaceae; genus Cladocopium; species Cladocopium goreaui. The sequence continues at coordinate 499,816 of CAMXCT020004613.1, read as the reverse complement.
ATCTGGCAAATCTGCTGGCATTCTATCTGGCAAACATTCTGGCACTTTATCTGGCATATCTTCTGGCATTCTATCTGAAATTCTATCTGGCATTCTATCTGGCATTCTATCTGGCATATCTTCTCGCATTCTATCTGGCATATCTTCTAACATTTTATCTGGTATATCTTCTGGCACTCTATGTGGCATATCTTTTGGCATGGATACTCGCGGTTGAGGTCCGGCAGGGAACACTGGGAGCGGATGGTCGTGGTTGAGGTCCGGCAGGGAACACTGGGCGCGGATGGTCGTGGTTGAGGTCCGGCAGGGAACACTGGGCGTGGATGGTCGTGGTTGAGGTCCGGCAGGGAACACTAGGCGTGGGTGGTCGTGGTTGAGGTCCGGCAGAGAACACTGTGGATCGCGGGTCGCAGTTGAGCCAGGACGACGAGGACGACGAGGACGACGAGGACGACAAGGACGACAAGGATGACAAGGAGGACGAGGAGGAGGAGGAGAGGAGGACGAGGCAGGAGGAGGCGGAGGAGGAGGAGGAGCAGGAGGAGGAGGAGGCAACTGACATAAAATCTAACAACCCTCACCTGGCAGGTGGGGAACAATGTAGCCAATAAAATGGAAACATGTCTTCCCCTTATTCAATTGCAATGTTGGATGAATCTGCGTAAATTTTCAATAGTTGATGGTTCAACTCCATTTTTTTATGGTTATATCCATTTTTGGGGCTAAGCCTAGAGGTTTCATTCAATCCTGTTCTTCTTGATGGTGGTCAACCCCCAACATTTTTGGTACAAACTGTTATTTTGCACCCCAAAAAAAAGCACCTGCCAAGAGAAAGACTTCAGCCGAGGGCTGGTCGTAGAAGGTTTCCACCACATAGCCCAAGCCGAAGCCCTGTGGTCCAACTGATTGGCACTGGGGGATGTGAGAGGTTAACATATTTTCAGATTCTATATATATATATATAATCATTATATATAGTCATTATATATATATAATGATTATATATATATAATCATTATATATATAATCATTATATATATAATCATTATATATATAATCATTATATATATATATATTTAGCATAACAATAAACATGGTTTCAAGCATTTCTTTGGTATACATATGTAGTGATTCATGTTTGGTATACAAAGGCCACCTCGCTGGAACAGTTTGGACTTTCCTCTTGAGATCCTCCAGGTCCACGAGGAACTAAGAGGCCTGGTTTGATGGTATATCAACGGTATATCCCATATTAATCCATATTAGTCCATATTAATCCATATTAATCCATATTAATCCATATTCATCCATATAAATCCATATTAATCCATGTAATAATACGTAACATTTAACAACTGTATGTTACCACATGTTCCAGTCAATCCGAATTGCTACGACGCTGTGGCAACGTCCTCATCTTCGTTTCGCATTAACCTGGGCTGGGTAGGTCGGCAGCCACAGCTTCGTGGGGAACATGATAATTTTCTGTCTCTGTGATTCATAATCCCCAAAAGGATAGAAAACGAAACAACAAAAACACTAAAAACCATTAATGGTACATTAATGGTACATTCATGGTACATAAATGGTACATAAATGGTACATAATAATTCGCTGATCTATTTTTTGGGGCTTGCTGTAATACAATGACAACTTCGCATTTTGGAACACATTGCCAGGTCCATGGCTGGCGGCTCTGCTGAGAAGATTATATCTTAAGTATCAATGGTTAATATTATAGTTAATATTGTAATATTCATATGTAATTGTTGCATGTATATTAAGTATAATGGTTATATAAGTTAGTTAGAATGGCCCTTGCCCATCTTCCCATCCTCCACAACCGCAAACATACAGACAACATTTCAAAGCAACCAACCCCCATAACATCACACAAACAAATCATAACAACCAAAGCATACCCATAAACCAATAAGAAATCAATCAACCAAACAACACAAATAAATCAGAACAACCAAGACATAACCAAAATCCAATGAGTAATCAATCAACCAAGACAATAACAAAACCATAGCAACAAGCAATCATCAAAAACCAAAACAACACCCCATCACAAAAATTATTCAACAAACCAACCAATAAGATTGTTGAATAATCAATGCCAAAAAATATTCAATGAACCAATCAAAATACAAACAACAAACCATCATAGAATTAGGGGGCAAGGTCTCCCTCATAGAAAACAATATTTCAAAAAAAAAAACATAAGAACCTCCCAACCCCATAACCTTGTCCATTCTACAACCAATATCCTAATGAGGTGTGGGGTAAGACCCTAATAGAAAAAACCCAAAAACCCATAACCCCGAACTGGGGGATGTCGGACTTTCCTCATTTTGGTCACGAGCGCGCTGCTCCACTTCACTTCGGAAGGTTCTGTTCAAAGCACACGACCCATTGCTCAATCTTCTCAGCCATCTCTGGCTGTTTCACTGTCTGCACAGTCTTCCACTTATCAAACTGAAACTGCGGAACGACAAAGAAGAATTTGGCTTTGCTGTCATGCTTCTTGCAAAGTGCATCCACAATCTTAGACGCCTGCGTCTTCGTCACGTCCATTGCCTTGCCACTGTCATTGAAGGTGATGTCATGTGTATCGGCAATCGTCAGCTGAAAAACGCCCTGTGAGGTCCATGAGTCAAAGGCAGGAAAGTTTTTGCTCTGCGGCTGGTAGTATTCGCCATCCTTGATGTCTGCTGCGGGATTGCCCGAAATCAGCACTCCTTCAAGACCACCTTGGAGTTCCTGTGTTGTATCAGACCCCTTCCCCTCAGCTGTCAAGCATCTGGCTCGGAGCTTGAACTTGCCGATGGACTTGTCCTGCATGAACTGGTGGAACTCTTCCTCAAACAATGCAAAACCGATGCCAGTAATCATTCCTTCCCGCATCCTTTTCCAAAGTTCTTCGGAGTTGTCCTGTCTATTTTGCTTCACCAGCTCTTGCCGAACATAGGGAGACGACAACTGCACATCAAACCAGCTGAACTCCCGCTTTGGGTGCATCTTCACCAGCAAATGCGTCGTCTTGCTTATGGCTTTCATGTCAGACGATACTTTCAGGGATTGCAGCGCATCTGCTGACTGCACGGCCTCAACGAGCCTCTCCTTGTCATTCTCTGCCCTTGTCTCGTCCCTCTCCAAAACAAGCCTCGCAGTGCCACCAAAGATGCCGAAGCGTTCCTTGACAACCTCCTCATTCAGCTTGTGTAAGGCCATGACCTCTGCACTCAGCATCTCCGTCAACGTCCATGGTGGCATAAAGCACTGCCCAGAAAAGCGCTCGGCCTTCTTAAAATGTTCGGTGTTGAAAGCCGCTGCAGAGGTAATCCACAAAGACTGGCAAAAGACCCTATGTTCCACATCAATGTCGGCATCCATGATATACAAAGCTTGTGCAGGCGCTGACTTCAAAGTCTTGACATCCACCTCTTTGGGCTCTTTGCCCTTCTGAAACAGATGGATGATGTCCCTCTGGTGCAGAAAAACTGGGAAGTCTTTAAGCTCACTGTCGTGGAAGCGACGCCAGATTAAATATACCATAAAATTGGACTTGCCGATCCCAGACGAGCCCAGCAGCGACATCACGGGTTTTTTTCTTCAACATGATGTCGGCAATTTCTGTGTAGCACCCCCGCACGTAGAACTGCTTCTCGTCCCAAATTTCAGAAACGTTTTGCAACTTGAAACTGCCCGTTTCCGTTCTGAGAATTTGCCCTTCCAGCTCTGCATCATCCAAAGCTCGTGCGAAGGCCTTGACATTCTCGGGAACATCGCTCTGAACCTGAAACCAAGCAAAGCAGCCACAGAAACATAAACGCTATCTCACATCAACGAGAAACAAAACACAACGAACTCGGGCTACGACTAAAACTAATCTTTACCAAGAAACGGGTTGTGGTTGGGTAATGCCCTTCTGAATCTTTGTATTCGGCGGCAGGGCAGAGAACTGTAAGGTTCGCGCTGCGAAATGCCAAAAGCAGAAGAAATGGCACTGAAGGACATAGCGCCGAACATGAGCATTGCGCAAGGCAACCATTGCTACAACAAAAGTCTTGAAAAGCAACAGCTCGTATTCCTGCAACAGCTCTTACTCCTCCTGACTTTGAATCATGATCTTACTTGAAGCATCAGCGCAGTGCAGTTTGATATTGTTGAGCCTTAACGACAGTGATGTCAAGCACTGGAAGCAACAACACATCAGCATGAACAAGCCTTACACCTTTCACAATTCGTGGCGTAAATAACCCCTCTTATCATCATCTAAATAGTAATAGTTTTGTCCTACTTTCTTGTCAATTTCTTCAAGTTTTGCCAGAACCAGTTTCACCTGTTTAGCGTATTTGTTGAATTTATCCATCAACTCTTTCATTTCAGTCTTGCTCTCATCTCCACTTGACATTACTATTTATTTATTTAGAAATTAATTTATTTAATTATTCATTTATGAGTTGGAGTTGATAGAAAAACTACTCTTTAAATGGTTTCGTTTCAATCCATTTCAGACATCATCTGTTTTTTGCTGTTCCGTGGTGTATTCATAACATCTTTTATCATATCATTTCTATATCTTTCATCTTCTGTTGGAGGAGTAGTAATTCGATTGAAAGCAAACGAGATGCTGTGGTCTTGACTATCCAATGTAATCCCCCCTTCATCATCCTTACTGACATTCATAGTCTTATCATTTTTAGTCAGTTTGAAACTACACGGATTACAACGACAGGTTATGCCTTTGGGGTTGATTTCAATTTCGTTCCTCAACTGTAATTTTCCCTGACATAAAGGGCAATCAAAGATAATATTTTTGCTTGTTAGTTTTTGTTCCTGACTTAAACTTACCATTTTGGGTTCATCATCAGACAGTTCAAAATCCTCTGGAATAGTTTTTTTGGATTTACTGCTTTTCTTTTTCGGAGGCATCCTTTATATTATTGATTAGATAATGAATAAAACATTTGATATTCCAAAATCATCTTTAACATTTTTATCTTACCATCTTCAACCACAGGAAATTTAGCGTCGCGAATGCTCGCGAGGACTTCGTCCGAAGCGTCATCAATCAGGGTTTCTATATTCTCAATTATCTCTTCATCATCAATCACAACCATTACTATTAGAAAATAGTTTTGCTATGTTCTAATTATACTTGCGCTTGTGTAAATGAAAGAGAACAGGGTTGGGGCGCGGGTTCTCTCAAAAGCATGGCATCAAACTAATTCAAAAGTAAGACACATATTCAACTGTTTGTTGCGGGGAACTGAATTAACTGTCCTGATGCTCGTATGGCAGGTAAATGGCAGTCTGTTCCAAACCTTGCGACCCCTTATTCCAGCAAGATAAGATATGCCACTACAATTTATATTATAAATTTATTTCTTAAATACATTATATTATGAAAAAACTTGACATACCTAAGATAGAACCAATCAATGTAAAGCAGTATGAGTTTAAACAGTCTCAATACCCACAAGCGGACAAGTTGCCGTTTAGGTCAATTATTGTTAGTGCCAGTCAAGGCGGTAAGGGTATATTAACTCAGAACCTTATTCTGAAAATATACAGAGGATGCTTTGAGAGAATATACATTGTATCCCCAACCGCTCACATAGATGAAGCATACAAAGAGGTAATAAAATACATTGAAAAAGAGTTAAAAATTGATAATAAAAAAGAACAATTACAATACTTATTTGATGAATATAATGCCGAAGCATTACAACATATCATAGACACACAGCACAAAGTCATAGAGTATCAGAAGAAAATGAAAATGACCAAGTTATTCAGTTGCTTATTGATTATATATGATTTCGCAGAGGATAAAACTTTTATGAGATATTCTAAAATCCTTCACGGTCTATACACAAAATCAAGACACTTCGGACTATCAGTAATAACTGCCAGTCAGAAACTAAATGCCCTCGCGACGATTGTAAGAGTAAATACATCTTCATTATATATCTTCAAATTGAAGAATATGAAAGAGGTTGATACTTTTATTGAAGAACAATCAGCACTGGTTGATAGAAAGACCTTATATCAAATTTATAAAATAGCAACAGAAGAACCTTACTCTTTTTTATTTGTTAAACTTCGTATGAGTGATTTGAATAAGATATTTATGATTAGATTAGAGAAGGCAATTCATATTAATTGAAAATACATTTAAAGATTTAAGAACTTAAAAGATATTATAAGATAGTATGCCACGAAAACCTATAGACTACAGTAAAACACATTTCTACAAAATTGTTTGTAGGGATACAAGTATAACTGATTGCTATGTTGGTATGACAACCAGCCTTTTATCAAAAAGAAAGTCTCAGCACAAGTTTTGTTGCTTAAATGACACCGATAAACACTACAACCTTCATCTTTATCAATTTATACGAGCAAATGGAGGCTGGGACAATTTTGAAATGGTATTAATTGAGACAGAATGTTTGGATAATGCTTTAGAAGCAGGAAAAAGAGAAAGGTTTTACAAAGAACAATTGAATTCATCCTTAAATATTCAAGTGCCTTCAAGAAACGATAAAGAATACAGAGAGGACAATAGAGACATATTATTATACAAAAAGAAAATCTTTTGTGAAAACAACAAGGAACAAATTAAGAAATACAAACGAAAACACTATGAAAACAACAAAGAAAAAGTGCTGGCGAAATGTAAAGAGTATCGTGATAAGCAAAAAATGCTTCGTGAAAACAACAAAAAACAACTAAATTTGAAATCACAAAGTTAATAATATTAAAATCAATAATATTATTAAAACAAACTCATATTACATAAATCAACCTTTGGAATAGTATATATTAGTTTTGTTTGTTTCTCCTTTTCCAATACTTTTAACCTTTCTGCCACTTGCTTAATTGCTTTCAATTGTAAAGCATCTATCTTTGACAAATCTAAGTCATCAATATTAATATCTTTGATTTCTTCAATAAAGTTATTCTCATTTATATTGCTTTGTTTATTTCCCATTTATATATTTATTTTAGATTTAATCTTTTGATTTTGCTTTTGCCTTACTCTTTGGTTTGGGTTTTGGATGCTGAACCAAATTTTCAACTTCAAACAATCTTGCTTCTAAATATTCAGTTTTAACAATTTGTTCTTGTAATGCTTTCCACAACACCGCTGAAAGTTTAATAAAGTTCATATTTAAATTACCTTCCTTATCATTGCCAACAATTTTACTGAATTCTTTTGGTAGTTCTCTTTGTAATTCATCTGCTATAAAACCGAATTGTTCTCCAACTCCATATTTCTTATCTTTGTAGTTGAAAGTTTTTACATTGATGTTCTTAACAACCATTGAGGCATCGCATTCAACATCGTTTATGTTCTCTTTTAACTTTTCATCAGATACGGTTGTATCTACAATATTACCAATTACCCCAAGACCGGTATTATCTATGGTAGTGTTAAAATCTAAACTATCTCCTAAATAATTAAATCTGAATATTTCTTTCCTTGTTCCACCATTCACTGCTCCCTCCCAGATTGTATCAGTATTGTTAGTTCTACTTTTAAAGTAATTGCCATAAACAATACTTGATGAAATACCCACACCTGAAGCAACATTAAGAAGACTATTAGCACCATCTAATCTAAAATATTCAACAGTGCTTCTATAAAACACTAAATCATTAGCATCATAAGTATCTATCACATTAGTTGATAATTTATAACTGGGGTCAATTGCTAAATTTCTACCACAGTAAGCGTTTGTTTGATTTAATTGAAAAATAATATTAGTAGCACTTTGACTACCACATATAAACCTTATAGTAGCACCCGATACAGTATTATTTCTAATATCCATTATTTTATAAGTTTCTCCTTCATCACTGTAATAAATACCACTTCCTGATAATCCACCTAATGAAAAATTACCATTACCAAAAATGTTTTTGTAAAAATCAATTCTATCACTTGCTGTATTTAAATTTATGTAAGTATTGCCATTCCTTTGAATATTCATATCAGCATCACCATCGGTATTTATTGTATTGGTATTGATGCCACCACCTGCTATTAACTCACCACCAGAAAATTCACTAACACCCGCTACTTCAAATGATTTACCTGTATTAGACGACCATTTATTCACAGTAATTGTAGGTGCTCCTCCTTGGTGTCCTAAAAATATATCACCGCCTGAATAATAATTTAAATGTAATACATTAGGCAATCCACCAGAAGCAAAAGCAGAAATATGATTACCTAAACTATGAACTATATAATTGCCTCCCGTTGGGTTTGTTAAAATCATTTGCGTCCCATCAAGTGCTATATTTAGATATTAAAACATTTCTACCCTATCATTTGTATTTGATAAATTTATGTATGTAGTCCCGTTCCTTTGAATATTTAAATCAGTATCAGTGTAAGTGCTGATGACATTTGATTTTAAAACATCCTTACATACAGTTTCTTTTTCTATCAATACCTGATTAGATGTATTGAATGTCATAAATAGACTTCCTGCTCTGTTAAATGTCATATTGCCAACACTAACTGTATTAATACTATCTGCCCATATTCCAGCATTAAATAAAGTCGCATCATTAAAATTTGCTCTTCTTGGAAAAACCAATTCATTAGCAGTGTTAAAAGTCAGGTGTAAAATATTATTTCTGTAAAAATCAAGATTAGCATTAGAAAAAGAATGATAAGCATTACTATACACCCCACCATTACAATTTACAGCACCATCTAAATAGGATGTTCCATTAGCGGTTAGTACATTAGTTCCATTTCTTACACCTAAAACTGTTAGACTACTACCAACTACTAAATCATAATCAACACCACCACCACCTAATACTAAATTAGTAGGTTTGCTGAATACAATGGTGTCAGTGTCATAGTCAAAACACAAATATGTAATATCATTATGTTTAAATACAACATCATCAAAGTTTATACCTGTATTAAATCCATTTGTTATGATTTCCGGACATCTTACCTTTTTGTATGCTCTGACTTCATCTTTGCCCTTTTCTAATTGAATATATGCCACTCCATCTTGTTTAATGATTAAATCAGTATCCAGTGTTAAATTTGATAATTCATTAGTGTAAATATTATTTTCACATTCTACAGTAGGTTTCAATTCTATCTTTGCTGAACTGTTGTTATATACCATCCACGGCGTAGCATCATAAGCAAAAGTTGTATTTACATTGCTGTCCTTATTGTAAAACGTATTTGAGTAAGCATTTGATGAAACAATATTATTACATTGAATGTGTGTTGCTGTTCTTAGATTGTTTGTTATATTAACTGACCCCGCTATGGTTTGTGATGCTTCCCCTGACAATGAAAGTTTAGCATCTAAAAATCCATCTACCTCTGTTTTATTATAGTAATTTGTTAAATCAACATTGCCACCACCACCTGCCACTGCTTCATTGACAAATTGTTCAGTTGCTAAATTAGAACTTCCTGTGATTTCAATTTTTACAAATTCAGTGCCAACTATTCTATTACTTCCATCTAATGTTAAACTACTCATTAATATAAATATTTTAGATTAAAAATTATCATCATCTTTTTTTAGATGTTGTTGAAAACATATTAGCACAAAGGTTGTTATATTTGTCCTGCTTCTGTTTCATCAATGTTTGTTGTAGCAATTGATAGTGTTGATACAAAGCAGTTTCAGGACTTATATGTTGCTGAGGTTTCAATATTTGATTTCTAACTGGTGCTGATAGTTTGGGTCTTAATGGAACTCGCTGTTCGCTCGTTGCTTCGCGTATTACTTCATCATCTTCTTTATCACTGTAATAGACCTGTTGAGGTTGGGGTTTAGGTTTGGGCGTTTGCTTTGCTTTGGGTTTTGCGTGTGGTTTGACTGGTTTCTGTTCTAATGTGCCTTTACAGTTTTGTTCGTGTCCGTATCTAAAACTTTTCAACTTCATCTCCTTTTGACACTTAGGACACCTAACCATTTTATCCTGTGCTCTAACTGGTTTCTTCACTTCTTTAACTTCTTCTTTTGGTGGTTCAGCAGTTTCAACCCCAAAGGGGTTCAAAGCGCCACGGGCGGTTTCTTCAATAATTTCATTAGTAGTATCTACAACAGGTTCAGGTTCAGTTGCCTCCTCCTTTGTTTCTTCAATTGCTTCAAGTGCTGGTTGCTCTTCTTTGGTTGCTTCTTCATCTTGTAAATCTACTACTTTGATACTCATATATGATATTAGGTAGAAATTCTATATATTATCTTTTAATGGAAAATATATAGAATTGAATTTTTATTGATGGTGGTTGTTATGATTTAGTATTTTCAATAAGACGGATGACTAAACACTAATGAGAACTGACAATTAATATCATACAAGTTGATGGTTTTGATGTTAGTGTCAGTAATTCTAAAACTCAGTCTTTTTAAATTTCTAGTAGAGACATCAATGTAGTCCTCATGAAAGGCGGTGTTAGTGTCATTCACTATCCCTCATAATTGCTGGTCTATTAGAACTTTTCTTACAATATTTGATGAATATGAAGCAGGGGATGAAAAATGATGGTCTGCTAATTCTGGACAATGTATCATCACACTGCGGAAGGGGACTAAATTTAGATAAGATGAAGTCCATACTTTTAAACCACCATTAGTTGCTACAAAATTGCTTAATAAATAGTTTATTGAAACTGGGTCATTGTTGTTGTATGGAGCATTGACATTATCCCAAGTCCCCCCAACATAATTTTTTAACTCATCATCAGTAGGAATTTTCACTTTATAATTTAGTCCATCTTTGATTGATAGTTCTATGGTTCTGGTTGCTGATGAATAGGCATAATTGAATATACCACCTGCCGATAAATCTGTTGTATTGTTATTCATGCCTTCATGAATGTCAAATGCTAATTGTTCGGCAAAGTATATCTTATTACCCAAATAAACCCTAAAATTTTTAACAAAAACATCTGAATTATCATACACCATCACATCAGATATTCATAAAACCCATTTTCGGTGGTCTTCCAAGTTGTAGGCATTGATACTTCTGTAATCCAGCATTTTGTTCCAGCGGGACACTCAAAGTTCTGTTCCAGTTCAACCACAAAATCACTACTTGATTTAGATTGAGGCAACCGATACTGACTATCAACAAAAACCTTTTTGTAAGTAAATTTATTACTCATCATAATTATTATATAATTTATATAGATAAAAATTATCAATATTAGTAAAACTCTATTTTTCAAACTCCAATAGAGTTTGAAAAATATAGTTCTTAAGATTATTGATTTAGTTTTTTCTAAACTAAATCAATAATCGTATCAAATGATTGGATTTGTAGGTGGAGTAGCAAGGACTGTATTGCCACAAATAGCACGTCGCTTTGGGCAACAGGCAGTTCAAAGACTTTTAGCAGGTGAAGCAGTTGAAGATGTTTTAAGTCAGGCGGAACTAAGACAATTAGCAAAAGACACTGGCAAATTAGCACTCACTGAATTTTTGAAGAAAGGTAAAGATTATGTAATTGAAGATTATGAAAAGAAGAACGCAGACTGGAACGCAAGAATGAATGATTTTAGTAGGAACTTGAATGATGAATTCAGAAAGAATACAACATTATATAAAGAAGTAAGGAACATCCAAAACAAAAACAAAATAGAAGACCGTAGAGGATTATGGAATGCTTATGACAGTCCAGCGGGTGTTTATAAGTCTGGTTCTACATTATATATTTCAGGCACAGGAGGCAAAGATGGTTCATTGACGAGAGACATAATGGATGACTTACTTTTATTACCTACCAGAAATGCTGATAAAACTTAAAAATATAATGATGTAATGAAAGAATTAAAACAATCACCTGAAATAAAAAGATTAGTTGGACACAGTTTGGCAAGTGCTGTAATCAATAAAATCAATCAAGATATGCCTGATAAATACGCAACTACCACTTATGCCACACCAACCATCAGAAGAAAGAGGAAAGGGAAGCAAGACCCAAGGCATAAGGATTACAGGGTCAAGAATGACCCAGTTTCAATGTTAGATGGATATGCTGAAACTAAAAATACAGGTGAATGGAAAATCTTAATGGCACATTCCTATATTCCATTTGAAGGCAACGGTTTGTGGCATATCAATCCTACCAATTCAATTTCAAATGGCATATCACCCAATCAACCAATTAAAATATAAACTATATTAATAATGTTTTCAAAAATAGATTACAAACATCAACAAAAACCAATACTTTCAACAAAAGGACAGTCAGCATATAAGAAGTTGGAGAAAGAAATGAATGAAGCACCCAAAGACTATAATACTATTAAAAAATTGATAGAAACTAATGAAAATAGTATAGAAAAAATAAGTAATAATATTCAATCAAAAACTGTTAAGTTAATCCCTCATCAAAAGAAAAAATAATTTTATTTAGATTTTCAATATAAAATCTAAACAAAATATATAGAAATTATGGATAATATAGTCGCAGAGAGTGAAGATATTATGATTAATAATCTTAACTTTGGATTACCACAAACCTCGCAATACATCACTGATAGAAGACAGGTTAATTATCTTCCATCAGGGTCTAATGTATATGCCCCAAATGCTGGAAACAAAAACATTAGATTTTATATCAGCGGTGAGGCAAACCAATATTTAGATTTAAGCAGTGTCCGTTTATTCGCTTATGTTCAAAACACTGATGGCACACGGGCAAAATTCTTACGACCATTGGGTGGATTACACAGTTTCTTTCAACGATACTGTATTTTCAGGTTTCAGCTGGGGTAATTCCTATTACACCCAAATAGACTGATAAACCTAAAATCCGTTAAGCTAGCAGCACAAAACCCTTTTTGATCTGAGCCGCAATGCTAGTCAGCATATTACTATAGTACAGCTATGTTTTACATGGGATGCAAATACACCCCCCTCAGGTGAGCCGGACACGGCAAGGCTGCCCATTTACCAGGGCGAGGCTTTTACACCTGCCTTACCGAGCCAGCTCTTTGCAGACCTGAGGAAAACATACAAAAGTACAGCGGCTATATACAAACGATCGTCAATGCAAGCAGTGTCAAAATTTATCCCTCTTCCCATTCGACTCGGCCATGCCTGATAACCTTTTGGTACCAGCGCCCATGCCACTTCTGCCACTCATTGGTGAACTGTCGATCTTCACGGGAATGACTTTGCTGAGGGCGATTGAGCCACTGACTTGCTGACGTGGATGATGAGGCTACCTCTACGGTGGATGGTCGGGCAACCGGTTTGGCGGTGCCTTTCTTGGAGGGACCTTGGCCGTACGCTCCAGTCTGCTCAGCTTTGCGCTTGGCCTCGTTCTGCTCGCGAGCCCTGTCAGACTGCTTCTTCTTCTCTGCAGCATTCTGCTTGTACAGCTCCTCGTTTTGTCCCTTGATCCACCTCAAATGACGTTCAGCATCATGAACAGCAATGTTGTCAACACCAGTACAAGACAACAAAAGATTGTGTCCAGGATTCCGGTTGAGATAGTCAATGTACTCTTCCTCGGAGTAGATTTCCGTACGGTACATGTAGAACCATGGTTGGTCAATGTACCTGAATGATTTCGGGACATCAAGACGGCTTGCCAAATCCAAGTAAACCAGCCTCATCGCGTTGTGCTCAAGCTGAGATTGCTCAGAAATACCCATCTTGACCTGAGCTTTGGTGCGACCCGGCTTTGGCAAATGTGCAGACTTGAGGAGGTCGTACCTTTCACAATCGTACTCGTTCTCCCCCTCGTTCAACACGCTCTCTGCGAATGTGGCGTCCTGGGCAAACCTGTCAGCCACAGACACATAGCCTAAGCTCAAGGCACGGTCGAAACGACTCTTCGCCCTTGCCAACAAACTGGCTTCCGGACTTGAGCTTCCCCTTGCCTGGTCGTCCAACAAACCCAAAGATTCAAGCTGATCATGTGTGATGCTCTGCAGGTACTCACCACGAAAATCATAGTACAAGCCCAGCTTGTGAAGGGCGGCCTTCCTTCGTTCTGCAATCTTGGTTCGGTCGGCCTTGTTCACCCCTTCGAGCATCAATCCACACACATCGCATTCAATCTGTCCCTTAAAAGTCTGTGCAAAACATCTTGAACATTGCGTGACTTCAATCTTGACCGGCACCGGCTTCTTGTCCTCCTTCTTCACCTCTTTCTTTGAAGGTTGGTCATCGCCTTTAGGGCGAGACTTCTGCTTTGGCACCAGTGACTTTGATGTTGATGCCGGCGTCTTTTTGGGTGACTCTGCAACTGGAGCTTTTGGATCTTTCTGTACTGCCTTCGGCGGTGCAACTTTTGAAACAGGCTCCAAGAAGGCCGCAGCTGATGATGCCGCAGGTACAGCTGCGGGCACGCTTGTCAGGGCTGCCTTCTTCTTTGCAGCTTCATCCTTTGCTGCTGCATCAACTTCTGAGGTCACAGCTTTTGGAACTTCTGGTGCATGAGGTGCAGAAGTCCCTTCCTTCGGTGATGGTTTTGGAGGCGCTTTTGGCGGTGTCTTTGGGCTTTCAACCTTTGCTGCAGGAGGCTTCGGAGCTTCACCCTTCGGAGGAGGGGGCAACAATCTGCTGCTTGCATATCCAGGCATACCGGCAAGTTGGGCCACATTTGGTGGCGGAGGCTTCACCTTCCCTGGGAAAAATGCTGTTGCAGTGGGCGCGCCAGTTGAGGCGGCCGGAGACGTGGAACCAGTCCGTTTTGATGCCTTGGCCTCAAAGGTCTCGACAAGCTGCTGGACTCCAACTTCTCCCCCACTGCTCGCTGCAGACTGTGCAACCTCCTGCTGGCGACGATACAAATTCACCTTCTTGGCAGTGTCATCGACAGAGATAATGTATTGAGGCGGTACGACGTCACTTGTCAAAATGCCGTCAGAGGCCGTCCTGAAAAACACAATGCCAGCTTTGACAGCTTCAGCCATTGCTACCCTGATTTCAATGGGTCTTTCAGCACGCAAACCGCTCACATACTCTTTCTCGTCGACACGCACTTCGCTAAAATAGGAGTGTGCTCTGCCTGATGAATTTCGTTCTCCTCCTCCAGCAACGAAGCCATTCTCAATGATGCCCTTCCAATTGCCTTTTGTAGTCCTGTGATAAACTACGCCGGGGCACATCTGAGGAGTGGTAATCTTTTTACCTTTGGCGTTCATTTTCTGGATCGCTGCTGCTCCAGACAGAGCATAGATTTCCACTGCATTGAACGTGTCCTCAGCTGAAGCGGCATCCATGGCACGTTTCGTATGCCCCTGCACTGCACGGATCCTGATGGGCCAGTAGGCTAACCCTTTACGGGTTGCCTTCTGGTACCCGGCAATGCACTGGAACTCAAAACGGCACTTGTTGTCCCAGTAGAGCAATGAAATGAGCTCTTCAACTGTCATTCGGGGCAACTTGGCTGGCAGCATTTGGTTGAACATTCGAAAGAAGTCATCAAGGTCAAGCCACATGTTTTCATCAAATCCAGAGGTGTCCTGACCCGGCTGTCCACGCGTCACTGCATTGACCTTGGTCTTGTGTCGGTCCATGCGATCTGGGTACCTCAGCTCCTTTGCCCCATCCATCTCCCAACAGGTTTTGACGATCAATTCGTAGGGATGGGCATCAACGACGCAATGTTCAACTACTTCTGCATTTATGTTTTCGTCCAAAGTGATACGATATTTGTCAAGGTGTCCAAGTGCGTGTTTCGGAATGATGGTACCCTTGATCTCGTTTTCTTGCAGGGGCTCACCAGCTGAGGTGGCCTGAGTTGAATCCTCCTGCGTCGTCTGAGGTTTCGCCTTGGGGTCAGGCGGAGCTGCGTGGCTGGCCTTGGCCTTGACAACCGATGGTCCCTCGTGCTCATCGGGATCCAGAGCGTCCCATGGGTCGCCTTCTTCATCATCATCTTCAGCGACACCAGCATCGGTCGGGCGAGCTCTTAACTCCTCTGCTGTGAAGCTTTCTGGGGCCGAGACGCTCGGTGCAGATCTGTTCGTCTTCTCACGGAGAGCATTGAGAACCTGCACAAACCTGACTGGGAGGTGCTCCATCCTTGGCGGGACATCACGCATTGTAGCTTCTCCTGCAGGGCGCCTGCGCTTGTACAAAGACAGGTTGTACTGAGGAATCAAAATGTCCGTCATGTGCAACATGTGGAGAGTTGCCATGACATATCCGATCATTTCACTTCGGTTGAGCTCGGTCTCGAATGCGTGAAAGTAGTCCCTGAGCTCAAGCCTTGGTGGAAGCATGTCATTCTGAATCCACCGAATTCGATCGTTGTCACTGGCAATCTCCTTGTGGAACCATTCCTTCAGTCGATCAACAAACGTGGTGAAGATGAGACTCAATCCATAAGTGAGCGGGTCGGGCTCGCCGATTAGGGCGGCCTGATCCACTCCCAATTCCTTGAGCTGATTGTTCCACCACACGATGTTGCCTTTGACCCTGTCCATGATGGCATTCCAGTCACCCTGTGGTTCCCTCTGCCCCCAAATGGGAAGGGGTTCAACACCATATTCCCCACAAATTTCGTTCCCAGACCAAAAGATTACCGAAATAACCCTGATGGCTGATCCATGAGAAGAATATTTCGCCATCAGCTCCTTGATCATGGAAATATTTGCTTTGCAGAGCTGTTGCAAATCCTTACCCCAGAGCATGTCATGACCGATTTCAAGAACCATGTCCGACTTTCGCAATTCCAGATCCTCCTTCAAGGTATACTTCTTCAAAGTCTTACCCTTTCCAGTGATCAGAGCCAAAGTTGAATCGGAAGTCACCACATAGATGGTGGGCACGACGTCTACCGCCGGCCTTGATGTCCCAGGGACGTACTCAGTAGGCAAGCTCAGATCCCACAGCGAGTCATGCTCGAGCTCGGACAGATGGCGGATCTCCTTTGCCCACGGCACATTCGTCAGGGCGTCAGTTGCCATTGACTGCGCAGTAAAACACTGCATGAATCCTGCGGCCAACTCAAGGTCTTCTGTTCTGTTGCCCTGTGCCAGGATGGTTGACGAAGCGAGGACCGTGGAAAAGATGTCCTCCCACCCTGCGTGCCTATCCCCCTGAACATCAAGGCACTTCCGAAAAGCAAGCCACTCCGACATGTTGCTCTGTTGGGGCACGGTCTTTAAACCGGCCGACTTGAGAGCCCGCACGTTCATCTTGTCAGCGATCGACAAATTTGAATCATCAGAACGGCGGCTCATGGCAGGCAAAGCTAACCTTTTCCTGTTCTTGGCGGTTTGTACCTGGTTAGCTCTGGAATGAAAACAATCATGGATGAAGTCAGTCAACTTGAATGTGTAGTTCTCTGCAAGCTTCAATGCAGTACCCCGGCTTTGACCATGAGTGTGGGAACCATCACAAACGTATTCCGAAAGACTTGACAACTCTTCCATGTTTGTTGCAATCATCCAACCCTTTTTCATGGGATTCCCGTCCAAGTCAATAACCCCAAACTGGCAACCGTGGAATGGATACTATTTCAACTCTTGTCTCTTCAAAAACGATTGGACCATTGGCCATTTCCAATACTTGCAGTTCTTTGAGAGTTCAAATGCAATTGAAAAATGTGGCCCATCGATTTCACTGATAATCTTTTGAAGTGATTTGAAAAGTTTTGTAAATTCCTTTTGTTGCTGTTCGATTCGTTCAGCCCCTTTGTCAGTCAAACTGTTGATGTAACCCCATGGACTGCCGCCCACACATGGCAAGGAAGCATAAAGCAAAATCTCACCCGCTGGATTACTCTCCCTGAAAGACTGGACTTCTTGGGCTAGCCATTTACGGCAGCCTTGGGTGGTGCCATCCTCGTTTTCAGTTACTCGGATCAGTCTACACCCTTTACTGGCTTGCCGTGGAGTGCATAGCCTCGAATCAGATGAACAGCAAAACTCAATCAACATCCTTTGGAAAGAATTTGAACCATCACGTCCCCCCTGTTCATTGGCATTAGCTGGACACGCAGGCTTGGAGTCTACTTGGCGCACCTTGGGCTTGTCGGCGTTGATCCAAGTCTTTCCAATGGCCATCAACCTCAAAGCATGTTCCCATTTAGTTGGGGAAGTGAAAGGTTTTGTAAGGATGTCGGCTGTCTGCCAATTGGTGCCAACATTAATGAGGTCAAATTGTTCCTCCTCAAACTGCTGTTTCATCCATTTAAAACAGATGTTCTGAGTTTTGTTGGCGTACCGCATGGTGGAGGAATTACCGGTGCCCATCACAGTTATAGAAGCCTGATTATCTTCCATGAACTTCACTTGATAGAACTCCGGAAAATGGGCCTTCAATCCATTGATATTTGCCGCAGAAAGGCCCCCCTCAACGTTACCATACCTGATTTCATCGATCTCTTTGTCGATACGAGTAAAAACAGGATCACATGGTTCGGGGGTGTTTGGCTTGGGGTTTGACCCAGCCTTCTGCGACAATTTCTTGAAAATGCCCAATTGCTCCAACAACGCTAACATTGGAATCCCTTCTGCTCTGAGTGCGTGATTGGCTGACACGACTTCGGCTTCAGTGGACGAGTTTGCTACAACTGTCTGCTTCTTGCTGAATGCGTTTAATGGGAAATAGGTGTTTGGCCCCACAAGAAACATGGCACAACCTGAAGTTGATTTTGAATCATGTTCCCCCGCATGATCAGCGTCAGCAAATAGCCACAGTTGACAATCTTCAAACGAGTCTCCCACAAAACCCTCCATAAAAAACATCTGTAGTTGACTTGATGTATGATACCAATCTGTGCAATGCAATGTCACACTCAATGGACCATTTCGTCACTCTAGATGCCAAGCTTTGAGTAGCTCTTAAGAGATCTGGGCGTGCCATACGGGCCGCAAAGAGAATCTTCATCAGAACCTTTGATGCAATCGGCTGCAACCTCCCTGGCTTCTCCTTCTCATCGAGTTGGCCGGGCTATTCCCGCTTCTGTGAACGGCGTTGCAACCACTGGCAAATCATCTTTCTGAACCTTTGCCAGTTCACAATATGCATCTACACATGATTCCATGAAAGAGGACATGTCGTACCTTACCAGGTTTACAGGTTTGTTCATGCAACCGGACTTGTTTGTAACGACACTCTCAATGCTTTTGAACCGTTGAGATTTCTTCTCATTCTTGGCTTCCCTTTTGTCTCTGTGCGGACCGGGTCTGTTCTTTGATGGGAGGGCAAACTGATTAGTGTTGCCATACTCGTCACCATACCTGAAGATTGTTCTTCCTGTCCAGAAGTCTTTTGTCTGAATCTTTTGATCCACTGTCATGTCATCTTCAACAATAGCTGAACTTTCGTCTGACATATGCATGTTGAGAACTGGGAGACCTTTAAATTCAACATTTTTGTCGAACATTGTAACCCGTTCTGAATGCAAAGACGTGACAAACTCCCCCCCCTCATCGCCAGGCTCGAACAACTTCTTCCGTGGCTGGAGATGATACCTTGTCCAAGTTTTGTTGAAGGGGTCATGTTGCCAAAAATCATTTGTTCGATGTTGTGTACGTGCCGCAGCAGCCGCCTGAGAATCAAAAACATGTGCAAAAGGATGAGCTTTTCGTGGTAGTGTAACATTGTTAAACTCCACATGTTGACAACCGAAATATCGATCATAGGGTTCGGGGTCACCAATATTGACTGCTCGTTTGATACTTGCCCATGCTTTGTCCATGTTCTCGGTGGGACCTGCGAGTTTGAAATCATCCACGTAAACAACCAACATGCAATTGTACTCAGCGTGATAGAAAATACTTTGCCATATATCAGGGAGAATTTGTTTCCAACCTTCTTTTCCGATTCTGCTGTTGAGGTGGTTTTCCCAAATACCGCCACTGTCTGGATGCCCGTACAAAGCTAAGACCAAAGGAACCATGGGTTGCCAGAATTGCTTTTCCCAGTGTTCTGGCCATCTGTTCCGTGGCAATGATAGCCATGTGGGCACCCCAGTGAAGAGGGCCTGGATATAAGCTTGAATGGCGTCTGCCTGAGCTTTTGAAAATCCGGGCTGAGAACCAAACGCGTCAAGAAGCTTTGCAGCTTCCATCGAAGCAGGACTGCTACCTAACTCGGCAAACAACGCGTGGTCAGAATCCTGGTCGCGGACATTGTTACCCTGGAAGACTGTGCGGCCCTTGAATTTCCTACGAGGATCATCAGCTGGGAGTTCCGACCCCTTTTCGTAGCAGGCTTCAAAAATACGACCAAGATGTACAGTTTCCCCTTTCTTGCGGGCTTCCTCAACAATGCTTTTACATTCCTTGACTCTGGATTCGTCCCATACTCCTTTAGTCCTGAGGTTCTCCCACTCCTTATCTAAGGCAGCCTTTGCTTTGGGGTTTTTCCTAACCTCATCTTTGGGAACCAGACGTGTAACAGCAGAAAACAATTCAAGAGCCACTTTAAATTCCAACTCTGCGATCTTGTTCTTGATCATCTCTCTCAATTCCGGTCGATGCAGTTCAGCTTTTGCTGGAACCGCTTTCGGCATTGCAGGGACGCAAAATTTCGGTCTATCCTTTGGAATGACCTCCCATGTTGACACACTAGGCTCACCTGAGGGGCTAGGGTTTACCCGAAGCTTTCTTGCAGTTGCAACCGCACCTTTCTTCTTCTTCGGACCCTTTGATGCTGAGCTTGATGCAGCACCGCCGCTGCCAACAGCCATCTTTTCAGCCTCCTCCTCAACGAGCTTTTGCCTATCCTTCGGACTAAGCATTTTCCAAAAATCCGATGGGATCGACTCAGGGCGTTTTGACCCTTTGTACGTTTTCACAAGGCGTGTGCCGTCCCAATGATAACCATCCGGGATTGGTGTTCCAGTTGGAGTGTACTTGATATCAGGAAAAACTGGTTCCTCAGCCGGCCTTTCATCACTGGCAAGTGCGTCAAGCACTGCCTCCGTTGACTTGTCAATTGCTTCTTCACTTGTTTCTGCATGTTCCTCTGTTTGCAATTCGGATTGAAACGGAATCGGACGAGGATCAGCAATGACATTGTCAGCAAGGCGGTCCGGCTTGGGCTCTTTGGCCTCTTTCACTGCACGGAGTGGGAAGACAAAACCTCCCGCGATGAGCTCAACACGTCGTGCTCGCTGCACGGTGATGCTGCCCGTTTCTGCATGGTAATCCAATGCTTCTAACTTGGCAACAAGATACTCACCTTTCCATGCAAAACCAGGTTGAATATGGTATCCTAAAAAGATTCCATCATTCGCTGTTGGTGATGTCTTTCCAGATGTGTTGTCAACCCTTTTTGGATTGTTCCAAAACAGTATCTTTGCACCGAAAGGAATCAACTGACCTGGAAAATCTTCTTCGAATCTGAGTTTCCATGGGGCATCATCACCGTTGAGCTGTGGCGTGGCATTCACTGCCATGGAGAAATGCTGCATAGCCATTGGCCAATACTGCAATGGAAGACCTGACTGCACGAGGTTTGTGCGTGTGCCTTCAAGCATGTGCCTGATCTCCCTCTCCACAAACGACTTTGAACTGTCCACATACTCTGTTGATGTTTGATGTCTGTACCCCAACTCTGAAATTGTAGCAATAAGTTCTCGTGAATTGTCAGTGTAAACTGCCCCAACTTCATCCTTGTGAGATAAGAAGTGGTTGAAAGCATTAACACATGACTCACTCGATTTTGTCTGACTTGGATAGACGTGTCTGAACTGAGTGTGAATGTCCTTCATCACCAATGCCACTGTTTCACCTTTGACGCCTTCTTCCACATTGGATTTGATTACAGTATGGTCAGCGACAATGTGATCCCCAAAGCTTTTGGTTTCCAACCTTTTCTGTCCCCCTTTCTTCTTTGCGGGTGGCGCCATCATGCGCGCCTTCTGACAGATTTTGCAAAATGGATTCTTGGGGTAATGGCAAAACTGGTGAGACTTGCTGCATGCCTCTTGCTCAAGGTCAGATGCCAGATGCCTTTCTAGACCTGACGTACTCGGTTTCACTATCATGAGCTACTCCCTCATCCACGCCTTCTTCCTCGGCACCTTCTGCTTTTGCAGCAACCATTGCAAAAAGACGTAACAGATCACAATCTTTCTTGAACTGTCCACTGTTCAAAACACGACAAGAGCTATCAATAACCGGCACACGGCCGTCTACGTTAAGCTCAATGACTCCCATGTCCGGGCGAATGAAGTAAGGCCTTCCATCAGCTGGCCACACAAAACTGTAACCCTGTTCCATACACCTGACCCCAACCGAAAGAACAGCAGGAGTTTCCTCGAGAATGTATGGTGAAAATGGCTGATGTAGGGCATCGACCTTTACGTCGGCCACCTCATCCGCTCGTGTCGAACCGTTCGCTGTAGCAAGGCTGATTGGGGTATCGCTGACACGGCGGTTTGTCGCCTTTGCAGTCTTCAGCATACCCTCACTAATCAAATCCTGTTCACTGCCCGTGTCAACCAACCAAACACATCCATCTTTTGATGCCGGTGTAGCAACAGTGGGCAAATGAGTGTTACTGACTTTGTTCTTGGGACCGATCATTGCTCTACAGTGGTTGCATGATACTCCCCCTTCTGGGTCATTGCATCGGAATCGGCATTTGGGCTGCGTCTCACTGCCGAAGAGCTTCACAAGTTCCTGCAACTGTCGGGCCGAAACCTGAGCACGGTGAGCCACGAGTTTGTCGGGTTTTGGCACTGACTCTGAATCAGGGAACGTCTTCTCATAGATTCGGGGTTTGTGCACTACCTTCCTCTGTTCACCTGTTGCTGGGACTTTGATGTATTCCACTTTTGATGAAAACACAAAAGCTCTATGGCATTGTTCTTTCATGGCCTTTGTAGCTTTCGGCAACCCTTTTCCCTTTGCTATGCATGCATACCTTTGAGTAATGCATGGCGCAGCTTTTGCACTGGCCTTCTTCTTTGGTGCAGGGCTATTGGTGCGTTTTGGATCCTTTGTGGGTGCAGCTGCAACTTCATGTTTGTAAAAACACTTGTCACCACGACGACATTTGCCCTGTTGAAAGTAAGTGCATGGGATCTTGGCCATCTCTTCCTTCGACTTTCTGTTGGGGGAACCACTTCTGCTACCACCTTTGCCCTTACCCTTCCTTTTGGGGGTACCAGATCTTGAGGAATCTTTGACATGCTTGTAGGGACAGTCTTTACCCTTTTCGCACTTGCCATCCCTGAACTTGTAGCATATTTTATCCCCTTTTCCGCTCTGGCTACGACCACGGGTTCGACCTCGGTCGCCCTTTCCTTTGCCGCGATCTTTGCCCCCCTGAGCGGGTGCAGCGGGCTGAGGCTTTTCGGTCTGCTTGTTCTTTTCAACGATTCTGTTTCTGTTTGAACGGAGTCTTTCTCTATCCAAAAGATCACGAATGTTTCTCAACAAGAATGCATAAGACTTTTGTTCTGACTTTTCAGGAGCTCTGTCAAATGCTTCGATGTCATACTTCATCAATTGACATTTTCGGATTTGTCTGAGTAAGATGTCTCTGAGAACCAAATCATCTGGCGGGGTTTCCATGCCGGCAATTGTGGCGTCCCATCGGTTCAAAAACCTTCTAAGGTCCTCCACAGATTCTCCAGTGCGAACGACTCCAAGTAGGTCCTCGACGCGGTAGAGACTGCCAGCTTCCTCAGACGTCCTGAAGTAATCTTCAAACATCAAAAGGACTCTCCTACCTCTGACTTGGATCCCTTTCTTTGACTTCTCATCTTTGAAGTTGTGGATCTTTGTTGCTAAATCACCTTTGGCCGAGCGAGTTAACGCTGCCGACAATTTGGTGTCAAGTGTGATAAATTTCCCAGGTTCCTGCAGCTTTTCCTCCAACTTTTCCCTAGGGGTTTTGTTGTCAAAGACTTCATTGAGCCAAAGCCAAGCCTCATCGGGTTTGTCGGAGCACGACTTGACTTCGTCCCTGACATGATTACGCCAGTGACGATACGCTTCTGGGGCAGGCATGTCGTTCAGTTTGATAGTCTCTGCCTCTTTTGTTCGGGGCTTTTCACCATCTGAATCCTTTGAAGTCAGTCTGGTGATGAGATCTAGCAATTGTTGACCTGAAAGACCTAAGCCTGCTTCAGCTGCTTTCTTGCCAGGGTCGCTTGCTATTACTGTAGGACTGGGCACACTATGTTCTTGGTTTGCATCATCATCATTTTGTCGTTGAACTGGCAATGGTGGCAGTTTTGGAGGGGCTGCTGATCCGGCAGGGGTAGTTGAGAACAAGTTGCTCAACCTTTCCTTGGCGTCCATGGCTAAGCTACTCATACCAGTGTTTGGCATGGGTTCTGCTCCAGCCTTAGTACCGACCGCTGATTTTGGGGTCATGTACAAATCGACATTGTTCCCGCCTTGTGAATCATCAACTTCAACGGCTCTGTCGACATTGATTTCCGGAGCGCTGTACTTGTTGAGCTTCTCCATCAAATCCTCCACTTGTCCCTGCAATTGGAAATTGAGTTCAGCAGCTTGGTTTTCCTGCCTACTGCATTCCTCTCTGATCTCCTGGATTACAGCTTGTTCCTCCTTCTTGAAACCTTCCATGCCATTCTTTGCATACTCTACTGTTTCATCCACGATTCGTTTACAGTCTGCCTCGAGGCTACCTCTGAGTTCAGAAAACCTTTGTTCGTACTGGGCTGTAACGTGGGCTACCTTTTGGTTGGCTCTTTGTTCAGCTTCCAGTGCAACTGCATTTGCAGCATTCTTCAGCTTTGCGTTTGCATCGCTAAGTTCCTGTCTCAGTTTTGCTACCTCATGCTCAGTTGCCGTTTGGGACATTGAATACTCTGACACTAGGTGCTCATGTCTGCGGTCAGCTTCTGCACGTTGATGGGCGATTTCGCTAAGGCAAATTCCCTCAAACTCTTGGTACAGTTGCTGGACCTTTTGTTCCATGAGATGTGTGTGCCTCTCCTCTGCCTCTTGCCTGAAAGCGTCAATGTTACCTTCGTTGATGTAGGTAAGATTGTTTTGCACGAACTGGAAATAGGCTTGCACGGGCTGTGTGAAGAAACCTTCATCCACCGACATGGGCGTGGGGTTTGTCCCAGCCGGCAAGCTTTGCTGAGAACCAGTTGATGCAGTCGCCAACGTTCCTGAAGCAGGGACAAGGGCACCTCCACCTGAGGCGTCTCCAGTTGTCCGTTCCATGGCTTTAGAGACTACGGCTGATAACCTGTATTTTCAGGTTTCAGCTGGGGTAATTCCTATTACACCCAAATAGACTGATAAACCTAAAATCCGTTAAGCTAACAGCACAAAACCCTTTTTGATCTGAGCCGCAATGCTAGTCAGCATATTACTATAGTACAGCTATGTTTTACATGGGATGCAAATACAGATACAGAGCAACAGTGGGAGGACAAATGGTTCAGGACATCATTGAATATAACCGCCATTGTGAGTTATTTAAATCCTTCAAGTCAAAAGATGTTAATGAAATGGATGACATTGAAAGCAGTGCTAATCCTTCTTGGGATGATGACTACCACAAATATGCTAATGGATTGAATAATATGATTGACTATACAACATCGGGGGCAACTGATGCTGGTGGTGTAGCAACCGTTGATACAGCAGGAGACCATAATGAGTATGGGCGCATTGATTTTAGACATACAAGACATTCATTAAGTGGAATTCCCGGTGCTAATTCAAAAGTCCGCCTTTCTCATAAACCCTGCTGTGGATTGTTAGAAAGTAATTATTATTTACCATTGCGTTTTGCTCCTTTGGAATTAGAATTTACAATTGTATCAGACGGCAATGAACCTATTGTAGTGCCTTATGGTGATGGAACAACACAAACTGACAAGAACGGATATTATTTTCAAGATGGCAACACTTCTACAAGTTGGGAAATCAACAATGTCATTATCCGTGCTGATGTAATCACATTGGATAATACAGTTGATAATAATATTACAAAACATTTGTTAGAGGGTCAAAGTTTAAAACTTATTGTCCCTCAATACCATACTATAACACAAACATTCAATACCGGTGGAGGTGAAATTAATATGAATATTGTTAAGTCAGCATCAAAATTGACTAATGCCTTCATTACTTTATATAGAACACCAAGGAACTTTGAAAGATATTCTAACTATTTAGTTGATGGATACGTCCATAAGCGGTGGAATTACTTTTACAATCCTATGATTAATGGTGAAATTAATGACGGTCCATTGGCAGAAACATTGCCACTTCAAGAAGGAAAGGGATTTGCTGACAGTAGCAGGGCACTTACTTACCAACTTCAAATTGCTTCAAAGAAGTATCCTGAGTTCGAAGTGAGTAGTTTATCAGAAGCATTCTACTTTTTACGCCGAACATTACACTATATGAATGCAGACCAAAACTCATTAAACATCAGTTATAAACAGTATCGCTCTAATAAATTTGTAATGGCATTCAGTTTTGAAAAGATGGCAGATGTCAATTTCACAGGAACTAATACAAAGATGGGTTCTTTGATTACTTTTAAATTGAAAGGAACAGAAGGAAGTTTAGCAGACACAGAACAAGTCCAAGAAATTTTTGTAAATCTGGTAAGTGAGAGCGTGGTAGAATTAACTGAAAGTGGGGCAATTGTATTCGACTAATTCATTTTTCATTAAATTAATTAATTACTATTTAAAAAAAAATATACTTAAAAATAAGTTATTTATAGTAATTAATGGTGAGTTTAGGTGATAAAAAGTATCAAAAGGGTAAAATATATTTCATTGGGAACTATGTAGATGATGATATTTACATTGGAAGCACAACTCAAACGCTAAAAAGAAGATTTAACAAACATAAAATCAATATTGACAATGAAAAGGCAAAGCATAGAAAATTGTATGCTAAAATGATTGAGTTGGGTGTTGAATGCTTTTGTATTGAAGAAATTAAAAAATGCCCTTGTAATGATGTTGAAGAACTACAAAAGAGAGAACGGCACTACATATTAGAAAGAAAACCAGTATTGAATATACAAATACCAATGAGAACAACAGAGGAATGGAGAAGAGACAGTCAAGAGCATTTACAGGAATATGAAAGACAACGACATATAAACAATCCAAGGAAGGAATACAGGAAACAAGACAGAGAAAACAATAAAGAAAAGTTAGATGAAAACAGCAAAAGATTTAGAGAAGAAAACCCTGAGTATATGAAAGAATACAACCAAAACTACTATCAGGAAAATAAAGACTACTACAAAGAACATCAACAGAAATACAAAGAGAAAATCACTTGTGAATGCGGGAAAGTTATTACAAGAGGAAGTATTAGCAGACATTGTAGAACTAAAAAACATCAAAATTATCTCAATAATAATATAGAAAATGTTTCAAGCATACAGGAAGAAACAAACAACGACCAACTGGAAGAAACAAATGAATAAACCAGCATCAGGGAATAACTATGGTATATTCAAACACCAAGACACTCGTTATATAAAATACTTAAAAGACCAACTGGATAAAAGAGAGACAAAAGACAAATTGATAAGTATAAGAAATGATATAATTGAAGCAAATAAAAGAGTTAATTATAGAAATCAAATTAACAGAATGAAAAATGAAATGCAAAGAGATAATCTTAATCACAACTCATTAGAACATTTACAGCATCAAATAAATCAATTTAGAAATTTAAGTTTTACTTAATATAAAATATTTTATCTAAAATATTTTATATTATGACAGCAAAAGTAGATAAATATAGTATTTACGGGTTAAAACGTCGTCCCACCTATGAAGAAATAATAGGGATTATTGATGAGAGTAATGAAAAAATAACTGGGAAACTTCCTGATAGGTCGGCAACAATGTTTAGAAATAGTCCAGAAGGTTCTTATTTTGATGGTTCAGATAGTATGGAGCAACTTAAAGAAGAACAGGCACAATTATTAATGAGGCAAATGTCAGAACTCCTTTTAAGGCAAAATGTAAGAACAGCAGGAAGAACCTTTCACACAGCAAGAGCACAGCAACTACCTTTACAATCACCAACAATTGCTCAACCAACTCAACCCATGGATGTAGAAGAAGAAATGCCAAATCAAACTCCAACAGTACCAACATCTTCAACCCAACAAGCATCTCAATTGAATGCTGAACTACAACAAAGAGAGAATACAGCAACTAAACGAAAAGAAGAAACAACAATGAACCACAGAGGAGAAGTATTTAAACAAAATAAACCGAGAAGGGTTGGTTTATCCAAAGGGACATCCCCAAATCTATACCCCGCTTGGGAGACCACAACCAACACAAATACCAAAACCATCAATGGCATCACAACCACACGTTTTTTCAATAGCAACTGATAATGAAGCACAACCACCAAAACCCAAACCCAAAAGAAAAGCAAAAGCATCAGCATCGGCATCATCATTAGATACTTTACAAATTCCAATTGTAGATGTAGTGGAGGTAAGTAGCAGTAGTACAAGAGCAACGCCAGAAATAGAAGGCAAAGGAGGAAGACCCAATATGAAACACCAAAAACCCGATACATCGCGACCCAGTGCGGATAAGAGAGAGGGGAGCAGTCCAGAAGAAGAACCCAA
Source organism: Cladocopium goreaui (assembly GCA_947184155.2). NCBI lineage: Eukaryota > Dinophyceae > Suessiales > Symbiodiniaceae > Cladocopium > Cladocopium goreaui. Next base: position 471,254 of record CAMXCT020004613.1, on the reverse strand, counting down.
ACAAAGAAAACGCAGAAATAAGAAAGGTGATATGGCATTAGGCGGAGGTGATGAAGCAGATGATGAGGATGATGAACCCAAAAACAAGAAGGGGGTGAGAAAGACCATACAAAAACCCGTCGGACCAAGCACAATAGGAGTTCAGAGATTAAGAGAAGAATTTGTCAATGCTAATAATAAGGGTATGATTACAAAAGAGCAATACGAACAGTTTGACAATCTTTACAAAACTTGGTTTGCTTCCAGAGGTAAAGATACTGTTAAGACACAATTATTTCAAATAATTAAGGATGCTTATAAAAGTCAATAAATACATCTTGTAAAATATATATTTAAAGAAATATTTTCTTATATAAATATATAGTATTATGACCTCAATAACACCTGAAAATATGACATTGGAAGAGATTAAAGAACAGTTGGCATTGTATAATAGGTTGTATTATCAAAAAAGGAGACACGATAAAGATTTTATGGAAACCAAAAGAGCAAGTGCCATAAGATACAACAGAAGAAATAAATTAGATAAAATGGCCGAGAATGGAGAAATTGAACTGAAAGATATTGACTATGAAGAGAACAAAGAAGATACAGAAGAAAACAAAAATAAAGTGAAAGCAACAAAACCAAGAAAATACAAGGGTGAAACATTGAAAATATTAAATGTTCAATAGCAACATATTTATCAAAAATATCCTTAATTTTGATAAATATTTTTGTGAAACTTTACTTATTGAGGTTTTCCCATCCTTGACCTGCTAGGATGGGCTGTCCTTGACCTGCTAGGATGGGCTGTCCTTGACCTGCTGGGATGCCCTATCCTTGACCTGCTGGGATGCCTCTAAAAATGTGTAAATTAGGTGCTGTCCTTGACCTGCTGGGATGCCCTATCCTTGACCTGCTGGGATGCCCTATCCTTGACCTGCTGGGATGCCCTATCCTTGACCTGTTAGGATTGCTTACCCCAGACCCCAGATTAAGGAAAAAATATATAGAAATTTTCCTGTAAAAAAAATATTTCTTGTAAAAATACATTTAAAGAAATAGTTTTATATATAAATATATGGTAAGTGTATGGGGTGAATTGTGCCAAGACTGCCAAAAGCAAAAATCAGAAATCTTCAAACTCAAAGGGGATAAAGGATTTAAACACATTTTACTTAAAGAGCACGCAATAGCAGTAAATAATTTTCTTTGCTGTAATGATTGCTCTCAAATGTTGAAGGTTGAGGATGACCCAATCTACAAAACTTTAAAAAAGAAACGGCAACAAAACATATTCAAGTTTGTTAAATTATTTCCATTTCCTAAAAGCATCAAATCTTTAAAGGAAGAGTTTTTATGTAAAGAATATTATGTGCGAACACATCATTGTAATGAAAACAAACTCACCAGAAAAATATTTACAATAGTGAAAGATGTATACGAAAATTTGTTTATAGACTGGGGGGAGGAGAAGGACAAATTAGAAAAGTCAATTGAAAAAACCACCCAAGAACTAAACAAGAAAGGTAGAAAGAACCCAATTAATAATTCAGATGCTTTTTTATACATCGTTAATCTTATTCAAACTTTAATGAAAATTTATGAAAGGAAAAGTGAATGGGGGGCAACTTGTGGATGTGTAAGACACTATCAATATCCATCTTATAGGAAATTCAGGAAGTTTTCTTTTGGTCGTTTATATATGGATAATGACATAGTTTATAGAAGTCTGGTAAGGGGGACAAGATGATTTCTTGATAGTTAATATCACCTTTATTAATATGGCAGGTGTTAATAAAGATGATATAATAAATAAAATCTATTTTGATAGAGCAGGATTTGGGAGCATTCAGACAACTTATAAAGATGCCAAAAAGAAAGAACCGAGCATAACTTTAAATAATGTTAAGGAATGGTTTAAGAAAAATACAGAAGTAAAAAGGAAGCAAAGAGGGATGAATTCTTTTATAGCACCACATAATAATCATACATTTCAAATTGATTTATTTTTTTATGGGAAAATATGACTTTGAAGCAAAACAAGAATTCAGAGCGGGTTTAGTGTTGATAGATGTTTTAAGTAAATTTGCTGTAGTAGTTCCAATTAAAAGCAAAGATACACCTGATGTAATTGAAGGAACTAAAGAGGCACTAAAAAAAATGGGTGAGAAACCACAACTGATTTATACTGATGATGAAAGAGCAATAGCAGGAGAGGACTTTAAAGACTTTGTTGAAGGCGAAGGCATAGAATTATATAGAACAAGAAACCACCCCGCCTTTGCTGAAAGGCTGAAAGGTTTATTAGAACCTTTAAGGATATGCTTTTTAAAAGAGTTGAAGTAGATGAGAAAAAAGGGAAAGAAAATATCCAATGGACTGATTATATGTTAGAAATTATGCTTACATATAATGATAAAATGAAGCACTCCGCCACTAATATGACACCAAAAGAAGCAAGGAAAAAAGAAAATGAACTGAAAGCAAAAGTTAATGTAGCAATGAAAGCAAGGAGGGATAAAATATATCCAGAAATAAAAGTCGGTGATAAAGTCAAGATTGTAAGAAAAAAAGCAATTACAGAAAAGGAGCGAACAAGCAATTTTTTACAGGGTGAATATACAGTGGAAGCAATTACACAATCATTAGGGCAGACCTACTTTAAAATGACTGATTACCCCAGAAAACTAATGAGGCACGAATTGTTAAAAGTTTAGTTTTTACATTAAAATGTTTCTTGTAAAAAAGTATTTAAAGAAATATTATTTATATATAGTATATAGTGATGAGTGATAGTGAGAATGAATACAGTGATACAGAAAGAGAAGGCATTGACGCAAAGAATATAATTAAGAACAAGTTTATGTCTCATAGATGTTCTGATTGTTGTAAGATGAAATCCTTGATTAAGCAAGGTTTTATAAGTGATGTATCTGCCATTATTTGTGAATAATTATATACAGTGTAAAAATTGTTCTTATGTTTTGAATACAATTGACAGAATGAAAATTGGAGATGTTGATATAGATATTAGAAACCCAAATGTTGATGAAGACATAGAAATTTACACTTTCACTTTGATTAACAAGTTTCCCGATGATGTTGATGTATTAGATATAATATTTGATGGGGAGGATGTTGAAAACAAATATATTAAAATGACAAAAATGTTATACAATGAGGCGTTTAATGAAGAAGACTTATACTATACAGAAGTTGATTTTCAAAATGCAGTGTTGGATGACTACTTAAATGTTTCAGAATTAAAATGGGTATTTCATAGAATATGAAATTGGATAGGGTGGTTTCACAAACCAATAGGCAATAGTATATACAATGAAACAACTATTCACAAAATCAAAAGAAGAATTCAAGAGCAAGTATTGAGGCATTTGTAAAATACTAATCCATAAACCCTATGAATATTCATAAGATTTATGTTTTTCAAAAAATATATAGTTTTCAAGTAAAAATATTTCTTGTAAAAAAGTATTTAAAGAAATATTTTATATAATAAATATATAGATTTGTTATATGAGTAATAAGTTTATCAAGAGCAATATTACCAGTCTTAACCGGCTTAAAAGGTCTCAGATCACTGATGACACCACAAAAGCAACCCAAAAAAGAATAGATGAAATCATAAAACTCTACACTGAAAGGAAAATATCAAATGTAGCAACTGCTGAAAATCTCATTAAAGGTTTAACCTCTGCTAATAAGAAAACTTATGACAAAGCATTTCAAAAATATAAAGATAATATCCAAAAGTTTAAGGAAACAAAACCGCTGAAAGAAAGAATGGCAGAGAGCAAGAAGAAGAAGCAGAAAAAAACCTACTTTGTAGATTTTGTCCTTTATACATACTACAATGGCAATCTGAAAGAGAGCGGGATTAAGACAAAACCAGCATTTAGACACCAAGGAGTTTATTATTTCCCTATCAGTTTTGATGAAAAGAATGCTACAATCAAAGCAACTGAATTTCCACAAGAACTCATAGGTCAAAGAACTTTTAGATGGCCGACCATAGAAGATTTTGAAAATCCAGCAAAGGAAAATCCTGACTTTTGGAAAGCAATTAACTTATTGAAGGATGATGAGGACTTCAAGGATACAGTGGAAACACTACAAGCATATTATGACAATTTAGGATGTATAAAAATTAAATCAGTAGAGTTGGTAAATGAGAAAGGAGAGAAGTTTGACATTATGAATGAGAACCTGACCGACGCTGTGAATGTTTCAATTTATCATGACTACATCCATACACCTGTGAGAATGGAAGCGGAGACCATTAAACAAGCAATTAAAAAGGGTAATTACATAAATAATTTATGATGGTGATACTTTAATGAGTGAAAAGACCAGAAAAAGATTGACCAAGGAAAGAATTATAGAGATTATAGGCAAGAGTGATTTTATTGAAAAGGGAGCGTCAATTACTGATATGGAAAAAATCTTTAAAGAATATAATATACAAGTCAGAATATTCAACTTTTGTAATCAGTTGGTTTATAAGCATGACCCAGAAAAGAGAAACCACCATATTAAAACCTTTTATGCTATGGTTAAGAACAGTCATATCTATGTTTTGAACCATGACCTCAAAAGCATTCAACAAAAACAAATATGTAGCATCCCATTAGTGAAAGCATCCACTGACTACTACATTAATGAAAAGGATGAACCGCCACCATACAGAATGATAAAATCCATTGATGATATACTTGCTTTACAGGAAGAAGCGGAGAAGGATGAAAAGAAGGAAATGTTTTTGGTCTTGGAAGATAATAATTTAACAAAGGCATTATTTGAATTAGTGAGAAGCGGGTATGAACCCAAAATAAAATATCAAGCAGGGACAATAACAGAAATCAGGATGAAACTGTGTAAAACAAAATACATCATCAGGACACAGAACTTATTGAAAACTTCTTGTGATGGATGTATTACGGTAGGTGATGAGAAAACATATAATAGAATGAATTTAGCAATGTTTAATTTTTACAAGGCACTGTTTATCCCATCTCAAAAATCCTTTTACAATGATATTGATATTAAGATATTGGATGAGACAAGAACTATTGTGCCATGTGGATGGTTTTATTCAGGTGATTGTCTGGATTATATCAAACATAAAATTTCAACAGAATCCTTAGAAGTAGCGGAAATTGATATATCAAAAGCATTCACAAGTATGTTTTTAAAAATGGATGAGAAACCCGTTTTCAATCAGTTTGACATTTGGAAACCTTATGATGGAAAATTAAATGAATATCATGATTTAACTTTATACTATGTTAAGAATAATGACTTTGAACAAAATAAGATTTTTATGAATAAAAAGTATGAAACTAAATACGGATGTATCTTAAAAGAAGTTATTGATGATGTTGATATTGATATACTGTGTTTTAAGACCCCGTCGCAAATTCATAAATGTAATCATAAAGAAATTATTGATGAACTTTGGAACATGTCAATCAGTGATGATATTGAAGAAGACAAGTATATAAAGAAACTAATTGCAAATGTCAATTTTGGTTTATTGGAAAAAGGAGGTGCTACGGACCAAAAAAGTTTATTGTTTAAGAGTTTAAGTGAAGCAATTGATTATCAAGTAAATTATGGTGGAAAACTTCATAAAGTAAGTGATGTAGAGATAGAGGATGAGATAATTGAGAATGAAGATGAATTACAGCACTCATCCAACCAAATTAATACTGATAATTACTACATCCTAAATATAAAAGACCAAGCACAACTGAAAAATGGTTTTAGATATGTCAAGGAGTTGCTTTTACAACTTCATAATTTGGAAATGTATAAGTCTTATAGCAAGATGAAACAAAATAATATCAAGATGTTTAGTGTAAAAACAGATGCCTTTGTAATAAGAGCAACTGATGTAGAAAAGGCAGGTGAGTTATTGAATTTCAATAATGAAATAGGAGGGTGGAGAGTAAGCAAGTATAATGATGACATCAAATTTCCAACTGTCAAATATGATGTAGTAGAAAATGAATTAATTGAAATCCCAATATATGAAAATAAAACAATTGATGTAGACGATGAATATGACACTGATAATATTATTGAATATATTAAGTGTAATAATCCTATGATGATAAGAGGGGAACTGCCGGGAACTGGTAAAAGTTATATATGCCAAAGAATGGTAGATAAAGAATATAAAGTGATGTTTGTATGTCCTACTAATAAATTACTACAAGCATTTGAAGGAGAGGCACTGACCCTAAATAAGTTTTTTGGAATATCTTTTGGTGATGTCAGGTTAGAACCCTTTGATTATTCAGGATATGATGTAATAGCATTTGATGAGACATATTTTAGTAGTTTAAGCACCTATTGGAGGATAAAACAATTTGTAGAACAGAACAAGCATGACAAAATTATTATTGCGACAGGAGACACAAAACAACTAAAACCCATCCAACCACTAACCAATATACATGACTATGAAACCTATGCCGACCAAATCATAGATAATATATTTGAAAATAATATATTGCTGAAAATATGTAAGAGACTTGAAACACAGGAGGATAAGGACAAACTAAGTAATATAAAGGACGATATTTTCATAAATAACATTACTTATAAAAAGTTCATCAGTAAATATTTTCAATATACCAGTGATATAAGCGGTTCAAAAAATAACATAACATATCTAAATGACACTTGTAAAAATGTTTCAAGTGCCATCCGCAAATTGGAAAATAGAAAATATGAATATGAAACAGGAGAGTTTTTAATATGTAGAGAATATACTAAGTCTAAACACTGCGTCTTCAATGTGAATTTTAGATATGAAATAGTATTGGCAAATAGTAAATTTCTAAAACTCAAAAATGTAAAAAGTGGTGAAGTTCAACCTTTGGATATTGAAAAGGTCAGGAAGAATTTTATATTTGCTCACTGTGCCACTTGTCATTCCGCCCAAGGCAGTAGCATAGATGGTGATATTACAATATTTGATTGCAACCATTGGGACATAAGAGAATACAAAGAATGGATATGGACGGCAATTACAAGAGCAAGAGACTTAAACAAAGTCAAGTTTTTCAAATATAGCAATGATGTATATGATGAATTTAATTATAAATGTATGGTGAGTTATTATGAAAGAAAGATACTGAATTACAAAGAGCAAGATAGAAAGGCAAAAAGAAAAATACCAAAAGAAGGATATGTGAATGTTGAATGGTTTTTAGAGAATATAAAAAATCAATGTAATTACTGCGGATGTGGGTTTTATACTACTATGAATAATGGAAATATAACAACAAATCTAACCGCACAAAGGGTGAATAATGAATATACCCATACATTGGATAATATAGTTGCTTATTGTAAAAGGTGTAATTGTAGTTGTAAATAGTGGTTGATTAGATATAACTAATATACTATACAATCAATAGTCCTATGTTGTAGCAATACCAATGCTTTTTTGTTGAGGTGCTGGCATAACAATGGACTTATGAATGAGGTTTAGCATTGGTTGGATTGTTTCAATTATATGTTAATCTGGTTTTTCTGTAGAGGGCAACCTTGCCCCACTATTTTACGGATAATCTTTTGTGGAAATATTTTTTCTATGAGGGAGACCTTGCCCCAGTTTTTAGTATGGATTATTCTTATGGTTGAATGTTGAATTCTTTGAGGGGCACGCTCACAGAGCATTGGGTTCATGTTCTATGAACCTAACCTTGCCCCTTTTTCCTTATAATGGTTTTTGGTCAGGTTTGTTATGATGGTTGGTTGGTTGAGTTTTTGTTTGGTTGATTGACTGGTTGAGTTTCTTATGGTATAGTTTATTCAACAATCTTGTTAGGTGGTTTGTTGAATAATTCTTGGTGATGGGATGTTGCTATGGTTTTTGATGATTGCTTGTTGCTATGGTTTTGTTATTGTCTTGGTTGATTGACTATTCATTGGATTTTGGTTATGTCTTGGTTGTTCTGATTTATGTGTGTTGTTTGGTTGATTGATTTCTTATTGGTTTATGGGTATGCTTTGGTTGTTATGATTTGTTTGTGTGATGTTATGGGGGTTGGTTGCTTTGAAATGTTGTCTGTATGTTTGCGGTTGTGGAGGATGGGAAGATGGGCAAGGGCCATTCTAACTAATATATAATGTCAAGTGAGGATTAATAATGCCCTCCCGATTAATCAACAGCAACTGCCCAAAAAAAAAATGTAATTTAAAAACAGGTGGTCCCCCCAGATTAATAATTTTTTTGGCCTACCCCCCATTAATCAACAACCACTTCGGAAATCCATTTTTTATCCAACATTTTTTATTTCCAATTCTATTTATTTCCAATTGTTTTTTACCTTTTTTTAATCATCATTGTTATACTTCAGGTTTAAGTTGATCATTGAAAATTTCAAAAAACAACTATTCCCCAAATGATCGATTTCTAATTAAAATATTTATAAAAAACATCAGTTTGGATAGCTCCCAAAGGGTACCCCCCATGAGCCCATGTCCCCCAGTAATAATAACCATGGTTTGCCCCTGATTAATCAACCACCTTTCTGATCCATGAAATTTTAACAAATCCAATGGAATTCTATTAAGATCTAATTGACGTAAGCCATATCCAAAGTTTTATGGTTCAGAGTTGCTTATTATTAAGGGGCGATCAAGAAAACCAGTCAGAAGGTACCTCCCTACCTTCTGGGGGGGGGGGTTATTAATCCGGTGTTGGCATTATATAGTATAAAATGGCAATATTCATATGTAATGTATCCTCTAATTTTGCGCAAGGACCATATGGATCCATCTGGGCCCTATGTATCATGCACCAGGCTTCTTCGCTTCCCGACGACTTGACGACTGCCAGCGAGTAACAAAGGATGGCTCCTGGCCAGCGAAGTAAACCCAGAAAGATGGAGGTGACATTTAGAGAACCAAAAACATGATAAACTTTAGCCAACAAATGCAGCAATTTTAAGCAGGTAAATATCCACATGTTACCAACATCGCTAGGGGATTGACCAGAGGAGCTTTTTTGTTTGGGAGCACATCATTTGCCAAATGTATGATTCCACTGTATGATATTGATTAGCCCTGGAAAATCACCATTTTTAATGGGTAAATGCACTATAAATCACAATTTTCAATAGCTGTGTTAAATTATCAGAGGGTAGCCCACAAATTCCGTAATTACATGTAATTACCCAAGCACCAACGAAATCTGCGTACATATCTACCATACATCTGGCTGAATTGGCGAACCCAACCACAAAACCTTGCACTTCAGCCATAACCAACTAAGTATGGAAGTTTGACAATAAAAAAAAATGTTTTACATGGTTTTAGCCACCAAAATAAGTTTCTAGAGTTAACTGAGGCATATCTTTGAAACAAATCACTCTGCCTTCCAGCGCTCTCCTGAGATTGGTGAACTGCGCCTTCAGCGTCCCAAAGTCCTCACCCAGTTGCCAAATCCGAACGTCCTCCACGCGAAATACGGGAGTCATCCCCACTTGATGATCTTGATGGGCCTTTTGATATACTGGGAAAACGGTCAACTGATTTAATAAATTTCAATAAACCATGATAAACCATATGGGATGACATGGGGTTACAAATTTTGAGACAAGCACATTGGGAAGTCTGGAACGCAAACAAGGAACCGGTGAGTAATTCAGTATTGTTATGTTGTTTCTGTTTGTTTCACTAATCAAATAATTAGTCAACTATCATTAATTTGCTCGAAACAAACATGGCAAGTCCGATCAACACAACATGGATTAGCTAGTGATGCTACCTGAGTTGACCTAGGACCTAGTTGGTCAGGTAACATTGGTGGTTTCACCTAACTATCAGCACCTGTAACGTGGGACTCGTTTTGGGGTCAAATCATTGTATGAGGCACCACAAATTTGGCCTTGATAGGATAGCCCCAAAACTGGTGGGCCATAGAATCGAGAAAAAAATGTTGGAAAAACACGTTTTGCATTGTCTGGCCATGATGTGAGGACCCATTCTTTTTAGACCTATATGTGGACCCACTTTTTTTTCTTCCTGCACATCCTCATATGTCTGATGTTGCTTTTGTTTTTGAACAAAGATCTGCGTCGCGTGTCTACATCTCATATTTCAAGCATCCCCAGCTTGGCTTTGTCGGAAAATGGGGTATGTACCCCATTCCATCCACTAGTTCATCAGTGTTTTCCCATATTTGTCCAGCATGTTGAATAGCCATTTAAGGGATATCTCCCATTTTCAGACGAATCTCTGGATCATCCCAGGGATCGCGCAGTTGATGTCAAGTTGCCCGGATGACTTGAAAAAAGTCCCCGATCAGTGGGGTATCCCATTTGTAGATGGTTTCTCAATGTTTTTCACTTGGGTTATAACATGTTAATAAGATGTTATAACCCCAGTTAGAAACCAATGACGATTCGTGGGGCAATCCTCCAAGTCTCAACCACTATCAAGCATTATCAAGCATTCTTGGCCACTATCAACCATTATGAACCACTTTCAATCACATACCAGCAATTATTAACCATTCATTACTTAACCACTACTCACTACTAACATCTACTAACCATAATTGACAATTATCTACCACTATCGACCTGTATCAATCGCAGCCATTAGCCATTCCTAACCATCATGTACCACGATTCTTATCAATTCCGTGTTGTCGTTACAGCTTGTATTACATGTTCAAGTCTTACTATACTATTATATATATATATCAACCATTAACCATTAAAGTAAGCAAAATCATTAACCATTAACCATCATTAACCATTAACCATCATCATGATATCAACCATCTCCCCAGCAAAAAAGGTAAGCCCAACGAAGGACGTGGCCGGAACCGCCGTCACCTCCGTGGTGGAGCAGCAGCACAAGGTGTTGCGATCTGGGCCCACCAGGCTGAAGGACCTAGCGACGCCAAGGCAGATGGGGAGAAGCCTTGGGAGATCATGGTGAAATGATATACGGTATAAATATCATACGAAAAAAACATAATAATATGTTTATATTCCTAACTATATATATATATACAATATATATATATATTCTTATATACAGCTACTGGTAGTTATACTATCCATCCGGTTGGTTTCCGCAAATCTCTTTGGTGGTTTATGTTGGCCCGATGAACTAGCTGGATCTACCGTAACCCATACGGTAAACCTAGTGAACTCAACCCAAGCAAATTTGCAAACTATGCGCCCTCATGTTATAATATGTTATAATGTGATAAATATACTTTTATACATTAGAAATCTAATTAGAATACATTATACTGGGCATACTACCACCAAAAAAAAATAGTACCATCCGGTTATTTAAAAGTTCGCCATGGAAAATCACCATGTTTAATAGGTAAACCATCTATTTCTATGGGCCATCTATACCATGGCTATGTTAAATAAGGATGCCCGGCTCGGCGGGGTGTCACCAACAAAAAAGCGATGGGAAAATTCATGGTGATAAGGGGCGCCCATCTATACGGCAAAAGATAATAACTTACTGTTCTACCATGTTCTACCCTTTTTGATGATTTCCGGGCATTACTATATACTTCATAAATCACTCGCACACCCTTCATCCTCGTCGTTCTAGGCCACTGACCGAACACATTCGTCGTTGGGAATAACTCCAATCCTGAGGCGCCAGAATTTTGTCCGGAAAAGAACCAGTTCTGTGATGTTTCAATTGAAGGTCTAGGTATGTTAGATGTTAGGATGTTCACTACTCATGTTTGTAGGATGATTTGATTGACACACAACAACAGGAGTGGAATAAACCTCTACCGATCCAGTAAACTAGCAAGTATAACCCCAAATAAAACCATCAACACACCACCATGTTTTCAAGTTGACATTTCTTGTTGCCTAAGATTGGAAGCTGAACGATTGCGGGCCTATATTCCTAAACATCAATAGCGCACATTCTTGGCATGTCTGGGTTGGGATCTATCTACAGCATTGATACATTACATATCATCAACCCTAAGTTAAGTGTTACTGGACAACTGCTACCAATAATCATAGCCAATCTTACATATCCTGCAAAGAAAAGCAATACATGTTTTGTGAACCATTAAAAATGCAAAGGATGAACTATCCATCAAGCCCGTTTCTCTAGTACTTCGGAGAGTTACAACGTTACAACGTATTACAACGTGGGACCCGCAGTTGTAAGTTGGTTTAAAATTTCCATTATATGACTATAGTTATATCTAGCATAATCCATAGTGAACCGGTTGACACTGTAGTTGTGCTTCATGAATATTCCACTCGTATCCATATTTTATGATATTAGCAGTTCTATTCTACCACCATTGAGGGTAAAATCATGGCTGTACCATGCTGTACCCATGACATCACCCATTACCCGTTACCCTCTGGTAATCTGTGACAGTTTGCTATTGACCATTGCCATAAAAAGTTTGTTGATTTACCCAGCTATAACATCATTAAACATGGTGATGTTCCATCGTTTTTTTGTATGTTTACCGGTACCCAAAAGAATTCCCGCTGCAGCGGGATGTTCCCGTCTTCAGCCAAGTGACATGGCTTCGTCTTCCCGGGATTTCTGGGTGTCAAGGACCACCACCAAGTTGTCCTCGGAAAAAATCAGCTGGGAACATGAGGAATTTCCTCATGTCCAAAATCCAAGGGGAAAACATGGGAAAACTACGTATACTGTAATATTATTGTACCAATATAATGGGAATTGTACAGTATAATGCGACATAATGTGATATTTTTGGGGAGGACCATCCCTTTGAAAAGGGAAAATCATCCAAGATGTTTTGACCGTGGCACATCTCCTTTTTTTAGAGGCGCAATCTTTTGGATGTTCCATCCCAACTCTGGGAGCATCCCAGGATCGAACATGACCAGCAATTTATCAACAGTAAAATTTATCAACGAACCGCGCTGAATCAGTGGTTAAAATATAATCTACCCATCATATCTCCATTCTATCCCTATCTTCGATGGCTAAATGGGCATAAAACCATATATAAAACCATATGTTTTGCCCATGTTTTGCCCATGATTGTCCTGTGAAAGTGGCCGTATTTTGGCCATGATTCTGGGGTAAAACCTAAATGCCAAAACGGACGATCCACATGACACGACTCCTCGGCACCAGAGAGCAGCTTTCCGTCGGGATGGAAGCGTACGTGGTTCACCACATCGGTATGACTCTCCTGGCAACGCCGAAGGCATCCCGAGAATAGCATAGGGATTTTTTTGGGGAATTTACAGTGGGGTTTAATGGAGACTTGGATATATCTGGCTGAATTATAATAATAAACTAACCTGGAATTCATCCAAAAAAAACAACTATTACTATATAGTCATCATTCCGGAGACGTCAGGACGTCAGGTCATTATAATTCATCCAATTATCTAATGTTATCCATAAATTAAACAATTAGTCTATAGCAATTTAATCATAGATGATCCAACTTAGCGAACTTGGGAACCTGGTTTCAGTTAAATCTGATCTGGTGGAGTGAACCACTTCGCCACTGACTCCATGGGATTCTTCGGGGGTCACCTTGAAGGGGTACCCCATAGCCGTAGATTCCGATGGGATCTTGCGTCGTAGTCTTAGTCTTAGACCTTGAAACTGAACTATCCTATGCTTATCACTTCATATTCACACGCTCCTAGTATTTCTTCCCACTTCCCGTGTCTTGGAAAACAAGGCATTTGTTTGCCTTGTAGATAAATCCGCTTGACGACTATTTGCGGGAAACACCGACCAAGTGGGTACTGAATGAGTTCACTGTGTCAAATCCTTGAGGAACTCAAGTTTCATCCCATTCCCATAGTGTGGCTAACCTTCAGAACTCTGCGAACAAACTGATGCTTGGCGTAGTATTCATACACAATCTCATGTTCCGGCCTTGAAAAATGGCTGAACAGCTGAACCTGTTTACCCTAGAAAGTATACCCCATGTTCACCAAACTTTCACAATTCACCCGAGTTTACAGTTCTGAATGTGATTGCAGGTTGACGCGATTTGCCATGTGCTTGGCAAGTGTAGTATCTGATCTTATCACTCGTGAGGCATTTCAATTCGAGACCAAAAAGGCCTGTGCCTTGCCCTGTTGAACTAAGGGTTATGAGCCCAAATTAGCTGGGCGTAGGGATCCGCAATGGCAGCTGAAAGGAGAGCATCTTCATTGCCCCCTGCAAATCCTTTTTGGAGCGATAGAACCCAAGCTGATCATGAGTTGGAACAAATGAGGCCAGTGAATTTAGAAAGCTGGGAGGCTCCTGTACCCCATGATGATGATGACTTAGATCAATCCCCACGTGTTCCCTTGCCAAGCGGTGTGTCGGGACATGATCGGGAACATGGGCTGCAGTTTCAGACTCCTGGTGATGCGAAGCCAGCTGCTCTGACTTTGGATAGCGAGAAGCCTTGCGTTGAAGAACCAGAGAAGTTGGAGACGGAGGTGACCTATGAGCCTCTGCAGCATGATCAAGCGACTGGGAAGCGTCCTGAGAGGGTGTGGAATAGAAGGGGACAGTGTGATGAAAAAATGTCTTCAAAAGCTGTACCAAGTTGTGATGAAAATGAAAAGAAAGAGAGTGGACTGGAGAAAGATTTGGGGGATCAAGTTTTGCAGCACTTTCAGCAAGAGACGGTGAGACTTCAGAGCCAGAATGACTCCTTGATCAAGAAAATTCAGAGACTCAAGGAGGAGAAACAGCGTAGTGAACTGAATGTTCCATCGTCCCGGAATGCAAGTGCTAGGCAACCAACACCTCCACCTCGAAAGTCCCCACAGACTCGAGAATCTCAACATGTTTGGATGTCACCAGACACTTTCAGATGTACTCCAAATGGTACACGTATCCCTTCTGGACCTCCTCCACCATCGCCACCACCTTTGCCCGCTTGGCCAGTTGACCTGCAGGGCTATGAAACCTGTTTGGAGCCGCCAAGGAAGCTTCGTGGGGTGATGGGTGATGTCCAGTACAAGATTGGAGGAGGCGTCATCACGCCACGGGAGGCCAGAACCATGTGGCTTGAGAGAGAAGTGGAGTCTTTGAAAGAACGTTTGGAAAGAGAAGCCATCAAAAACAAGTCAACGTTTACCTCAGGGTATTGGAATGTTCCTTTTGTGACTGAAGCCACTAGGGACAGAGAAACTAGTGAAGCAGTGGCATACATGAAAAGAAATGCTGGCGTTGTGACACCTGATTTGCCTAGCTCATCACATGCATGTCCACATTCGTCACAACCTGGTCATGTTGATTTCATGCGAGCGTTTGATGACGCTCATCAACCTGGTGGGGGGAGTGCAGTGCTTGGAGAACATGCTCATCTCGATCGGGCTAGCTTTCAGCAAGGGTTTGATGCCAATTCACGTCATGATCGGGCTTCCTTTGCACATGAGCATGGTAAAGTATGTCCTCCCAGTCGGGTTAGCATGTCGCATGAGCATGGTGATGTATATCAACATGATCGGGCTAGCACGTGGCGTGAGCATGGAGATTTATGCCACCAAGGTCGGGCTAGCATTTTGCATGAGCATGGAGATTTATGTCATCAAGGTCGGGCTGGCATCATGCATGGCGGTGTACGTCTTCACGATCGGGCTGGCATAGCGCGAGAATCAGAATGCCATCACGGTCGGGCTGATAGCACTGCATTGCATGAGCTTGGTGAAGTATGTCAACATGGAAGTGCTGGTGGCCGAAGTCACACAGTGGAAGGAGCCTCGAGTCATCAACAAGGTCTGAGATGTGATCGTGACGTGGTAGAAGATGGAGATCTGAAGGCAATACCCATCCAGTTGCCTCAGCTACCCTCTCCTGAGGGACGTGATGCAAGCTTGGAGGCTGGAGATTGGATCATTCAACTTGAACCTCTTGTGGGTGATTTGTCAAAGAATGCCACGGCTTGGTGGAGGCGTGTGATGGCAGCCACCACCGAAAAGTACTCCCTTTGGCTGTACTCTGATCCACTCTCTCGCCTGAAGATCACTGCGCCTGAGACCTCTGCACTTTCAGCTGGGTATGAGCGCTTGGATCAGCGGGTCACAAGCCTTCTTTTGCAAGCAGTTC
The DNA here is from genome assembly GCA_947184155.2 of Cladocopium goreaui. NCBI lineage: Eukaryota > Dinophyceae > Suessiales > Symbiodiniaceae > Cladocopium > Cladocopium goreaui. The sequence continues at coordinate 455,171 of CAMXCT020004613.1, read as the reverse complement.
CCAAGGCCATCAAGGATGAGGTTGTGGCTGCACGGGAGCTGACTACTGCTGGAATTTTGTTCCGCATCCTACGCACATTTCAACCTGGTGGACTCGCAGAAAAGAGCCGACTGTTGGAGGATCTCACAACGGTGCCAACTACAAAGACTGCTCAGGAGTCAGTGGCTGCACTACGGCTTTGGAAGCGAAAGGCAAGTCGAGCTGCAGAACTTTGTGCGCAGTTGCCGGATCCATTGTTGATGATCCGAACACTGGATGGCATCTCCAAACCAGTCGTTGATGGTTCTGCACAAGCGAGCTTCAGGATTGCAACTTTCCGCATGAAGCACAACCTGGATGTTCAGCCATCACTGCAAAATCTGTGGCTGTTCTACGACTTGCTGCTGGCAGAAGCTGAGGTTGCAGTTCACTCCACGACTTGTGATAGTACGACCCCTGAACCACGAACTCCAACAAAGCCTGCAGTGAAAGCGATGCAAACTACTCCATCTACCGGGGGAAAATCCACATCATCTTCCTCAACAAGCTCTTGGCCATGCAAATTTTGGATGTCAGAAGGTGGTTGCCGTCAAGGGCAACGTTGTCGATGGCCGCATCCTTGGGAGTCTGGTGTTGAGAAGACTGGTAGATGTTGGAATTGCAGCTCAACTCAACATCTACAACCAGAGTGCCCTTACAAGACACAGGTGAAGCCACCTGCGGGGGGAGATGGAGGCGGAAATGATGGAGGTGGAAATCAGAAAAATGAAAAAGGAAAAGGCAAAAATGGCAAAGGGAAAGGTAAGTCAAAAGTTGAGACGCAGAAGACTGTCACCAAAGAGAGCCTTCAAGCTGATGTCAAAAAAGAGGAAGGCGTCAACAAGGGTGTGGTGAGTGCGGAGGATGAAGTGAAAGGAAGAGGGGATGGAACATCGGCGTCAAACAGCAATGGCGTCGGAGGTGGCAAGAAACCTGAGACCAATGGTGCTGCAGTTGCAGTTGGATCCAGCGAGCTGCTCAGTGAAGCCACCAAACTTCTCAAATCCCTTCATCTTCCGTCTATGAAGAAGATCACCCTGCAAGAGCTTGGAGATCCTTTGATGAGCCCTTCGAACTTGATGCTGCTCGACAGTGGCGCTACTCACTCCTTGCGAAGGGCAAGAACTTGGGAAGAGTGGGATCAAGCTCATCAAACTGTGGTGGCATTGGCCCAGGGCTCAACCTCCAATTTGCGTCTCAAGCATGCTACCTGCACTCTTTTGTCAACACCTACGGATGGCAGTTTTGGGAACGGCATTTTGCCCATGGGTGCACTGGCTAAGATTGGATATGAGATTGTCTGGAGCGGGGGAGACTGCCGGGTACATGGACCAGCTGGAGAAAAGATCAACGTACAGGTTGTCAATGGATGCCCTATGATTGAATGTAAGAAGGGCATGCAACTGATGGAACAGCTGGAGAACGACAGTCAACTCTCTGCCGCCAGAACTGCAATCGTCAGTGCTATCATGAAGCAGCCGGACTTGATGCATCAACTCCAAGAACTAGATGCTGAAACCCTTTTTACAGTCATGATCAAAAAAGAATTTCCTGATTTGCCGGATGCAATTTGCCGGCGTGTGGTGCCAAAGATGTCAGAAATTGACAGTGAAAAACTCCCATGGAACAGAAGGCTGCGACGAAAAATGATGAAGTCAAAACGAGTAGTACTTCATCTCTTCAGTGGCCCTGATGAGAAGACCTGGAAGGTGTTGGATGATGCCGACACTATGGTGATTTGTGTAGACAAGGTCCTGCACCCACGAAGCGATGTGCTCAATGACCATCTCATGATGTTCCTGCTGAAGCTGGCTATGACAGGATCTGTTCACGCTATTCTTGGTGGCCCACCATGCCGGTCTGTCTCGGCCTGTCGCTATGCTGATGATGGAGGGCCCAAACCAGTGAGAAGTGAACAAGAGCCTTATGGGTTGGCTACTCTGTCGCAACAACAGCGCGATTGGGTTGAGGATGACATTGCAATGCTCTTCAGGATGAAGTTGATCTACATGGTGGCTGATCACTATCGACCGTCTTGGTGTGAGCAGGTCATCTTTGCGTTGGAACAGCCACAAGATCCCAAAGAGTATCGGCCTCAACAGGACATTGACAAGCACCACTACATGAGCATTTGGAGAACCACAGCATGGAAACTTTTCCAGGCCAAGTACAATCTGACTTTGACATCTTTTCAACAGGGGGCATTTGGCCACCCAAAACCGAAACCCACCACTTTTGCTCACAATCTACAAGGTTTTGAGGAGTTGGAAGGTGCCAAAGCAGTATATGAAAATCCAGATCATGGCTGGCGAGATCGTCCTCTTGAAGAACGTATTCAAGAATCTGCGACGTGGGCACAGTGGGCTCCAGGGTTGAAGGCTGCCTTGATTGAAGGCTTGAGGAGGCAGTTCAAGAGAAGGGATGCTGGGCGCTGTCACATCGGGGCACCGGGCAATGCGGAGGAGGCAACCTGGGACTCTGATGATGATAGCTCAAAGCCCATGCATCAGCAGCCCCAACTCTGTCCCCTGTCCGCAGTTGCATTGACAAAATGGAAAGCTCACATCCTGAACGACCACCAGCCCATGAGAAGAGACTGCAGAGTCTGTGTGGAAGCTGCAGGCCAGTCTCGACATCACCGACGAATCCAACATCCAAGTGCCTATTGTCTTTCAATGGACTTGTCCGGCAAGATGAAGCGTGGCAAAGACCAGTTTGGCTCTGCCGGCGCATACATCCTGATTGGCTGCTACACATTCCCAACTACACTGGATGATGTTCCCCTTTGCGGCCCAGGTCAACAACGACCATCAGAGGATGCTCCGCTACCAAGCTTGGGTGAGGTAGTGGATGAAGATGGTGTGGATGGTGATGTGGAGGATGGAGAGCTTCCACGTTTTGAAGCTGACGTGGAGGATCAACCATGTGAGGAGGATGATGCCGCAACTAACCGGGCCAAGACGGCTTTTGACAGCTGGATGAAGTTGGTGGAAGAGCATAAACAGGTCAAGGTCAAGACTTTGACTTTTGCGGAAGTCATCACCTCAAGAGCTACAGGCCATGTCTTGGAAGGTTTGGCAAAGATATACGCCAAAATCAGGAGCCTGGCACTTCCAGTTCTACGGCTGCATGCCGATAGGGCACGAGAGCTGACATCAAAAGCCATCCAGGCGTGGCGCCACAGTCGCGACATTGTAGCGACATACACCTCTGGCTCTGATTGGAAAAGCAATGGGAGGGCAGAAAATGAGATCGGCATTGTGAAGCGACATGCAAAAATTTTGATGCGGGCGCATAACATCAATGAGGAGCGATGGCCCATCCTTGTGAAGCATGCCGCAGAGCGACGTTTGCGATGGCAACTCCAACAAGTTGGCTATCCTGTGCCTGATCTCTTGCCCTTCTACACCAAGGTTCTGGTCAAACGAAAGTCCTGGAATCAAAGATATGCTGCATGGAGGTGGGAACGTGCCCCTGGCCGTATTTGTGGCCCTGATCCATGGTCATCTCTGACATCAGGTGGGTACTGTGTGCAGCTTGAAGATGGGACTTTCTTGGCATCTACAGATGTGGTGGTGGAACAATCAGAACTGGGGGAGGGACTCGCATTGGATCTGGTCGTGCAAGAGCGACTTCAAGCTCCTGGTGAACAACAAATTTCTGAAATTCCCAAGCGTCGTTTGCGCTTCAAACAAGGAGTTCCTCAAATGGCTCGCTTGGAGTTGGGTTCCAACTCGGGGGAGAAGGTTGATGTTCAGGCCAAGTGCAACAGCGAGTGTGATCATGTTGAAGTCAAGCGACTTCTCAAAATGCATCAAGAGACTGCAAAGGTCTTGTCTGAGGAATGTGTTCTTGTGGACGACTTGGATCCTGAACAAGCAGCTTGCATCCCAGCGTTGGCAATGTTGGCTAATCAAAAGTTCGATTTGGAACTTCAGCTGCGAGCTCTGGACTTGGAAAAGAAGCACAAGGAGGAGGAAGAGAATTTCTTGGTGACAAAAACCATCACCACTGAGCAGGTCTACAGAGAATGGGATGATTGGAAGCTTGCCATGATGAGCGAATACACATCCATTGTGGAGGAGAAGAAAGCTGTGCGACAAGTGAAAAGATGTGAAGCACAGCGCATGGCAACGGAGAGCAACATCAAGTACGAGGAGCTTCCAAGTAAAGTGGTGTTCACGAGAAAGATGGGTGGAAAAAGGAAGGTGAGAGCATGTATTTGTGGCAACTATGAGAATGAAGTTGCCACTGCCACATATGCTGGAGGTTGTGACGCATCACAGATCCGATGCCTCATTCGTCATGCAGCACTGGAAAAATGGGCCCTGTACGGGACTGACATCAAATGTGCCTTTCTGAATGCGGAGCGCAAAGACCGCACCAAGCTGATTGCCATGTCTATCCCCTACATCTACGTCAAACTTGGACTTGCATCACATCAAGATGTTTGGTTGGTCGATGCTGCTATGTATGGCCTAGTAGCCAGTCCACGTGACTGGTCAGACCATCGAGATGAAACGATTCCGAACATGGTGTGGCAAAGGGAGGAGGATGGCAAGAAATGGAAGGGCACCTTCAAGAGGGCTGCGGATCAACATCTTTGGCATTTACAAGAGGAGTGTCTGGAATCGGGGGAGGTTTGCAAACGTGGTCTCATGGCTATATACGTTGATGATGTTCTTCTTGCTGCAGGAGACCCTGTCGCAACTTGCGCTCTCAAAGCAATAGCTGAAGTTTGGGAGCGTGCTGAACCAGAAAGGGTGACTCTGGAAAAGCCGGTATCTTTTTGCGGCTTTGAAATCCAACAGAACAGCTCTGAGCGTGGCGGAGGTTTTAGACTTCATCAGCATAGCTATGAGGAGGAGCTCATCAAGAAATGGGAGGTTCATCAAAGCTCATCACAGGTGGATTTCAAACTTCCTCTACCTGAAGAAGAAGCAGAATTTGTCAAGTCTGAAAACTTGGACTTGGTGCGCCGTGCGCAAGCTTGCACTGGTGCCTTGCTTTGGCTTGCGACTCGAACCAGACCGGAGCTGTCTGTGGGTGTCGCTGCTATGTCAAGACTCTGCACGAAGGCTCCAGAGATCACCATCAATCTGGGCTTGAAGATGATGAGCTACTTGAAGCGACCATCACATGGAATGATCTATGCTGACCAACCAGGTCCAGTTCATGGAGCACGTGGTCAATTGAGCAAGCCAAGATGTGTGCGTACGGTAGAGGCTTTTTCTGACATCTCCTATGCGTCAACGAAGGGGTACAAATCTCTTCAAGGCCAAGTCTACTACTATGCTGGTGCACCGGTGATGTGGAACACTAGCAGGCAACCATTTCCAACTCAATCAACTGCCGAAAGTGAGCTGGTCAGCCTTTGTGAGGCACTGGTTGGTGGCAGAGCTACAGCAGCTTTGATCGCAGCCATTCGAGATGAACCTCCTGAGAAGTTGGTCAAGCGACTTTGGGGAGACAATGCTGCGGCCATTAGCTTAGCCACAGGTGAAGGCCAAGGGAGTTGGAGAACGAGGCATTTGCGCATCAGAGCGGCGATTTTGAGATCTGCGCTGCGCCACAATGAGTGGGACTTGGGACATCTCCTGGGTCGTGAGCTGGTGGCGGACTCCTTCACCAAGATTGTCACTGGCCCTGCGTTTGAGAAGGCGCTGCAAGATCTTTGCATAGCCTCTGATGAGCTCAAGGTGCATGGCGACGGGCATGCGACATGATCAAATGAATGCAAAAATAGCGATGTTGTTGGGAGCAACGCTGTTGTCTGGCGCTGCTGCAACAAGTGATGAGGAGGGTGATGACCAGTTGTCCTGGCTTTGGGTCGTTGGCTTAATCCTGATGTGCGTGGGAGCAGTCTATGTGAGCGACAAGATGGTCCGAAGTGGCATGTGGCTCTATAGAAGACTGATAGGGGCATCGGGCAGCCAAGTTGATGTGATGTCCGAGCAGTAGCAGTGAGGATGAGAGAGAGCGAAGGGCAGAAATGAATGCACAGAGGGCCGCCTATGCGCAACAGGCTGATATCGATGAACTTCGGGCCATGGTGGCGCAAAGTCGGCGTATCCAAGAAGATCCCCACAACAAAATGCATGGCAGAACTCCCGAGATGTATGAGGACACGTCTCAATTGCCGAGACGACGCAAAAAGAAGGCGGAGAAGAAACAACGGGATCCAGAGGCTGAAGAAGCGGCAGTAGAAAGGGCACATCGTGATTTGATGAATCACCTGGGAAACATTGGTGGAGGACCATTTTCACGGCGGAGGTCATCACGATCGGGCTCTGGCGGTGCTGCAGCATCTTTTGCTCCTGGGTCGATGGAATTTGGCTACGGAGAACCGAGCTATGTTGCAGCTTCATCAAATCAGAGCGCATTACGTTCGGGCTCTGGAGTTGCAGCTTCATTAAATCAGAGCGCATCACGTTCGGGCTCTGGAGTTGCAGCTTCATCAAATCAGAGCGCATCACGTTCGGGCTCTGGCTTTGCATCTTCATCAAATCAGAGCGCATCACGTTCGGGCTCTGGCATAGCATCTACTTCAAATCAGAGCGCAATGCCATCGGGCTCTGGTGGTGCTGTGGTGGCGTCTGTGGGAGATGAGCGGCGTAGTGAAGGTTCCACTAACCGGTGGAACGAATTCCAACATGAACACAGCGGGCGTAGCTGGGGCTCTGACAAGTTCAGAGCTGAATACTGGAAGTATAGAGCCACAGGGCAAAAGCCAAAGTAGCTTAGGGATAAATTCGTGAAGATCAATCCGAATGCCTTGGGTCAATTCAGCCTATTTTCTTTTGGCATCATATTTTGATATTTTTCTCAGTACTCCCTGAGAAAAAGGGGGAGTCTGAATGTGATTGCAGGTTGACGCGATTTGCCATGTGCTTGGCAAGTGTAGTATCTGATCTTATCACTCGTGAGGCATTTCAATTCGAGACCAAAAAGGCCTGTGCCTTGCCCTGTTGAACTAAGACAGTAAATCATGTACCCTCTGGTAAACATTCAAAAAATATGGAAAATCACCATGTTTAATGGGAAAATCAACGAACTAAATGGCCATCTTCAATAGCAAACTGTTAGTTTACCAGAGGGTATAAATCATTCCGAACCCTGGCCCACCTTGAAGACTCTCAACTGCTTGCCATGTGCCATGTCGAAGAGGTGCACCTTCGGAAAGGATGATCCTGGGATACTAAGATACTCAGAATTATTTCTCATACATGCTATAACAGTTAGTAAAACAAACTGATAATAAGATGTTATATTATATAATAATATATATATATACACATTATAATATTATAATATATATATATACATTATAAATAACATATAATATATATAGTATATGACATGTTTATATAACATACATATGCAATATATATTATCATTTATCATTATTATTACTATGTCTATTGATCCCTTCTCCCTATTACTATATAAACGTAACTCAACAAAAAAAAAAACTAGGGTCACTGTCCAATTTTGTGAAATTTTAAATTTGTCAATTTGAGTTTTAGTTCGTACCCTTTAGAGAACAATTAAAACATGAAGGTCCCTTTTGAGGGCTGCACTCCGTAATGATAAAACTAGTCAACACCAGGGTGTTTTTCATTGGAGTATCCTTTAAAATCCAAAAGTTTTTTTTTTTTGTTTAAGTGTTTAATTGAACATTAGGGGAACCTTCGAAATACATTTTTTGGCAATTTTTTAATTAGATTTTTATCAGGAATTTAATCAAATTTGAATGTTAAATACTCCCTAATACATCCTAATACTAAAAGCTCTTCCAGGTGTTTCTTATTAGGGGGGCCGGTTTAGTATTAGGGAGCACGGATTATTCTTATTGTTATTTCTATATATTATATGTTATCTATATATGCTACCATTATCATGTTCATTTATTGGTATTATTATTGCAGTCATTATTCATCGGTATTATTGCTATTACTACGATTACATATATAATTAATTATATATATATGTATGGGTCTCTGTAATAGTCATAGTCATAATATCCATTCCCAAAATCTTATCCTCCGTGACACTTCCCACTCGGCCTTATTGGAGGCCGCGCATGCCAGCAGCGAGTCGTCTTGACCCACGCAACAGCTGTAGACCTCAGAGCCGTGGCCGTGGTGAAATCCCAGATACTTCATGTAAGGATATCTAAGGATTAACTGGTGTTCACCATTGATGGTTAATGGTGGTTAATATACTGTTAATGATGGTTTATATATTGGTATTATATGGTTAATGATGGTTAATAATAATCTGGTTGGTGGTATACCTACCCCGCTCAAAAATGATGGATTTCGTCAGTCCGGGATGATGACATTCCCAATATATGAAAAAATAAAAAATGTTCCAAACCACCAACCAGATTAAGTTAGTATATTATCTACCATTTACATCCATTTACCATTACCATCCATTACCTACATTTGCGGGTAAATGTTGGTAGATTTGTCGTAGATCGAGCATTTGGCACAGTTTTGACGCCAAAATTGAGGCAATACAAGCAAGCATGAGCTGGATACAATAGATCCTAACACAATTTCAAAGATTTTTCAATGTAGTACATCTGCCACAGGAAAAAGTACAACCCAATGGTGTTCAAGGGTTGGATAATTTTGCTTCTTGCTTAGTTGAGTAACGTTTAGATGGGACAGTTCACTGCCCCTGGCATGTAAAGCCATAAAATAGCTTAACGTAATAGGGGGCAAAAAGAATGCGGAGGGTGCCAACCTTGAGACTCTCCAAACTTCAATGCGTCAAAGAATGAACCAGAAATACTCCCTTCATCAAACAGCTGCGGCTGCCGCAACGGGACCCATTTTCCACGGCGAACGTCACTCTGTCGTGACTCCGCGAGGACCCTTCGAGCAATCTTTGACTCCGAGGCGTCCTTGCAGTGCTCGCAGGTGGGGTACATTCAAAAGGGCCCCGCTGGCGTCGCCACCACTGTACCATGATAGCAATATTTTGTCATTGGCCGTTCCATCACCATCTTCCATTTGAGGGGTTTATTGAGTTTATTGCCTCTTGATTCCTTGCCCTGAAAAAAATGGCAGGCTACACTTCTGTCATCGCTCCCTCAGCTGTTCAGGTTCAGGGCCAGGTCAATCAGTTGTTTCTTCTGGCGGAACGGAGACGTGGCGATGTCATCTGGTAGCTGTAAAAATGACGGGTTACCCTGCGGTACTCAAACATAATAAGTGGAAATTCCTATGTAAAATAGCGATTCACAGAGATTAAAACGGCACATCACATCTGATAAACGCGGGATTTTCCAGCTATGGTGAAATCCGAATCTTTCATGGCCCTTCCCAGAAACACTCCTGAATCCTGACTTATAAAAACAATACAGGTACCAGATGGTACCAGCACGTCAGCCAAAATGCGAATTTCTATGTCCATTCTTGAGTCTAGGCAGACTTGTGTGTTGGTTGGTATCACATGTTTTAAAACAAAATCACCACATTTGCTTTCCAAAGGCCTTGAATTATGGGTTTCAACGGTTACAGCAGAATGAATCCCCATTCAAACATGCTATGAGCCCCAAATTCATATTCTGGGATTTTGAAACATTTTAGGTAGCGAATTAGAAGGATTTGGGAATCCCAATTTTCTGCAGAAGTATATACCCTCAAATACCCTCTGAGAAGGTGTTTGGGCCTCAAATAAAAAGTGTTTGGGGCCATACGGATAGGAGAAACAATCCCCAAGACTGGATCGACCAGAGCCTCGTCAGCCCCAAAACTCTCAGCGCCTCTTTTGTGCCAAAACGCATCATCAAAACGATCTGCGTGGATTTGCTCCGTCCAATTTGGAACCGATACGAGTCCGATGGCATCATTGCTGCTACTTGGAGGATCATCCCACTAAGTGCTTAATAAGTGACTTATCAAATTTATAAGTGGCTCATATACCCCAAGGACTAACCACTTATTAAGTGACCCAATGTGGGTAATTATGATAGTTCATTATAACCTGAAATCAGGTGATTTGGGGGATGATTTCCTATACTTACTAACCATTCTTCCAGTGAGGTCGCAGTGAGGTCGTTATAATTTACCCAGGCTTATTCATTATATCTCCATTATATTCCAATGCTATTCCCATTTATTGTTGATTATACCATCCATTCACCCAGATTTGTCAGGTCGCAAGTCCGTTCCGGGCGCCCGTCTCTCACTTTCCCGTGGGTGCCGAGGTGGCGCTGGTGATCACCGCATCGCCCTGCTGTAGGGAGGGCCACTGAGCATTGAAGCGGCCCTCCTGGACGCTGGACGACGTTGCGGCGTGTTAGCCGGGATGGCCGGGATGGACTTTGGGGACATCAAATAGGTAAATTACGAATAGTGCAGTAATAGTTACCATCAATTCTGGGAAAAAGAGCAGAGGTAAAATCATGAATTTCCTACGAAAATCATTTTAAATTACTGCACTTGTCTATCCTTTTGGGGGTTGCTTTGTGTACTGTTCATTTTGACCCAGAAATTAAAGGAATTTCGCTAATTCCTGGAGCTGTCCGGTCGAGATAGGCAGGTCGCCTTACCATAGCAAAGCTAAACACTTATCGCAATTATCTGTTGCTTAAAACCATTAGTCTCTGTTGTTTAAATCACCAGTCTCTACATCGGTTCATTGAGAGTTCAAATATGTTAAAATCCTTAATCTCTTCTGTTTCATAAAATCCAATAGTAACTTAATTGTTGAATCTCTTGCTTGACTTAAATATACTTAATTCATCTTAGTTCATATTCCGTGATAGTGAGACTTTTTTTTAAGGCGCTGACCGTTGACCCCGTTTTCTCCTTGTCCAGGCGTTCGAATCCGTGCCTTCCGAAGACGTCCCGTTGCAGCGAGACACATTGGGCCGAGGGAATCTCGGTCAGGTACATTGTCTGGATGTAGTCCTCAGAGTACAAGGTATACATATAGGTATACTGCCTCCCCAAAGTCAAACGCTGTCTTGGTATACCCAACTGTAGATCTATAATGATCTATATCATTCTATATCCACCACGCCATGGTTTTTCCTCTTTGGAGTCCTCAGAGTGGTTGAGATTGAAATCTCAGAAAAATGCCTACAAAACTGCATGTTTTTTCCATATGGTCCCTATAAAACTCTAATTTTCTTCATCCAAAATGGTCATTTTCTGCCCGCTTTGACAAGGCACCAACGAGGCGAATAAGCACGGCACCGTGGCACAAGTGTCCTAAGACGCTTGTCAAAACTTGGGAGATCTTGGGCTAAAAGCTTAACCATGGGATATTTTTACAGATTGAGGATTAATATGATCATGTAAAAATAAAAACATCGATATAGAATTGGTTAGCAACACGAAAAACACACGCAAACTGCAACAGTCTTCAGATATATGATGTTAGTAGTGGGTTGCTTTGCCCACTATCAAACCAATGATCAAGCAGAAGTGTAGCAGAATCGTTTCTCTACATTTCAAGAGCGTTTTGGAGGCATGCTGGCTGCAAATCCTATTGTTCGGTAATAAACAGAACATCGCCATGTTTCTTCCGAAATAGCCATGAACTACAGTATATGTACTTGGAGCCGTAAACCCAATGATAAAGCATTCTCAATACCACTATAAATAGATGGTAAAAATCATCCGCGGTCATGGTAGGTTCATGGCATTGGGTTTACCACATTACTATACCCTAATATTCTATATAATTAGATCGATAGATACCAATTACAATATAGATCTATAGCGTATCTACAGTATAAATCTATATATACATATATATATATACCCTATGGTTATGACTAACATAGCCATGGTATAGATGGCCCATTGATATTTGCTTCACCTATTAACAAATGGTGGATCTTTCCATGGCGAACTGTTAGATCTGCCGAGTGTCTCGCGTGATTTGACTGACCAAGCGCTTGTAGCGCGGTAGAAATTCCCGGATTTCCGGTTCAAAGGCCTGGGCAAAAGACCATTCTGTGGCCGGCAAAATGGACTCTGGAACTTGCTGGCATTTGAAAACGAGATAAATTCCATGGCATATATGAATATGTCTGTATTATATTACATATTATATATATATTATATATATATACTAATATCATTACCAAGCCTTCCTTCTACTGGCACTGGCCAAAACAGCGGCTACGCGGCCGTGGCTCTCTTTGAGACATATTTCACCCAAGCTGCTGAGAGGAGATTTTCCAGGTCAGGTTTCTCTTCAAATGCCTCCGGCTGGTCGCAGTATGTCGCAGTTCCATGGATCATCATGATGATTGTCGAATTTCACTCGTCTCCTATTTCCTCCAGATGGATTTTATATCTGTATGATTCTAAATAATTCTGGTATATCATCACGTATCATCTAATGTCTATTATTACCCTAGTTCATATCATAGATGTCATACTATATTAATCTATATTATATAGATGATATATGATGATATTAGATTTATAATGTCAGATTTATCCATGATTCAAAAAAAAAAACAGTTCTACGGATCCCGCCTTGGTCATGGGCTCCAAGAGGAAGCCCTGCAGAATGCATCCGGCGCGGAAGGTTGCGATGGTCGCGGGGAGCTTCAAACCGAACTCGAACTTCTCGTCCATTTTCCTACACTTCAGCCCGAAACACCAATGATTTTTATGGCTATAAATGGATATAAATGGGGTTATACATGGTTTTTTATTGCCATAAATGTGTTATACATTCCATTAAATGAGGTTGTTTCACTGACTTATAAATGGTATATCGGGTAACAACTGTAGCGGCCGTGGTTTTTGATGCGGAAAAGTAGGTTGACGATCTTGATATTCCAGTGATCAATCGGCAAAACTTGGTATAGTTTCCCCAACATAAATGGGTTCACGTAGTGATTCATGTATAGTTGATGCAATAATGTGCAATAATAATAATTATTATAATAATAATAATAGTAAATAATATATATATATTGCATAGTGTCAATATAGTTCATACATTTGATATCCATATATTTAATGAAGTTACAAAATTAATGAGGAATGCACTTCATAATTCGAAATGTATACAACTGTATAACTAAGTCTTCAAAGGCCGGAAGACTTGAACGCGCAACAACACTGGAGGGTGAAGATTGGATTGTTCACATGCCTTAATGATGTTAACCAGCAAGATCAGCACAAAAAGGAAGCTGAACTGCAAATATGGGGGTGGAATCCATACTTGCTATTCCAACAACATAAGGGCATGACCCATAATGGCATGACTCAAGGGCATTATCGCCGACTGCACACCTGGCTGTTTCAATCCAACGCATCCGAGGGAAAATACGTAACCATCCACTGCATGCTGCCACAGCATTTTGCCGTACCCGCGAAATTGTCTGGAAGAACACTTACCTGAAGAATATCCCACCATAACCTCCCCAACTTCAACTAGCATTCATCTTCAGTGTTCAACAGCCCCCAGAAACAGCTCTGCCAACACTCCATTTGCTTCTCAGGCCTCTTCAACATCCTTCAACGGCCGTGTTCAACCCTAAATCTCGAAGAATAGACCTTCAATATCAACCCAAATCAACAGTATTTGATGGATCAACATATTTACTGATGCAGAAATTTGAGATGTTCCACCAACTCGTCCCCTAGAAAAATTCCCATGGCGGCTCCGTCCTCAGGCATTGAAACATCTGCGCATAGGAGGCGATGATGGCGAAGGCCGCGGCCCAGAAGAGATCTTCCTCCAACTCGTTACTCCAACTACCCTGAGACAAGATGCGTGAAGGATGGTGCAGGATGGTGCAGATACCCCCACTCGACTTGAAATCCAGGAAAACCTGTTATATTACTACACAAGATTGGCCACAGTTTAAGATGGATAACTCCTATAACTATTCTTGTATATCATTATAAACCCATTTATAACTGTTAAGGGCCCTAACTGTAGTTATATATAAACATGTTACAGAAGGATGATGCATATTATAAAGATATATTGTATATTAGTATAATTTTTGTATAACATGTTATAACTCCAATGTTAAAGTTATGTGTATATATATATATAATGTATATAAAGAACATGTTGTAACTCCATCCCCAGCAAATCCTTCAATCCCAACACCGACTCACCCATCCTCAACCCCCATCCCCAACCTTACACGAAACTTTTCACTTCCATTCCCCACATCCACAAACCCCACCTTTAAAATCAAACACATTTGTCCATATTTATCTTAACATATCTTAACCTCCTGTAAACTAACATAGCTATTGAAATGCATGGCTTTTCCCGTTCAGAAATTATTTATATACATTCATGATCATTCATGATCATTCATGATCATTCATGATCATTCATGATCATTCATGCTGGATTCTCTATATCTTATGGCAATGTCACTGGGGGGTAGAACACCCCATGATATTCCCTCTATATTTCCAACAATGCTTGATTATACCCCATCTCCCGTCCCCACGCAAAGATAAGACCAAAGACATGGATCATTTTAACATCAATTTTTAGGATTCCATTCCGATCCAAGAATATTCTAGATTTTCCCAGTTGCCGGCTGATCAAAAATCTGATTTTGCCATATATGTCCCCATATGTTTCCGATGATGTTCCCATTGAAACCGCCATTTTCATCGAAAAAAAAACTCGGGATGTCCCAGTTCTATGGCTTTGGGTCAAGTCATTGGCTCCCCTATGGATGACCATGGCTTAGTAGATTTTCCTATTGAAACCTATGCTGACTTGTGGATAGCCCATGACTTGAACCCCCCATATATAAGCATAGTTATAGGCCCTATATCCCAATTTATTGGGGGTTTATAAGATTCTATAACTATAACTGAATAATTACAATGGGGGTTACCCCAACAGAAATCCAAGTTATTGAAACAGTCATTGGTTGTCAATGGGAAAAGCAATGGTTTGTACCAAAATCAATGGGAGCCCCCCCATATGGATCCAGCTCCAGCCCCAGCTATGATTTGTTATATACCATTAAAATCCATTAATTATAGATACAATAGATAGTTATATACCATTAAAGTCCATTAATATTATATATATATATATTATGATATGATATGATAAATAGATTAATTTATGGATATCATATCTAGATTATGGATATGATAAGTTACATATATATCATCCATTGTTCAGAAAAACCTCCCCGGTCGCGTCGTGTCACGCGTCGCCTGCTGCACCTTTGGCAGCGCCACCATGGTGGCATTCGCCATCCGCTCGCTGCGCAGCATCGACATCTGCCGGGCCAGCACCGCTGCCACCAGCGACGGCGCCGGCACGGCCGCCTCCAGGGCCTCCACGACGCTCCAGAGGCCGGTGCCTGAAATTTTGAGCCGAAACAAAGGGGACAAAAACCGTGAAAATGAAGCAGAAAATGGTGGATTTTTAAGAGAAATTGGAAGAATTTGGATGTTTTAGCTGATTTGATCAAGAAAACATTGGGATTATACAATCAACAACTGAGATTTTAGATGATTTTACCATCAACAACTGGGATTTAAGCATGACAACTTGGGATTTTTGCAACAAAATACCTCAATTCTTTCTTCCATTGCTGGTTATATTCGCATTATATTGCCATGATTCTTCCCATCCCCCTAAACCCGCCCAGAAACCATAGTTTTATAGGGAATTTACACATATTTGGGACCATGGAATGGGGGTGTTTAATATTAGGGGGAAGGGATTAATAGTGATATGAACTAATAGTGATAAATAGTGATAATTAATGACTACAGTATATAATAAGAACAACTAGTGATAATTAAAAAAATACATGATACTACCAACTAGGAATATCTATGCGTTCCGTTCCACTGTTGGCTCAACTTGCAAGCAGGTTTCCCTTGGAGTCGGTCTTGTCCATGGTTCTGGAGATCAACAAGGAACCATCGCTGCTTCCGCCTGGGCAAAGATGGAGATCTTCACCATGGAGATACAATCTTATGATGTACATTATTATATTATGTATAGTATCTTAAACCACCTATCATTTATAATGTATATATATATATACAGTATATTAACACCAACAAGGAAGATCTTTTTTGAGGAAAAACACATCAAGCCTGTTGTGCCCTAAAAAAGTTCGGTTCAGTCACCATTTCTCCGGGATGATCATCAACGCCAACTGAGGGCCCCAATCAATTCTGATATCAACATCTCAGTAGCAAAAAGTAGCCTCTGGTAAACTAACAGTTTGCTATTGAAAATGATCATTTATAGTTGATTTACCTATTACTAGCATGGTGATTTTCTAGTTAGCTATGTAAACGTTTACCAGAGGCTAGCTATAATCATCACTTTTTGCCGTTACCATTTATAGATATTTATCCAACATCACCAGGTGTTTCCTCCAGTTTCTCCGATCATCTCCTGGCCTGCCGCCTCGCTGTCCTTCATTTTCACCACCTCCACGGTGATGTCCAACATGTAGGAGGCCAGCAGGCCATCATAGCGGCCACCTCTGATCGAGATCCAAGGGACACCATCACCGATGACTTGAGATGATCTGGTTGCGCGCCTTTTTTTCAGTAGAATCGATATAATCCTAAGCAATCCTAAGTAAAATATGTATATATAAATTTATATATATATATACATATCATCCCTCAATTGTCAGAGGAAATTCCACCCTTGATGTGTATTATCAGGTGTATATTATACAAAGATATACATTTCAGATCCTATTTTATTCTATCTATAGTATCAATCTATATGATTTTTCTATATGTTATGCCATACAATCAAAACATGTATCATCTGTTTGGGGAACTCCTTCAAGCAGCCTCCCATTTAGGAATATGGATACACCAGAAAATAGGTAGATATATAATTCAAACAGCTATAAAACTCGGCAATGGAAAATCCTCCATTTACAGATAATGTTCCCAGCATTTCCCAGCCATGTTTGATGACACAGGTAAATCAATAAAAACATATCCCATTTGGAGTCAGAAATTCTAAAATTTATACAAAACAATTACATGAAATTATATATATACATATATATATATAGCAATCCCCAAGAACTTTCAAAAGTAGAAAACCTGGAAAAAAATCGAAATCTACATTAATATCATATCCTATAACATCCTGGATTCCTTCAATTTCCATAGATCTTTTTGGGGCTTCCCCCTTTGGTGCGGCGCACCTTTCTTGGTCTTCCAGGACTCCAGCAGCTGGGCTTGGGCCTCGCCGCTGACGCCATAGGCCTTGAGGACCTCATGGACTTCGCCCCAGATCTGCAGCACGGCGTACTCTCCGGCGTTGTGATACCTGGGAGGACCCAGAAAGGTCCAGCTTCGGAAACGGTGGGTGAAAAATGTGGGAAATCCCGATGAAATCCCATGAAATCCCATATAAATGGAGGTTGAATGCCATAATCATCTGTGAAAAATGGTGATTGAATGAGGAGATCATGGGGATTGAAAATCGGATTTCATGGTGGCTTTTTTTGGGAATTGATCGGATAGAATGGCGATAGAAGCGGCAAACATGTGGGGATAGTGGTCATGAATCATGATACATCCACCTCCATAGGGGGTCGCAACTTAACCAACCCTCGGTGACTCTCGAGGGTCACCTCTCAAAGGTGGTGCAGTGATCCTCATCTATGGTTTGCCTGGTTGATACGCTCTGTATATTGCTGAACTATCAAATCAATAATTGGATGATGATGAACAATATACAAAACATGGTTGATGATTGGTAATGAAATATGATTCAGCCAATCCGGGTAGATGACGCCCCAATCCCATGGTTCATTATTCACCACGACCTTCTTTATTATTTCCAACAATTCCAATTTTGTCCAGAAAGCCCAACCCGATCTAATTAGATACTAAATGCAGTGTAAGGAAGAGGCATGAAGGGTAGAGTGCCACTGAAGTAGTGAAAGGGTACTTTCCAGCATGCAAGCAAGCGAAGCTCAAGTCATGTCATGATAGAACCACACACGGCAACATCATAGCCAAGCGATCGTGCACTCTTTTTGAGACTCGTGGCAAGGGGCCACTGAAGAACAAGAACACAATACAGTACGTGATTTTTTTGGGAGGATTTATTTCCTGGTACCATTTGCCTTGTATTTGCAACAGTTTGGAACTAGAACCTGTCATTTTGCATGGTATTAGTGACATTTTGGCACTTCAACCTCTCATTTTGCATGGTATTTGCATTTTGGCACTTCAACCTCTCATGTTTGCATGGTATTGCTGCATGTTGGCGCTTTAAACGTTAGGGTTTCTTTAGGTGTCCATTTGGGTTTCTTTGGGGTTTCGTATAGGGATTCTTTGGAATGAACATAAGACATCAGAAAATCATTGGGCGGCGAGGGATTTGACTTGTGAAAGATGACGCATTGAGCTTGGGGCAAACACTGCCAATGTCATGAGGCTAAACGGCCTGACTATCCTCGTGGCATGCATGGTCGATCCCAGGGGGCTATTGGCACAACACAAAAGATGTCATTTGTAAATATGTCTATGCTGAATTTCTCAGCAGTTAAATCCACCATCTCCCTTAAATGCCAAATGAGATCTAAGAACATATTCCTGATGACTTTTGTAGCTAGGCGAAATCCATCTAAATCCACTGTCCCATAAAATCCGCAATCCTCGTTGGTCAAGTCCCCACTGAATCCCCTGAAAATCCCATGAAGTCAATATAACTTCCCACAACCCTTCAAAGAGAGAGTCTTTCCATAACTTTCCACTGGTTCATGAGTAATTTATGAGAAAGTCCCATCCATTCCCTTCAAAAATCCACAGAAATCCCCCCCCCCAAGCGACCAGTGACATCTTCACGCAGGACCCGGCCCCGCCCTTGCCATTCATCGTGGCACAGGGCCGTCCGTCCGCCGCCTTCGCGGCAGCGGCCTCCACGATGTGCCGCACGTCGTTCCAGACGCTCAGCGTGCCGCCGGGGAAGAAGGCGGGGCCCTTACCTGGAAACATCTGGATTTAATGGGAGTTCATACGGAATTTAGTGGAATTCATTGGGATGTGACTGGATTCAATGGGGTTTCACGTGGAATTTAGATGGACATGAGTGGAGTTGAGTGGATTTCATTGGATTTACTGGGATTTGATGCGGGATTTATGTGGAAATTAATAGATTTTATTGGGATTCCATGTGACTAATGGGACTTCATACGGAAATTAGAGGAAATTAGTGGGATTCAATTGGATTTAATTGGATTTATATAGTGGGATTGAATGTGTTTTTTTGGGAAATGAAAGGGGACATCATGCAACATCCAGTGGTTTAATGGTGATGTAATGGGATGCTTAGCAATTTATCAATCAATGATGCGATAGTCATTGGGTGATCCCTGGGATTAGCCATATACAAGTGCGCACTCTCATAAACTCAAGGTTCACGAAAAGGACATCAACACATTTAGGAAGGTCCCATCGTTTATACAAAAATGATGTATGGCACATTTGGGGGGTATGGCTTAAAGGAACATTATTTTGCACAAGCATGGCAAAACCTTCAAAGAGGTATCGCTATTTGGGAAGGTCCCATCGCTGAAGTCATGTTTGTACAATGCCAATCATGAAAGGTGAGGCCCCCTAGTTAGCTAAGATGGTTTATAAGTAGGTTATAGGATGTTATAGGTAGGATTTGTGGTAGACATAACTATAGTTCGCCGGGTTTCTGTTTAACCAACTTATAACAAGGGGGGGGGGTCAGCTTGTGAGGAATTCATGGCAAATCCATGGGATTTAATGGCATCCAAGGGCAAGTGAAGCCGTGCATGTTACAATTTTATGGAGTAAACATTATTAATTGTTCTTTTTTGGACCCCAGAATAGCCCGGTTGCAAAATCATATGGATATATACATAATATCTTATAATATGATACAAATATATCGGATGTCCCTAACAACATCCCCAATTTGCGTTTCATTATTGGGCATATGTTCAGGATTATTTAGAATTGTGTGTCGAAGCAATTTCAACATGACAAGATGATAAAAGTGATCAAACCCAAGCCCATCATTCTGGGTAAATTATAATAATTCACCAACCTGAATTAAGGCCACCAACTTCTTGCAGTCCCTGCCCACCTGAATCTTGCGGCCATTTGGGGATCATGTCCCTTACTAACCATGATTCCAGGCTTCGGGAGAACAGGCTTCGGTCGTGATGAAATTTACCCAGATCATTGGCTTCCCCTGATCGATGGGTGGATTCCACGGGATTTTTTTTGCCAGAGAAATCCAGGTCACGTGCCCCCTCGGCACCACCGCTGACGCCTCGATAGACCAAACGTGTAGGACATGGGACGAAAGCAAAAAATCACTCCGGTAGCAATGAAACATGGGAAAAACCTAGGAAGATATGGGTAAATATGAGAAAATCCACTAAAATTGGAGGTTTCAATGGGAAAAAACCCTCTACAAATAATGGATGTCTGCCATGTTTGATTACCAGAGGCTATTTATTTGGGTCATAATTTAGCGTCATTACTAATTAAATAGTGTCAACAAAAAGATCCAAATTGGGCGTAAATATTTGGGAAAATCATGAATCCTGTGAATTGATCTTGAGACCATTCTTGGAATCGTTTGGTCAGTCGAGTACATGACTGAACTTTTGAGTCATTTGCTACGCAAATGACTCGGGCAAATATGAGTAAATAGAAGACATGTGTCATATGACCAAAACATGGAGGCTTCATAATACCCATATACTACATCTGCCACATCAAAATCTTTGAAAATCCAACAAATTTGCTCACACCTTACAATTTCTTGGTAAACAAACATAGAAACCATGCCAGCCAAAAGCCGTCCGAAAGCAACGTCCACTGCCGAGAAGCCCATCCCTAAGAAACGCAGACCTCGGGCTTCCAGTGACTCAGCTCTTCGAATCTGGTCCCGGAAGTTGGCATTGCCCACATCCTGAGCGAAGCATCCAGTGGATAGTTCCCCAAACCTTGAGGGTGCCATGATTGGCCATGTATTCTATGAATTGTGGTGTCAATCATGGTGTCTGACTCTGTCACTCATACATACACGTCAGGATACTCATCATTTTCTCAGGGGAAAAAAGACCTTAGGTCATGATCTTAAGATGACAACAACATCTGCCCGTTGTCTCGTCCCAAAAGCTCCCGTAGCTTGGCCAAGCATCGATGATGATGTCATCCTTCTCGAAGAGCTCAGCAAGTTCTTCGATCACCGCGTCGGTGGCTTTGCCCGCGGGGACCAGCATGATGGCTTTCCGCGGGCGCTTCCTGAGAGTCCCAACGGTCCCAACAGGACTCCAAGGTCATGAGGAAATATGAGGAAACGATGGGAGAAAAATAAGAGGCTGAAAATTAACTGTGAACATACATATATATATATATATACATGGATATATGTATATGTATATGTATAATTATGTATATGTATATGTATATGTATCTGTATGTATATATATATATATACATATGAATCTTATATGAACATATGTATAATAAATCATAATAACATGTCCATTGTTTCAGACTTCTCAAAGATTTCAAACGGCTTCTCTAAGTAATCTTGAATGCTCACGACATGTAAGTGCCAAGCTTCCTTCCCCAGTCATCTCCCTTCCACAATGTTCATCACTCAGACATCTCGATACAATTGACAACAATAAATATCCATATCTCATTAAACTGGTTGGTTCATAGGTATTCCTATGGTTCAAGTTAGTTCACAATCCCTACTGAAACCAAGTGGTATAAAACATTATAAAGCCACATTACAATCAACCAACTAATATCAACTGACTATCATCTATAACCTACCTCCTCAATGTTTGGTGATGAAGATCAACCATACTCAAGCTATATGAAGCTACAATGACCAGCTGCTGCCACGGCTCAATGAGGTCACGAAATCCTTCAGTTTTTCTTTGCCCCCAAAACCTGAAGATCTACCAAGGACGTGAAGTGGGAAAGAAATATGACCCAGAAGTACGATACCAATTACAATGAAATGGGAAATGGGTACCCTCTGGTAAACCAACGTAACTATGGAAAATCACCATTTTTAATGGGAAAATCCACTATAAATAGCAATTTTCAATAGCTATGTTAAACTACCAGAGGGTATTTACTATTTAAGCCAATTTGAAACATGTTCGTGGTTCTTAATATGCACTGAACGAGCAAACTACGTCTAGTAGTAAAATACCACGATTTGAGAAATCAACTCAAATAATTAGATGGCCTGGAAGAACAATAACAAACACGTACGAAACAATCTATCAAGAAATCCTGGCAGATTCTCCATTTCACTTCAATCATTTGAAACTAATTGTAATTCTGCTTCCTGAAACACTTATGGCGGTGAAGAAACTGAAACGCTTAAAACAATATCGTTATCCAATCAGTGGTTTTGCGAGTACCTGACCATACCTGACCTACACTCACCAGCCCAAGTAGGAATATATGAATGCTCAGCAGACGATCATCAGCTGGTGCTGCAAGGTCAAGTGATGCCGTCGAGCCATGTCGCAAGCTGAACAAGGATCGGTGGGGATCACCATGTTGGACAAATGGATTTTGTGTCATATTCACAAGCAATACCCTCTGGTAAACTAACATAGCTATTGAAAATGGCCATTTATAGTGGATTTACCCATTAAAAAAGAGGGTACCTTTGAATTTCTCTCCAGTAATCCCCCAGGTTCTAGCAAGGAATTACAGTGCTCCAACAGAATAAATCACCACAAAAGGGTGATCATGTGGTAAACCTAACCCGTTGACCATCCCGGCAACCAGTGGGGGCTCATTTCTGGTGGTATCCACTTAATCCAGCAACCCGTTGACCGTCTCAGGCACCATGCAGGTTGCTGTAGCTGGAGTTCATGGCTAAGACCGACTGCACCTGTTGCGCACTCAGGTCATAGAGCGACACATGGAACTTTTCTCCATTGTAACCTGAGGCGAAATTTGGGAGGAAAAGCTACTGGGACTCTCGTCCCCGGGGAGGGATGGAACATATATATATATATTGAAACCACCATCAGTTCAAAGAAGCGTCAACTTCAACCTATCAAAACATATCTCTATAATTATCTATAGATTGAAACAATCTTAAACATACTTAAAATCAACATGTTGAAGCCAGCCCATACTTTTCGTGTACTTCGCCTGTCCGAGCCGCTCTTGTCCGCGATGTTGAGGCCCAAATTCGAGCCCATCACCCCACTGCCGATGATGCCAATGTCTGAGACCTGAAGAAGGCGCAAATGGCTATTGGTCAAAACCCTGGCACCTAGTGAACCCAATAGCTGGTAAATGGATGTTCATCCCATTAGAATTGATAATAATAGGTTTTGACCCACCCCCAAATAGTATCCTGGTTGACTCAACCCCTCTGAAAAATATGAGTTTGTCAGTTGGGGTTAAATGGGATCATCATGCCGAATCATGCCATAATGCCAGGTTGCAAAAAAAAACACCCCAGGTACAAGGGGTGTAAATTCTTCGGTAGATACACAGGTAACATGATGAGTTTATCCCCCCAAAGTGGCTATCATTTATAGCAACCCTGAATATGTCATACTCCATTCATAGTCCATCAATATTCCATTATATTCCCCATCATAATCCATCCAAATATATGGGGATGGGTCAAAACCCTGGTACCTAGTGAACCCCAAAATAGCTGGTAAATGGATGTTCATCCCACTAAAAATGTATCTATAGGTATTGACCTATAGCCATATTAATTGGAATATCCAGTAATAACCCATTGCATTCCCATTAACATTCATCATCACTGATGATCAACCGGTGAATTGCAGGGGTTATACCCCATTTTTAGACACAAATATTGGGACCATCATGCCATATAACACTTAAAAAAACTACCCTCTGGTGATTTAACATAGCTACGGAAAATTACCATTCTGAGAGTGTACATCATGTATAGTTTGGCAATTTTCCGTTATCTCATGATATGACCATCACAATTCATCCAAATACATATATATATATATATTAATGGGATTATTAAATCATTAACATCAAAATTCACCATGGTTATAGATGGTGTCAAAACCACATTTGGTATAGATCATGGCACCCCCATTGGACCAGTGGCTGCCGCTGCTCCGCCATAGCCCACCATGGCGACGAGACGCCACGGTTGGACGGAACCGTCACTGTCGTGGCTGGGAGATGGCAACGGCATGAAACGATGACCCCGGGCTCGGGAACCAGGGGTAGGTAAGGTTGGCAAATCCAACAGGGTTTATGATAGGTATATATCTATATGATATAAATATCTATATGATACCTATAATATAATATCTATATGATTGGATGGGATATATATATATAGGTATATGATAGGTATATGATAGGTATAACATTATAACATATTATAACTATATCTATAACTGGTATATCGTGGTTAATCCCGATCCGGTTGCAACCATCATAACCATCCCCGAGAGAAACTCAACTCCGGTTGCCCCAGCCTTTGTTGCCAAATCCCAATGTATTCACCTGGTCTATTGGCTATATTGGTTCTTTGCTTGTACTGATGTTTGGTTCAATGTATGTATATATATATATATATATGCACGACGTACTGATTGTTCAGATGTTGATTAACAAATAAACATGTTCATTCACATGCTCTGTGGTTATATTCATGATGTGTTTCAAAAGAATATCATATCACCCTTCTATTCCCAGTTGTTTTTTACCCCAACAAACCAAGGTGAGTCATTAAGAATACCCCTATCCCATCTCATTAATTAGTTGAAAACGGTTTCCCTACTATTGGTTGTCATAATTTCCCCAATGAACTATAGGTAGTACAAGTCCCAACATATCAACACATCAACCTGGGTATTTTGAGTGGCTCGTTGCCAGACATCGCCCCTTGCTGCGCTTGCTGCCTCCTGCTTATGCATCTTCCAAAGGGGCGTTGCTGGGCTGGCTGCCGCCGGCCGTGCGATGCATCGCCAAGCGCGGTCCTGAACGGATGGGAGAGACCGAGAGACCGAGAGGCCCGGCCAATCGAACAAAGCCAAGGGATCGTTGAAAGAACGAGACATAACTAGTGGTTGGTGGTATACCTACCCCTCTGAAAAATATTAGTCAGTTGGGATGATTATTCCCGATATATGGGAAAATCAAAAATGTTCCCAACCAACCAGACTAGGAAATATTGGGTTCATTTGTTTTTTTAAGGGTATAGATGTATAGTTGAGCCCCAAATCCATGCTGGGTTGTTGCGTGTTGTTGCTGTCGCGATTTACGCCGGACTATATGCTCCAATTTATGGCCAAATGCTGGGTGAAACTGGATCCAACTTCAGCTTCGGGGACGATGATGGAGGTGTCCTCTCTGATGGGTTTTAATCTTACAAATGGGTATGGGTCAATACCTATTAATACCATTTTTAATGGGATGAACAACTATTTACCAGCTATTTTGATGTTCACCAGGGGTACAAGGTTTTGACCCATCCCCAAATGATCACAAATTCAACTACTGCGGTTCAGGACCCCATCTGCTTTGCTTTTGGAAAGGTATGATACAGTGATGTAGTGGATTAATAACTCAAGAGGGGACATGATCAGCGTTGAATGGCGGAGAAATGTGATCATGGTGATCGAAGGGGTTTAGATTCAGTGATATCAGGACATTTTTTGGGTGGCAAGCTATATGTATATATATATATATACATCATTTTGATTCCTGATTTTGTAGGGAATCTTAATCTTGCACAAGATACTCATGCCATGCCGCCGACCTTCCTAAACTCCCAGCTACATCCATGCAACTCTCTGTCTCAAGGCCAATTTGCAGGTGTAGATGGGATTGTGAAATCGATCACAAGGCATTTCAGTTGAGTCAGCCATGAAAATACCCCTATCCTATCCGATTAGGTGGTATAACCCCCTATAATAAAGAATCAACATGGTATTTCGAATCGCTCATGTGTGCAAGGTCAGAAGGAATTGGGTGGATCATTTGATACAGTCTTGGGCTGGAAAACAGCAGCGACAAATTAAATCGTAACTACCTATGATACAACCCACTCACAAAGCAAAAAAGATCACAATATACAAGTGTAAATTCAATATAGATCATACACACATATCATGTATATATTCACATACAAAAAATGCTTACAATTCAAAGATACATGTCACAAATGAAATTAGATTCACTAAGAAAAACTTCATAGTCACTATCACCCATCCTGCATATCCTGCACCCCCACCGGGCCACGTCCTGTGGTACGCCAAAGCCTTCCGGCGTCAGCTCTCGCAACGCTGTGGCTAGGCGTGGCCAAACGTAGGACCAGGGACCCATGTTCTTGGGCTCCTCCTGGAGAGGCACAGCCTTCAGGCCTTCAGCCCAAAAAAGCATCAGAAGTATATGGAAGATATATAGAAGCATAATATATATATATATATTATATAATTATATATAAGTATACATATATAGTATTTACCAGATAAAACTTATACCCCCAGCTAGACAAGTAATACCAAATACTTACCAACCTATCTTGTGGCTTCCTTTCCATGGTTCTTCCCTTGCCCCGGGCCCAAACCTGAACCCAGCACAGCTCTGCATGCGGATACTGACCTCGATGTCCAACCAGGGCAGGTCATCCCAAGGACATTAAAAAATGTCGCTTTTTGCTGATGATCTGGGTATGGGTCAAAATTAGGTACCCCAATAATTGGATGGTTAATACCAAACTAGACTAACATCTGTGGTCCCCTAGGTCTTCCATTTTGACCCACATCCATCTTTTTGTGTTGTTTGGTTTATTACCAGTAATTGGACTGAGCTGCTTCAAACAACAGATTTTTTGCCAGTCCAACAACATCTATTTTGCCGATGATTCGGAATTACCAAAATGTATCCATTTTGCTGCTGGTAAAAGTGGGGGTTTGCTGCTATGAACAATTACTCTCAGCATTGTTTTTCTGTATGATGCAAGAATTACCAACATTTGTGGGCAAATGTTCGAAAGGAATCGCTCCATGACAGTCCTCCCTTTCATGGTCTCAACATTGAGGAAATAATTGATTTGAACTCAGGCGACCTTGTCAATAAGCTATCTCCGTTGGGGGTTTTACTCTTACTATCCATGTTTGCCGCCAAAATTCCAGATGTTCATGGCACATGTTTCATCATTTGGATGTGTCTGAAAATGGGATGTACTTCCAACATGGATCAACATTGCAATCAAAGAAGAGGGAAACATGAGGCACTAAACCTGTGGATGATTTAGGAGTACCCTGTTTCCAGACACGCCCATGATATTGTTTGCAATTTTGCATCCCATATATCTATATCCATCACATCCATCCATTAAATTGGATCCCCAGATTTCCTATTGTTAGTTCAATCCCTATGACATCCCCCAACTTCATCTCATCCCCCGGGCCGGGGAGCTGCAGACCAGTGCCACGCTCATGGCTGGGAAGGGAGCTAGCTGTTCGAGGCGATGTAGAACCACCTCACCTAGGTGGCGATGGAAACAACATGGGGAAATCTTGGGAAAAACATGGGGTTTTACTGGAGGTTTTACCTGTATTTGCCATATTAGTGAACCTAGATGTTACATATATATATATATATATACATATATTAACCTATGTGAACCAGTATATTTCACTTGGAAAACCATGGGGAAATGGAGTTATAACATACTTGGATGTGCATCCCACGCTGGGGTTTATAATCCATATATATATATAAATTATATTATATTATATTATATTATATGATATGATATTATATTATATGATATTATATGATATATATATATATATATATATTATTATATTATATGTTATATATATATAATATATATATATGTGTGTGTATCCGTATATCCAAATATATATACACATATATATATATACACATATACGTACATATATATAATATATAATATATAATATATATATATATAATATTATATATAATATATTATATATATAATATATATATATGCAATAGGGGAAAATCCATATATAACTGGGGGTAGAAGCCATTTACTAAGTGGGGCCCAAGTAGGTCAATGATATCCCCATGGGATTCCCATGAGATCACCCCACCATGCACGGCTACTTGGAAGATCATCCCACGGAACCCTAAAATAATCGTTAGCTGAATAGGCTTGCTTTGCAAAGCACCATTGCCTGCGAACATATTATGTTATAATATAATTCTATAACATATCATATAACAACACAAAAAGGCTTGGTGCGACATGGTGCGACCCTGACGTAGTCACGTCCCAGGAATTCCTCAGATTGCAGCGATGGAAACCATCTGCTGTCAGTGAACGTGTGCCGGCTGTCACTTGGTGAACTCTGAATCCTTTGCGACTTTAAGCAGTTTGTGTTGGCCACTGAAGGTCACGCTTTGGTCAGCAAAAGTGTGGCTGTTTCGTTTGAGTCGATCGAGGAGGTCACGCGACGCTCTCGGGGAGTCGACCCAAAAAACAAGGATCATGGGGTGACGTGAGGGATGGGTAATAGAAAGCAAAAGCTGAAAAGGATGTCTTCGAATTATTCGAATTATTGTCTCTTTACATTTCACTAAGCTACATCCCAGTCAATATAAACCCAGTAATTATTGATAATGGGTTTGAAGAATGACAAAAGGATTACATACTCATGTAAGCGGTAAAAATGTATGCTTATGTAACTATACTTTAGTAAGAAGGGTGATTTATGTTCAAGGGTAAAACAACGTATGATATGACTAGCGGAAGACAGTTACATTGTGACCCTGGATCATGCATGACTATACCAAGGCCCCAGTAAAGGGCAGCTAGTAAATGGAACAGTAAAGGGCAGCTAGTAAATGGATGTAAATAGTGGAACAGTACAGGCTAGTAAACGGGCACTTAAAAGCTCAAACATCACTGATGAGTCGTGTATATATATATATAAATACATATATATATATACATATATATATATACATACATACATATTTATACATACATACATATGTGTATATATATATGGTTTCCTAAAATGGGGGTACCCCTAAATCATCAATTTTAATAGCATTTTCCACTATAAACCATCCATTTTGGGGATCCCCCATTCCACAGAATGTCTTGGGATGATCATACCAGTCAAGTCATTCTTTTCGCTGCTACAATAATGAGTTTCCCTGCAATGGAGGAATCAGGAGATCATGGGGATGTCAACAAAGAAATATGGTTGCTTTTTGAAAATGGAATGTCCCACAACATCCCGAAACTATTGCAGTTTAAGAGGTTGAAATGACCAAATTCCGTTGATTTTGAGGGCACTCAACCATGTTTAGAAACCCCGGATAATATGGGGATACAAACCAAAAACTAGCTGTGGTCAAGCTGGCCCAAAAAGTCCCAAAAACATGTGTTTCGTTGGTCACTTAAAGGGAGCATGGTAAAACGCTGGATGTAACCAACTCAAATGTAGATCCAAAAAACATGTTACCATGGCGTGACTTTCGGTTTCAACGGCTACTTTTAAAGCAAACATCCATGACTTTCCAGAAGCAAACATTTTCTACAAGAGTTTTCTAGTAGGGCCCCTAAGTTCAACCATTGACATCTATGAGTCACATTTACATATATATATATATATATTATATGACATAATAATTATACATAATATGATATTGAATAATCTAATTAATACTGAATTGTATTATATTATCTTTAAGAGTATTACACCATATTGTATTACATTATATTATATCATATTGGATTGTATGGTATCTGGTATCATATCATATCATATCATATCATATTATACTATGTTGATTATATTGTAATGTATTGTATTGTATTGTATTGTCTATCATATTATAATATCATATGGATTCATATGAATCATATTATATTTTATCAAATCATTTGAGAATATACACACTTCCCCCAGTTCGGAGTAGTCAGTTCACCACCTTTGTTGCATCTGCCCAACAGCGCCGCCCAGCGACCTTTCAATCCTCTCCGATCGCGAGCGCTTCGCAAATCGTAGAAGACCTGCAGAAAC
Organism: Cladocopium goreaui; assembly: GCA_947184155.2. Taxonomy (NCBI): domain Eukaryota; class Dinophyceae; order Suessiales; family Symbiodiniaceae; genus Cladocopium; species Cladocopium goreaui. The sequence goes on along the minus strand of CAMXCT020004613.1, from coordinate 425,092 downwards.
TGCTCGGGCTTCTCACAGGTCAAAACGGTTCATGAGTCCTTATTGACCCATGGTTAATCCAATATTAACCATTATTAATCCTTATTGACCCATGGTCCCATGGTTTTTAGAGGTAACACATAGCCAGTCTACGCCCAGCCTGACCGCTGCAGAAGATCATGCGCTTGCAAGTCATTGGATCTGTCTCGCCGGCCTCAGTTTAGCAGGTTTATCGCGAACCGAAGTCACCCTGGAAAGCCTGAACATGACGTACATATATACACATATTATCATATATATATATATATATATATACATATTAATATGCGATTAGGTGAATGCAACTGATAAATGTAAGTGATGTTGATATTTTTCTGATTCAACATAATACATATTATATAATACCTTAATATTATTATATTGTAAGACTTAAAATCACACTACAACTGGTTTGCAAGATTATTTTGGAAGATGCTTTGGACTCAAATACAGTAACCGTTCAGGCACCAGACACCCGCAGCTTACAATGTGGCGCCACGATAGGTTTCTGTTGGTTTATGACTACCAGAACTAGGGTTTAGGGGGATATATCTATAGTATTCTATAGTCAGATGGGACAAAATAAACAAACAAACATAATTTGGTATACATATATAGCACATTTGGAACAGTGGTATTGTTGGTTTCATCAACTATACGCCTATGCTATCCTGATATCTCACTACACCCTCACGTCTCCTAATTATTGCTGGTTCTCCCTATCACATCCCCAATTCCATATATTCTTGTTCCACATCTATACTGGTTGGTGGTTTCGACCCCTCTGAGAAAATATTAGTCAGTTGCGATTATTCTTCTCAGTATACGGAAGAATAAAAAATGTTCCAAACCAACAACCATATGTATATATATATACATATGTATTGTATAACCCATTACACAAACATATTCAAAACCAGAAATATTTCGCTGCCATCGCTGCCCTGGCCAATCCTCATTCTTCGTATTCTTCAACGGATTCTGATCCATGAAATCTCCAGTATATAAAGGAGTGGCTATGTTTCTAACCTCCATACGATCCTCAACAAAAATATCTAAAAAAACATGTATATCTATAATTAAATATATGTATATATATATTATATATATATATCACCTATTACATCCCGAAATATGTGAAAAATGGTTGAATCTGTTGAAAACTCCATATGAAATGACGAGAACATGACCTTCGAAAATCCTCATCCATTTGACGCCAGGCCACTGTCTCCGTGTTCATGTTGTCACCAGTGCCACCCTCCTGGGTCACAGCAAGAGGACTTAGGACAGCTCCATTAAGACATGAAGTTGAAATACTCCAAGATGTCATCCAACGATGTAGAAATATGAGAAATGTGCTTCTGAAACTGACTAGTTGGATATAGTTGGATACTAGTTGGTATAGTTGGGTATTTTATAGTAGATATTAATCGAACTTGTGGATGGGGTTCAACCAACAAATATAACTGAGGACACCATTTGTTGCGGGGATCCTTTTGACATGCCTTGACCGTACGATGAATGCGGGGGAAGTAGAAACCACGGTATGTAGCCTCGTGGAACTAACTGAACAAACATGACCATAAGAAATAGAATTGTTGAATGCTCGCTGGCTTGCAATGATTTGATCAAATTGAGGACTTTCCATCTTGACAGCTCTGGAATGCTCTGGAGCACTCCCGGCTTCCCCACCTGAATGAGTCGCTGGAAGCGGGTTCCAGACATCATATCTTCCAGCGGCGAGCGACAAGGCCTTGAGAGGACGCAGTAGCGAAGTTCTGCCCAAAACATATGGGCCGTGACCTTACAAGATGGGATGTGGAATACATCTGGCAAGCCTCCAAGCACCAAAGGAACTAAAACATTAAAAACCTATTTAAACAATTTCAAGCCGTATGTCAGGGTACAAAAAAATCAGGGCAACATACCCCTGTTTGGGTCACTTTAAGGCAGTTTGGGCAAAAATGCCGCACCCACATGCCGTCTATTTGGAACCGTTCCTGGATGATGCAGTTTCCTCTGGTCCTTAGCAATCCAGGGATATCCCCGAGCCAGGATCAATAGTGTGCCCTGAAATCCTGAACTTGGTGTTCACTACTTAACTTATCATCTGGTTGGTGGTTTCAACCCCTCTGAAAAATATGAAAGTCAGTTGGGATTATTCTTCCCAATATGTATATGGAAAATTACTTTACTTCGTGTGATCCCCACCATGGCATTTATACATTTTCTTACTGGCAAATCTTCTGGCATTCTATCTGACATATCTCTATTCTATTTGGCATTCTATCTGGCATATCTTCTGGCATATGATCTGGCATATCTTCTGGTATATTTTCTGGCATTCTATTTGGCAAATTTTCTGGCATTCTATCTGGTATATCTTCTGGCACTCTATCTGACATATCTTCTGGCATTCAATCTGGCATTCTATCTGGCATATCTTCTGGCATATATTCTGACATATCTTCTGGCATTCTATCTGACATATCTTCTGGCACATATTCTGACATATCTTCTGGCATATCTTCTGGCATATCTTCTGGCATATCTTCTGACATATCTATCTGGCATATCTTCTGGCATATTTTCTGGCATTCTATCTGGCAAATCTTCTGGCATTCTATCTGGCATTCTATCTGGCATATCTTCTCGCATATTATCTGGCATTCTATCTGGCATATCTTCTGGCATATCTTCTGGCATATCTTCTGACATTCTTTCTGACATTCTTTCTAACTTTCTTCTGCACATTCTTTGTCCCATATTTCCTACATGAGGTCCGGCAGGGAACACTTGGCGTGGATACTCGCGGTTGAGGTCCGGCAGGAACACTGGGCGTGGATGGTCGTGGTTGAGGTCCGGCAGGGAACACTGGGCGCGGATGGTCGTGGTTGAGGTCCGGCAGGGAACACTGGGCGTGGATGGTCGTGGTTGAGGTCCGGCAGGGAACACTGGGCGTGGATGGTCGTGGTTGAGGTCCGGCAGAGAACACTGTGGATCGCGGGTCGCAGTTGAGCAAGGACGACGAGGACGACGAGGACGACGAGGACGACGAGGACGACAAGGACGACAAGGATGACAAGGAGGACGAGGAGGACGAGGAGGAGAGGAGGAGAGGAGGACGAGGAGGAGGACGAGGCAGGAGGAGGCAACTGACATAAAATCTAACAACCCTCACCTGGCAGGTGGGGAAATAAAAGCCATGTTCCAAACCACCAACCAGTCATGGTCGACTGTGGAAACCACCAGAAAATCCCATCGCAATCCCCCATTTTTCCATCGAAATCGTCCCCCGTTTCCGGATTCGTGGGATCGCTGCCTCACCAAGGGACGTATGCTTCAAGAGGATGTTTTTCCCGGTCATCACCACCAACGGCTTGGCCTCACAGCTGGAATGATGGAATACAATCGGGATATAGGGAAGATCAATGACATATAAGAGCAACATAGAGCAACACATGATGATTGTCTGAAATAGTGCATTTACACATATTTACCATCACATTTATCGTTTAATCGGGATAATCATAATCATCCTGTCGAATTGGGGGTGGAGTCAATATGGCTGATTTCAATTGTACCATTTCGATGGTGGAATTCAATTGATTCATGGAACAGAGTGCGGGAAACCATGAGTGCCGCTCGGGGGCATGTTTTTCTCCCGGCCAATCAATTGGTTGCCACCACTGTCGATGTACACAAACATGCTTGAGGTTAAACCAAACCCAAATTCAACCAAGACAGGGTAGCCAACTGTCCCATGTGGAAAAAAAAATACGATATTCATAGAAATCCCATATAGGGAGATCATAGAAATCCTTTAGAAATCCCATAGGAATCCCATAGGAATCCCATATGTGGGTCATGTTCCGATGGTTTCCCCCAGGGCTTTTCCCACCATCAGTGAGGCCCCTGCAAAGCTTCGGTGAACTTGGCGCCGCAAGACATGGAAGAGGTTCGCAGGCGTCGTGATGTACCTGGAAGTGAGGGCCAACATGTTGGGTCTAGAAATAGATATGCTAAACATAACAATGTATATATATACTATAAGTGTACATTATATTATATAACTATAAATTATATATTATAAGATACATATATATATATATATAATCTACACATTATAGTATTCATATAATACAATACATAATATATCATGATATCAAAATTCACCAGACCCCACTTAGCCTTTCCGACAAGTAGCACCACCATGAGATTTCTGCAGGCATCGAAGTTCTCCTCAAGATGATGACCCCTAGAGGATCATCCCAAGAACAGGTTAGTACCCTGGGGTCAACTAACATAAATGAAGAAAATGGATGGACATGGCCCATAGAAATAGATGACTCACCTATAGAAAACTGTGATTTTCATTGATTTTCCACATCTATGTATGTGAATCTATGTTAGTTTAAAGGAGGGTTTTTCCTGACCATGGTCATTGCATGCCTTTCAGTGGCATGGGAATTATGAATTCATGGGTACCTTTCCTGGATATCATGAAAAACGTTGTGACATGCGATGGGAAGTATAGAATCATGGGAATCAGAATGAATAAGTGCAACATTTCTTGGAAGATGTTAGAATCAATGGATTGGTTTAAGGGAAAATTTGCAGGAAACCATGGATTTCCCCATTAAATATGGGGCTTTCCTGTAAATTTTCCCTTAAACCAATCCATTGATAGAAATAACATGGATATATCATGGTGGGATATAATGGGAATGTTAAACGGGGATTCATTGAGAAATAATTGGAATATCATTGACATTTATCATGATGAAAACCAGCACAAATCTGGATGTCTGTAGCAATTTGATTGGGGAACATGGGGATAAGATAATGAACATATATATATATATATTGTTTTGAAGAATGTTGATATCATATATGTATGGATGTTGGATAATATATATATATATATATACACTTACATAGAATATACTAGTAGAACTTAGAACCTGATTTTTGGGGGTCTGTCTAAGAAAGGAGGACACCTCAAACATGGCAATCTCAATGAGAAAATAGCCATTTTACCCATACCTTCATCCTGGCCAACTCGGATAACCTTCATGCTTTGAATGATCTCTTCCCTGAAAAGTTGATACGCTTTATATAAGCAGATTCAAATAAGTTTCTGACATGATCTGACATATTGTCTGACATCTATGTATTCTGATATATATATATATATATATATGATATATTATGTATGTGATATCTTCTGAGATGTAATTATTACATTCCGAATTGGCTAACCATCTATACATACTAAGGTATTTCCTGACATGTTTTTGAGATATATCCAAACAAATATTCTAGATATCGTTGGACATACATTGGGCTATATTCATGGGCATATATTCTGACATGTTCTCTGACATATTTGACAGGACATATCTGGCGGTGGGTTGGAATCTTTAGCCTTTCGTGGCTGACAATTTACCAAAAGAGTTAGTCTGGGATGCCTAGTGATGCCTAGTGAACCTCATGACTCATGGTCTTCCAAAGTGAAAACCTCATTGTCTGCAGCGATTTTCAACGTGATCCAATCACCCATTCTTTGAGGTCAAACTCTGGATTCTTCTTTTGCGTTGCTTGAGTTCCTAGATCCGAAACATTCAACAACGCGTTCTTGGTAACCCCAGAAAAAGAGGAATCGGGAAAAGCGTCAATTTGTTGAAAAGCTTCAATTTGTCGCTGTATAAGTTAGATTCGGATGCGATCTTCTATCATTTTGGGGGATCGCTATAACCTCTTCCGCAGAGGTTACAAAAAGAAAAACGGTCCTGTAGCAGCGCGAGTCGATGCACGCTTCGCTCCACAGCACTTTGATCCTGGATTTCACCAACTAAACTAAACCATATTGGGTACATAAAGGGATATGACAGGAATGTAGATATATAATGTAATATGTATATGTATATATATATGCATTTTCAATGTATTATATTAATATATATATATATATGCATTTTCAATGTATTATATTAATATATATATATATGCATTTTCAATGCATTATATTAATATATATATATATGCATGTTCAATGCATTATATTAATATATTAATATATATGCATTTTCAATGTATTATATTAATATATATATATATGCATTTTCAATGCATTATATTAATATATATATATATGCATGTTCAATGCATTATATTAATATATTAATATATATATAACTATTATAATCTATTATATATTATTAAATATAATGCATAGATGACCATCAAAATTGGGGATGCTGCATGCTTAGCAATGAGAAATCCAGGTGAACATCAATTACATAAAGCAATAATCTTTTGTACTGAGTGACAGTTTCCTGTAACATTCGTACTCACAGCTTCTGTAGTAGCTCATGTTTTCACTTTGAAGTGTTTCTATCACCAGAACTTTCAGGTCCAAAGAATAGGAGTGAATGGCCCATACCGTGATTCTGCGATTCTGCTTAGCCATATCAATAACATCACAACTTGGGACTGGAACATTCCATTCTGGTTTGGAAGCGCTTGATCGGAGTAACGCCGACTTGTCAAGTCTGCAGTGGTGGAAAAGTGAAGCAGTATCCCTACCAATCCGCATGGTAGCGGAGCCTGAGGGCTCAGAGGCGATGTATTCCTCTCTGCAGAGCCGAGGGGAGTTCTCTGGATTGGATGGTGCGATTCCGCGGAATTGCGATGGGATTCCAATTTGGAATGGTGAGCCTGCCTTGCTGGATGAGTTCACTGAGGCATGTCTCCGCTATGAGCAGACCATAGTCATGGAGAAGCGCTACCTGTGTGGCCCCCGCATAGCTCACGAGTTGCGGGGCCCTGCCAAGAGGGTGCTCATAGGCAGGCCAGCAGACTGGCTTTCCTATGACGGTGGGGTCCGAAAACTCATAGAGGCTTTGCGAGCCGAACGTGGTCAGCCCAAGGTTCCAGAGATGTCCGAGCTCCTGATGAAGTACTTCAAAGGAACGAGGCGACAACGTGGAGAGACAATGAATGACTATGTGACCCGAAAATGCTGAGGCCTACACACGGGCTCAGCAATCAATGGCCCGATACCAGAAAGAGTTGAACCCGAATGCACCTCCCAACTCAGGCAGTGGCCGTTCAACCTCGGCCCAACACAGTGGGAGCTACCATGTCTCCACCTCAGGGGATGATGACCAATGGGATGACTGGTATGATGCTGAAGAACAAGGTGAGGCTGAGGAAGCTCCGGCTGATCACTCATCGTCCAATGGCCGGGACTCGTCGTCACAGAGTCAAAGCAGTGATCGGTGGGGCTCGTGGTGGAACTACCATGGACGCTGGAATGGCTGGTATGATGACTGGTCGAGGCGTGCAACACACTCTGCCGCTGACACCACGGAATGGTCCAAAGGTTCACTGCCAGAGATCATTCCTGATTTTATTCAGGGGTGGTATCTGTTTGTGGACTCTGGGCTGGATGTCATGGAGCGGAATGTGTTGCAAGCCGAGCTTCGTGGTGACTTCAGTGTCAAAGCAGTGGAGGAGGTCCTGAGGAAGCACTGGGGCGATCATGATCTCAAAAAGCGGGATCAGGAAAAGGGAAAGTACCAGGCCAATGTGGCTGAGGTCTATGGGGATGATGAGGAAAGGGCTCTGCTGGGGGATTGGGATCCTGAGCACCTGGAGTCAGAAGGTTTCTCTGGCGATGAGATCGCCGCCATGGCCAAGGAACAAGAGGTCATGCATGAAGCATGTGCAGCGATCCAAGAAGCAAGGAGAACCTTGAAGGATGCAAGAGCCCGTCAGCATGCTGTTCGGACGTCTCGACAGTTCTACCCTCTACGTCCTCGAGACTCATCGACCTCAGCCAGTGCTAACTTCTCCGGAGTCCCCTAAGTCTCGAAAGTTAGTAATTTTACTCGCCCTGAATTTTACGTAAAATCGACTGTTTTACTAACGTTATTTTACGTAAAATTTTACTAACGTTAGTAAAATTTACAAACGTTAGTAAAATTTTACTAATGTTAGTAAATGATTTTACTAACGTTAGTAAAATTTTGCATGCTTTCAAAAATTGTGAAAATTGCGTTTTTTTTCTAATGTTTTTCTTAGGAATTCTGATATTTTTTGTGATGTGTCTGATTGTGGTTTGCGATGATTTGGTTATGAGTGGGGTGTTTCCAGTGGAGGATTTCAATCGATATGTTGTTGTTACTGTAGAAGAAACTGCACTTATGTGTTGAGGAATGACTTTACATGAGTTTGTATTGGAGACTTTACTTGCGATTTTATATGAGGAGTTCTTGATACTTTCTTGGGACTTTACCTGAGAGTTCTTTTGAGATGTTATGTGAAATCGTGTACATCTATATCTATATCTATATATCTATATAAACATATAAACTGGATTTACATAATAATAGGTGAATCCACAAAAGGAATTTACATTGGATCTTGACTTTAAGAAGTCATTGCAAAGCATTTACATTTGAAAAAGAAAGTCTAGATAAATTTTTGGGTAAATGAGACTAGGTGAAATATCAAAGCAATAATAACCACATCTTATCATTTTTCCCAGGCAAGGAAAGTGAACCAAATTTTATTGGATCAGGTTTGTTTGCTACAAAACTTGATCAACTTACATTTAAAAAAAAAAGTGTCCATGGGGACTGAAGACATGTCTTTTTCAAAGCTAAATTTAAAAGGGAGCTCATAGACTCTTGCGGTGCTTTTTTTCTCATACAATTTGGAGAAGGTCTGGATGAAATCCTGGTAAACCTTTGGCTGGCTTGAAAAGATACATCCAAGAAGTCTTAGTGAGACCCTTACTCCACTTTCAATTCCATATGAATATTTTTTCACATGTGTCCAAAGTTTTTTTCAGAAAAATGCTTGAACACGGTCAAAAATGCAATGCACTTCTGATGCTTTTGGCGCACTTTTGATGCACTTTTGGCGCACTTTTGATGCACTTTTGGTGCACTTTTGATGCACTTTTGATGCACTTTTGATGCACTTTTGATGCACTTTTGATGCACTTTTGATGCACTTTTGGTGCACTTTTGATGCACTTTTGATGCACACTTTCAAAAGTGATGCACTTTTGATGCACTTTTACCGCTTTTTGATGCACTTTTGATGCACTTTTTAAAAGTGCATCAAAAGTGCGTCAAAAGTGCGTCAAAAGTGCGTCAAAAGTGCGCCAAAAGTGCGTCAAAAGTGCGTCAAAAGTGCGTCAAAAGCGCGTCAAGAATTTATGGCATTTTTCTTGGAAAAAATAAAAGATGATAAGGTTCTCTCTCAAAAAGAGATTGCATGCATTGAGTTTGAAGTAAAACTCATTCAGTGCAGTCTCAAGTAAGGTGCAAAGTGCAATGATAGCAACCTCAGTAAAGTTCACTGACAACAGTCTCAAGTAAAGCTCACTGGCAACAGGCCCGAGTAAAGTTCATTGGATGCAGCCTCAAGTAAAGTTTATTGGATGCAGCCTCAAGCAAAGTTCATTGGATGCAGTCTCGAGTAAAGTTCACTGACAGCAGTCTCAAGTAAAGTTCACTGACAACAGGCTCAAGTAAAGTGCACTGACAACAGTCTCAAGTAAAGTTCACTGACAGCAGGCTCAAGTAAAGTTCATCGGATGCAGCCTCAAGTAAAGTTCATTGGATGCAGTCTCAAGTAAAGTTCATTGGATGGAGTCTGAAGTAAAGTTCATTGGATGCAGTCTCAAGTAAAGTTCACTTACAGCAGTCTCAAGTAAAGTTCACTGACAGCAGGCTCAAGTAAAGTTCACTGACAAAAGGCTCAAGTAAAGTGCGGTCACAACAGTCTCAAGTCTAGTTCATTGGATGCGGTCTCAAGTAAAGTGCACTGGCAGCAGGCTCAAGCAATGTTCATTGGATGCAGTCTCAAGTAAAGTTCATTGGATGGAGTCTGAAGTAAAGTTCATTGGATGCAGTCTCAAGTAAAGTTCACTTACAGCAGTCTCAAGTAAAGTTCACTGACAGCAGGCTCAAGTAAAATTTATTGGATGCAGCCTCAAGTAAAGTGCAGTGTCAACATTTTCAAGTAAAATCTTTATGCAGAAAAGTTTCTTGGATCTGTTTTAATGTAAAGCCAACCTCAGCGAACAGCAGCAGCACTTATTTTTTTCACACCCCAATGCAAGCTATCAGGAATTGACCGTCTATCTTTCTTTCAGAATGTTTTCGTTTTGCGGCAAAGGACATATCCTTATGCAGGTTCCACATGCTAATTTCTTCACATTCCTCAACAATATTTGCATATTCATTCTGCTTCTTATATCAAATTCAAGGAAATTCGAAAACCTATCACACATCTTCTGGCACATTTTTGATGCATTTTTGATGCACTTTTGATGCACTTTTCCTTTTTTTAACATTTTACTAATTTTGCAAAAATCAACAAAAATTTTACGTAAAATCTTCTGGATTAGTAAAATTACTAAATTAGTAAAATTACTAGCTTTCGAGACTTAGGGTCAAGCCTATGAAGTGTTTCCGATGTGGCGGTCCCCACAAGATTGCCCAGTGCCCTGAGAAGCCCAGGGATTCAACTCAGTCACGCTCAAGCTTGGTGACTGTCCAGGAAGAGGCGCCGTTTGTGTTCCTCACCGAGAACCTTGATCAGCATGGCTTGGTCATTGATGGCACCAGTGCGTCTCCCAAGCAAGCTGGAGAAGAGGCGTGGCTGACCACCACGGATGTGGTGCGTCAAGGAAAAGCGGTCATTGATGGTGGTGCAACTCAATCGATTGGCTCAGTGCATGCGTTGTCTCAGATTCTGGAACTGAATGAGAAGAAGCGAGGCAAGGATGGTCTCGCAGACCTCGACATGACCGACCGTCCCAGTTTTGGTTTTGGCAATAGTAGTCGAGATAGGTGTGCTTCAACAGCAAGCTTGAGTGTTCCCATGGCTGGCAAGGAAAGCGTGTTAAAAGTACATGCTTTGGACTGCGGCGAAGCCCCGGTCCTCTTGTCAGCGCATTCTCTGCGGAAGCTGGGGGCCATCATCGACTTCGAGGCCGATTTAGCTGTTTTCCGAAATATCAGTGATCGGCACGTAATTCGTTTGGAACGCACCACAGCTGGGCACCAAGTTTTTCCTCTGACTGAGGATGCCTATGAACAATCCGTAAAGGTAGCTCAGCAGGTGCCGTCGTTGAAAACCTATTTATAGGGACAACTCCTTTCTTCTTGTGAACCTGCCACGGGAAGAAAGGTCCACTGGAGTGCAGGGTGTTGTGAGTACGAATCGAATGTGTGTGATGTTGTTAGTGATGTCTCTCAGGGTTGCGGTGAACCGTCCAAAGGGAGCAAAGTCAAGGAAGAGGAAAGCCAGGGGTGTGATGAGGAGCAGAAACAACAGGATGAAACCCCAAAAGAGCCACCCCGCGCGCACAAAGACCTACCTGTGCGCGAACGTGAGATGGTTCATCATGTGTCAGGTGCAGTCATGCATAACCTGTCAAAGCTGTCAGGAGAAAAGGGACTCAAGAATCGTGTGAATGTCGCAGAAGCAACGTCGCTGCATAGCATGAAACAATCACCAACATGTCCACATGATGTATGTCCGCAGCCATTTTCCAACATGTCATATGATGTATGTCCGCAGCCATTTTCCAACATGTCATGTGATGCCTGTCCGCAGCCATTTTCCAATATGTCATGTGATGTCTGTCCGCAGCCTTTTTCTCAAAACCCCAATTTGGTTTTTTCGGTTTGTAACCCCGCTGTTACCTCTAACGGTTCACCACATGTCTCTCATCGGAATGAGTCTGGCCGACCTCAAGGAGCGTCTGCAGACACAGCATGGGGAGCAAGCGCCGAAGAATTGGGGGAAAACACAGTGCCAGCTTCGCTTAGTGGAACTGGAGGGGGAAGAGATCATGAGCCAGGCACCAAAAGTGATGTCACCTCTCCGGGAAATGGAAGTTCAGATCAACAAGATGGCTCGTCGCAAGTCGGATCTCCAGGGTTACATGACCAACACACTGGGGGTGAGAATCAGCGGCCAGGAAACCATCGAACAGTTGAAACTCAAGGCTCTGACTCAAGCCTATCAGGTCACTCCGGGGCACAACCAGGATTACCTGGGTTTCGGGCAGTACTCCCATCTGACGTACGAGGATGTCCGTCAGGGTTATCCAGACTATGTGAAGTGGGCAGTGACACAGTCAAAGGAGGGCTCAGTGTCGCCAAAGATGGAGCGGTTCCTGAAGTGGCTCGATGCGAATCCGGAGTGCAATCACATGATGCCGAAGGCAACCAAGTCCCAGAAGAGCAAGCCTGCAGGCAGCCAGGACGAAGACCTGAACAATGCTGTCCGCTTGCTGGCCAAGAATGTCCAGCAAATGTCGGCAGAGATCAAAGAGATCAAGGAGAACCAGCAGGGTCGTCGCAAGATCAACACGAGCTCAAAGGACGGGAATACTTCGAGCGAATGGGAGGCCATGACGGACACGGCAGCCCAGTGATGTCTATGGCGTCAGTAGCCTCAGAGGGGGATCAAGGTCTTCAGCTTGGTGAGCTTGGTGTATCAGGGGAACTTGATCCCTCCCATGTGAAGCAATTGTGCCAGGTGGCTGAACGAGCCACCCCTGATCAATTCATGAATCTTGTACATTACGACCGTCCGGTCTTGTTTGAACTGGCATGTGGCCCATCTAGCCGGCTCACTGACGAGATGCGGAAACAGACAAAAAGAGAATCCAGTGCGCAGCGTTTGTCATTTTGGAATGGGTTTGATTTCACTAGCAATAAAGGGGTTCGAGCAGCTATGGAGAAAATCGAAAAAGAACGCCCTGGCCATGTATGGCTGAGCCTAGAGTGTGGCCCATTTTCCAGAATGCAAAATGTGAATCAACGAACAGCCCAGCAAAGAGAGGAGCTGAAACAGAAACGTGCAAACTGCATTCGTCAATATGTGGGAGGTTTGGTGATTTACACACACTGCTGTCAACTGGGGATTCCATGTACATGGGAATGGTCGGAAACATGTGAGGCTTGGCGGTTACCCATGGTTCAGAAGGTCTTTCAAAAATATGAACCATTCATGGTTGTGACAAATGGATGTCGTGTGGGGTTGAGAGATGGAAAGAGTCATGGTTTGATTCAAAAGGGTTGGAAGCTAGCCACCACTCATGAGGGTTTAGCGAAGGCCATGGATCTCCCATGCATGTGCTCAGGCGTACATGTGAAATGCCAAGGAAAATTAACTAAGGAGAGCGCCTACTACACTGACGACTTTGCACGACGAGTCTGTCGTGCCTTGCTGCAAGGCGTAACATGGCAAGGACTGACTGCGGAGCTGATGGGGGAACATGGGGGTCCACGTCAGTTTCATGGATTCACACAAGAGTGCTCATGTCATGAGATTCAACATCCACGTAGCGAGGTCCGATGTAACATGTGTGAGAAACAAGGTGCGCAATCGGAAGCCTTCAGTTGGGTAAATCAAGGGGAACCACTTCCACCTTTGACGGAGGAAGAAAAGCAGAGATGCTTGCAGCAATTGGGTATGATCCATAGAAACACCGGCCATGGTCCTGTAGAGCACATGGTGAGGGCTTTAGAAATCCGTAAGGCGGACCCGAGAATCGTGGAGCTGGCACGGCAGTTTTCGTGCTCCATTTGTCACGAGCAAAAGAGGCATGTTCCTAGGCCAAGGGTTCATTTGGAGCCGTTGCCCCCAAAATGGCAGTCTATCCAGGTAGACTCAGCTCATTGGAGACACCCGAGCAATGGAAAACGGTATCAATTTTTGATCATGGTTGATGAAGGAAGTCGGTTTCGTTTGGGAAAAGTTGTTTGTGAGGGTTCGGAGAATGTGAAAGGTGTGGATCTTATTGATTTCTTTCAACAGCAGTGGAAACCTGTTTTTGGATGTCCGGATAAAATTCGATTAGATCCTGCAGGGGCTTTGAGATCAGAGGAAGTCACCAATTATTTCAACAATTTGGGGGTAGAAGTAGATCTCATTCCTGCTGAGGCACACTGGCAAAACAGCCTGGCTGAGCGTTCCATTCAAAGCACTAAGCATGTCATGACTCGTCTCCTCACTGCAGAACCATCCATGAGCGTCCAAGAGGCCCTGTCGGAATCCATAAGGGTAGAAAACGAGAGGGAGATTGTCAGGGGTTATTCTCCGTCACAACATGCTTTGGGCAAGACTCCTGAGTTGAATGGGAAGCTACATGTTTCAAACATCCAAGACATGCCAGCGGTTTTGTGTGAAAATGGTAATGGCGAATTTCCTAGGATTTTAGCTAGGATGAAAACTGCGGAGATGGCTTTTCAAGAATGGGTGTATGATGAGCGGATGACTCGTGCAAAGAACACACGCAGCTACCGCCAGGAAGTTTTCACGCCAGGCGAGTCTTTGTCTGGAGAGTGCAAACCAAGGGTCCAGCAAACAGTGCCAGGACAGGAGGATTCACGGGTCCCGCAAGAGTCTTGGCGACGGAAACACGGCTGGACGATCAAGGGAATTATCGGCCCGGGTCAGTCATTTGGGTTATCCGAGGAAATCGGCTGTTGAAAACGGCCCCACAGCAGTTGCGTAGGGCATCAGTTCGAGAGCAATGTTTTGAAGAACTGAGGAATCCCCCTGAATTGCCATGGACCATGACGAAACTAATGGATGACTTAGGACCCCGTCAGTTTGATGACGTGTCCAGAGAGGTGCCAAATGACATGGAATGGGAACAAGCGGTGGACGAGGAACAAGGTTCACCACAGTTTGTTCCACAGCCACCTCCTGTGAGGGTTCGGGGCAAACGATATGTGCCAGAGTCTCCTGGCCCTTCGCAGCCAGCACGGCCTCCACCACCAGGAGATCGGGACATGGAGATGCTGGATAGGGAATCTGGGGACTTGGTTGTGGATCAGGGAAGTAGCAACCTAGGTAGAGATACCATGTGTTTTTGGAACCAACCTGATTCAGCTGTGGAGATTTCCATTGACGTCCCAGAAAGCACGAGGGGTAAACGTAACATGGTCGAAAGATTTTCTTCCTTTTTGGTGACCAACTTGAAACGAAGAACGATTGAGGTGAACGAGAAACACCTGAATGAGCAAGAGTACCAAGAAATGCAAGAGGCAAAACAATGTGAGGTAAAAAAGTTTCTAGCTGCTGAGGCACTGGAGGCCTTACCTGAGCATGTACAACCACCAAAACACATGGCAATGCGAATGCGCTGGGTTCTGACATGGAAGAGAGACGAACACAATAACAAATCTGCGAAGGCACGATGTGTGATTTTGGGTTTTCTGGATCCTATGTATGAATACCGTCAGACTCATGCACCTACTATGAGTAGGACCACTCGACAAATCTTTTTGGCCATTGCGGCCTCTTTGGGTTGGGACGTCGAAAAGGGAGATGTCAGCGGTGCCTTTTTGCAAGGCCGAGATTACCCAGGAGAAGCATATGTCATTCCGACCCCTGAAATCTGTGCAGGTATGAAAATTCCTGAGGCATCTGTGACGAGGCTTCGCAAAGCTTGCTATGGCCTGGTGGATGCTCCACTGGAATGGTTCTTGACAGTTTCTGACTATTTGACATCAATTGGCTTCACCCGTTGTGTCTCGGATCCATGCTGCTTTAAGTACATTCATCAGGGCAAGTTGATTGGTTTGATCACGGGTCATGTTGACGATTTCTTGTTCAGCGGTTCCAAGGAGTGCACCATGTGGAAAGGTCTCTGTGAGCAAATTAAGAAGAAGTTTAAATGGGGATCTTGGGAATTAAACAATTTGACTCAGTGTGGTGTCCAGGTGAAACGCACGAGTGATCTTGGTTTTGAGCTGTCCCAAACACAGTACATTGATGATTTGCAAGAAATATCAGTGTCATCTGAACGCCGGAAACAAACAAACGTGGAAACAAACGAGAGGGACAAAACACGGTTGCGGGCTGTGTTAGGAGGGCTTTCATGGTGTGCACAACAGACATGTCCACATGTAGCTGCCGCTGTCAGTCTGCTTCTATCTCAGGTAACCACAAGCACGGTACAGACCATGTTGGAAGTCAATAAACTGGTTTACCAGGTTAAATCCCATAAAGACCATAAGATGATCATTCATGGAGGAATTCCCCTGGAAAGAACCTTGGTTGCAGGATGGGCGGATGCCGCATGTCAAAATCGAAAGGATGGCAAGAGCACACAGGGGTTGTTTGTTGGCCTCACTTCCATGACGCTGTTGTCTGGAGAGCTGTGCAAAGTAACACCAGTTTTCTGGGCCTCGAGTAAGATACAGAGACAATGTAAAGCCCCGGGGCCTCAGAGAGCCTAGCGGCAATTGACTGTGAGGATGTGCTGTATGCTGTGAGGCTGCAGCTGTTTGAGATGACGGGAGGAGTCGTGCGAGTGCGACACACAGGTCAACAGGTGTCACAGGTACCGGCTGTATTGGTGACAGACTCCACAAACGTGTATGACAAACTGCATACAGAAGTATATGTACCGAAAGGTCCAGAGCGTAGGGTTTCTTTGGAGATGCTTGGTTTGAAACAAGGAATTGAAGAGACAAATTTGGAACTCAGGTGGGTGCACAGTGACGCACAGTTGGCAAACTCACTCACCAAAGACAATGAACAGCACCAGTTGAACAAGTTTTATCAACTGGGACACAGATGGAAAATAGTTGAAGACCCGGAAATGAAATCAGCCAAGCGTAGAAAGAAACTGGGACTTGATGCCCTGGACGATGGTGATCTGCAACCCGGGGGAGGGGGGCATGACAGTTTCCTGTAACATTCGTACTCACAGCTTCTGTAGTAGCTCATGTTTTCACTTTGAAGTGTTTCTATCACCAGAACTTTCAGGTCCAAAGAATAGGAGTGAATGGCCCATACCGTGATTCTGCGATTCTGCTTAGCCATATCAATAACATCACAACTTGGGACTGGAACATTCCATTCTGGTTTGGAAGCGCTTGATCGGAGTAACGCCGATTTGTCAAGTCTGCAGTGGTGGAAAAGTGAAGCAGTATCCCTACCAATCCGCACTGAGAAGGGATTACCATAAAGCCTTCTAACCGTTCCTATGTGTGTGGGCCCCTTGGAAGTACTGTCCAAAATGTGCCAAATGGGGATCAAACCAGCGATTTCCCATGGATGATGATTTCTAATCATCAACAGGGGTTGCACTGTGCACTGAGTGCTCATACGGGGTACTTTGATTTCACTCTTCAGAATTATGGTTTTTTGACGCTGACACAAAAAATAAGGGATTGCACTGGGCATTAAAGCCACAATTCTCCTGGACTTGAGTCTCTTCACAACATGGGGGGTGAATGATCAACCATGCAGATACAATGATCAATTGAAGCAATATGTTTTTTGTAAAATGGCTTGCAAAAATCCACAGTAGATTAATATAATCTATATTTTTTGGAGGTGAAACCGCTATATATAGCAGCAGACCAAAGAAACGAATTTGATTTTTGGAGGTGAACTTTGGGATGCCAAAAGAACTCTGACTCTTGGGTGCTTGACCACTGGAATATAGAACACATGCTCAAAAACACCCAAAACATCAAGGTACATAAACGTATCAACATCACCCATTGCTATCGGTTTGAATCATGAACATCTAAGGGTAACCTGGATGTACCACCAGCCATCAATTTGGAGAATCACCATGACATCCCTCTCAATTTGTGGTTTCCCACTGATTATTTTCCCCATGATATATATACATTTGTTATATTTTTATTATATCTTATTATCATCCTTGTTATATTAGCCAGGATTTACTATATACCATCTGGCTATGACATTCACAGTTCGCCACGGAAAATCCACCCATTTTATAGCTAGGTAAACCATCTATTCTAAATGGGCCATGGCTTAACCATGGCGAACTGTTAGTCATAACCAGAGGGTAAAACGACTATTCCCCAGCGGTCCCATCGCCTCCGGTCCTCCGGCCCCACCAGTCCCACCGGTCCTTGGCACGGATGGCTTCCAAGACATCGTGAACCGTCTGCCGGGCCTCGTGCCTTAGCTTCTGGAAAATCCTATGGGGAAATCATGGGGATCTGATGGGTTTTTATAGGACTTTATATTGGTTTTTATGGGTTTTTTTATAGGATTTTATAGGATTTTATGGGATTTTATAGGATTTTATAGGATTTTATGGTGATTCAATGGGGATTTAGGCCAACTTGGATGGAATGATTTAGTGAGATTTCATGGTGATTTATATAAGTCGGGCACCAATGGACCCGTCATGCACTGGTTGTTTTAAGTTTTAAATCATGGATTTTCTGCGGTCAAGAAGTTTGGGGATGTCGGAGTGGTTCATACAAACATGGGAATTTATCATCCAACTCCTTTTGGTCCAACGATGATGGTGTTATATGGGTTCATACCCCCAATTAATGGTACTTACATGTGCCTGTTTAAACATAATGGGTGTTGATGTATGGTTGTATATATATATATATATATTATGAATATCCTGAATGGTGGTTTAAACCACCATTGTTTTAGGGTTCGCTGCAATTCTTTGCTGGGATCTGTTCTAGCTTCGAACATACTCTTGACTCTTGATTGTTAAAATCTTAAAACTAATTCTGAATTCACGTGTTTCTTGGTGTTCAACCCCACTTGTCTGTTGGTATCTACATGTACACTTACTGTTTGTTGGTATGCTCAACTCCATTTTTTTTGTCAGCATCTACTGTTTGATACAGTTTGGGTTATAAAAAGTCGGTGTTGATGGCTTTCAAACCACATTTTCCAGACGCAGAATTGCTCCCAACACCGGTAAAGTGGGTAAATATCGAGGACACATGACCAATTTCCCACCCAGAAGTGGCTGGGAAATTAGCCCATTATGAGTTGGAGCAACGCTAAAAAAAAATCATACTCCATGAATATTCCATTCATATCCCATTATATTCCCATTATAACCCATCCGAATATATTAATCGGATTATATTATATTATAGTAGCTATATATTGAAACATCATGATAGATGGTTTTCAAACCACATTTTTGGTGGTGTTAAACCGAACGAATGCCCAACTTTCCGTCCAGACACTTCTTCTCCTCAACCAATTCCTTTTCGCTCGCTGGCCACAGCATATCAGGGTCCTGCGAGGGGGAATCGGTGACATGAAATGTTCATCAACTGGGGGAAGCACAACACTTTCAACAATTAACACAAATATATTTATTGTATTGTATGATGTTATCACAAATGATTAGTCTATATAGTCATGTGTAGTCTATACACACCTGTAATATGTATGTATACTTGAGGTTGATCATGCTCTAAACACTGAATCTCATTTCAAAACATTTTACTGGGGCTTGATTGGTTCAAACGCGAGAAATCTAGATGAATAAGCACGGTCTAGCTGTTGTTTCACCTTAGAATCCGATGTTTTGAGTCAAAAAACCTGGGGGAATTCAGAAATATAAACCATACTGCTGTATATATATATCATATATTATCAATATTGATTCTCCACTGACTTCACGCAGTATGAGTGACCAACAAAAAAAAACATCACGTTGGGGTCGTTGTATATTGTTTCGCAGGCAATGATCGAGCCAGACAGGATTATTGAATATCTCAAGCCCATAAATCTACCTGGGGATTGTTGGAACAACAAGCCATTTACCCTCTGGTAATTTAACATAGCTATTGAAAATCACCATTTTTTAATGGGAAAATCCACTATAAATGGTCATTTTCAATAGCTACGTTAAATTACCAGAGGGTATATCCATTTATATCCATTTATGGCAATGACTTTAGGATTTAGGATGGTTGATTTGTGGCTTTTCGACTGTTTTTCAGAAACCGCCACATGGTCCAGTCTGAAATCAACTGGCAACTAGCAGCATTTCAGGTTTTTGGTTGGTGAGATCACTGAAACTTGGATTTTTGCTGACTAAAACCCAAACTGTTGCTTGGTTCAATACTATCAATACTACCATGAACTCCTTCCTCCTATTGAAGATCACCCAAAATGATGCCCTGGGATATTCATGCATGGGGGTCCCAAAACAAAAAAAACCACTGGCTCCAAGTTCAAACCCAAACCTAGGATTTAAACTATACTTTCTAGCTCCTTTAAGTATTCTCCGAAAAAAAACAAGAAATGTCCAGTTCTATCGACCCAGTATTCCCAAATCCCATGGAGATTTCCCCATTCCAATGGTCCCCAGTCCCATGGCTCCAGAGCCATGGGATTCCCATGGGATTTCCCACGTCCACAGCCTCATCCACCAGTTGCAGAAAGCGCTCTGGGCGGGCCGAGGAGTGCTCCGGGCCCTGGACGACTGGACGGCTGGAAACCAGGGGTGTTTTAAAAGGGCTGAAGGGGTGGCTGTGTCTTAAAGGTTGGGGATTTCCAAAACGGTAATGTTTATATTATATATATATATATATTTGAAATAGAAAAGAATAAACCATATTGGATATTGTGGTACCTAATTTTCCATAAATGGTCTCCAGAAATGGGGGGTACCCCAAAAATCGATGGGTTTACAATGTAATGGAAAATCCGGAAATAAAATTGATCATCTGGGGGCATCCCCATCTTTGGAAACCTCCATATAATCATCCTGGAAAAAATAGTATTCACCATTATTTACCAGTAAAATGGGAATATCTTTGAACAATCCGTATTCTGTCTACTTCAGGGTGGTTTCTAATGGTTTCTATTCTCTATCCCAACTTTTGGGGGTTAAACCGGTTAATGCCATCTTTATTCCATTTTATTCCCATCAAAAACACCCCAACTGCACTCCCAAGGAAGGGGCAGTTGGAGGGAAAAAAACCAGGTTGGATTTCACCAGGCTAAACCAACATCGATACAGGGATTTGCATGTCAAAAAAATATCACGAACTATGGAGAGTAAATGAACAATTGAGCTCAAGTGGAAATGTCGCGGAATTGTCGCAAGAATATCAAGAATCTCGAGAATATCGAGTAATTTTCAAGTCATTTTTTAAACTATAACTAGAGTAGCATAGAGTAGCAATAAAGGGGACAGCAACCAACAAATCATGAGACTCCATGGGACTGATCATCGGGACATTGCTGTAGCCACTGTAGCCGAGAGTGTTGAGCTGGCCACAAAACAAGGCCAGTAAAGTGTGTGTGTGTGTTTGTGTTTGCAACAAAATGGTGTTTTGAGAGGTTTTGAGGATGGACCATCTGATTGAACCAACTTAAGCATTTCAATATAATATATTCCAATGCAACCCAGCAAGATGGGGGTTGCGCAACAGCAGTGGTGATTGGGCTGAAATCCAGCTATTCAAAATGCCAAATCTTGGTTTAGAGTCTGAAGTGTTTTTTCAGTGGTAAACACCAACAGAAAGTTCTGGAAACTTTGGCCCTGCAATAGACCTGCAAACAACTAAAACATATGAAACTGGCCAATGGGAAAATGATCAGATCAGTTCCAGAATTAATAATATCTATGTGAGGCTGATGTCTTCAAATTCTGCACATAAGTATATACTATGTATATACTCTTGAAAGATCCTTGAAAACATCATCAAAGATCCATTTTTGACCTATTCACTGTCTTGTGGACCTTGCATTTATTTTGATGCAAAAAGGAGCTGTTGAGCCCTTCTACTAACGTTTGTGCTGGTCCAAAACAATCAGTACAAACAGAACATCTCAGATCCAAGGTAAATATGATTTTTTTACCCACTGACTACCCTCCGGTGTCATCAGCTCCATGGCTGGAAAAGCCACCATGAATAGTTCGATGATGGCTTGCCAGTTTAACCCTCCATGGCGCCATGGGGGAATTCCCTGCCAGCCACGGCTAGCCAGCAGGGTATCAATCAATATTCCATCAATATATAGCATTAATCTCCCATTCAGAAATCCTGTGATTGATAATAACATTGACTGGTCACTATTTTGCAATATAGTACGATATGCTCACGATTACTAACCGTTATCAACCTTAACCCATTATCAGCATCTATTTACCTTTTATTAACCAATATTCAAATATTGAACATCATTCTTCACCATGATGAACCACTATTCACCAGTATTAACCATTATTAACCACTATTAACAACTATTCACCCAGTATAATCATCATTAGCCCAGTATATACCCTCTGGTAAACTAACATAGCTATGGAAAATCACCATTATTAATGGGAAAATATGGGAAAATCAACTATTTCTATGACCATTTTCAATAGCAAACTGTCAGCCACCATTACCAGAGGGTAAGCACTATGAACCTAATGATGAACCACTATTAACCCATGCCGTCATCATCGGTTAACCCATGCCTGCCCTTCCAGGCCGTGTGGGAGCAGCATCACCAGATTGCTCTCGCTACCCCACCTAGGTCGTCCAACGGTCCAACGGTGGCCTACCGTGGCGTCCAACGGCGCCGTTGTTAAAGTGTTATTAAGTGCAAAATCATTAAGACTGGTTATTTTATATGGGATATTGACTTGAGTAATATCTATAACATTTAATGATTGATGTTATACTGGTTTCAAGAATGAGGAATGTTAATACTGGTTTATGTGTGGTTATCCAGAGTAATGGTTGATGTTAATAACGAGACTATTGTTTGAAGATAAATCAAATTGTTGTTTCAAGATAATGCTACGGTATAAGATATTTCAGAGTAATGATCATTGCAAGATATACAGTATATATGTATGTATATATATATATAATATAAGTTATATATATATATGTCAATCACATCAACAGTCAATAAGCTTCTTGAAAGCCTGATTTCTATAGGCCTGCTGTTGTGTTTTCGAAACAAATCAGACATGTCACCAGTGTCATTGCTGGAAGGAATCATCCAAGGTTGACTCAGAAAATCCAAGCCGCACAAATCTAAGGATTTCGGCAACAAACGAACAAACGTGGCAATTGACCAACAGAACATTGCCAGGGATAAATGTTGTTGCCCAACAAGGAGTTTTGACCTCGGGGTACAAATCTTCATGGTGACTTTCCGCTGTTGTTTCACCAGGGCCCCGGCTTCTGCTCGCCACTGGCAATGAAGTTGTCGATGATGGGCTGCGCACAATTCGCAAAGTCACCAAATTGTGCCTGGTCTCGAAAGCTGAGAGAGCTGCGCCGTGCTGAAAAGAATATGCAATGTATAGTGACTAATTATATGGAGGTTTCATAAGTAATGATAATCATGGGGGTACCCAACATCATCATACATCATCCAAGTCATGGATGACCTTTTTTGTATTGAAACCCATGGTGACTTGGGGGATCCCCCATGACTTAAGAACCCCCCATAAAAAAAAAAATGGAAAAGTCGATCCAACTGTTCCAGCCTCCCACATGGTCAGCGCCAAACCAGCTCCTTCCTCCACAGAATAGCCATATTCAAAGCCAAGAATGGCCTGAGTTGAGGTGGCAGGTCTTGTCTAAGGAGTCAAGATTCATCCATTTGAAATATGCCAAAATACATTTTCTTCTGGCGTCCCCCTGACTAGGCTGGCTACAAAAAAACTAGGCTGTATAGAATGCTATAGCTACAACATGGCATCAATCCCCCTTGAATAAAGGAAACCAATGGCTACACAATTGCTATCACATCTGCCATGGCGACACCAGGTACACCCAGGGACCAGCTCGGAAAGTGAGGAGTTGCACACCACCGCCTCCGACTGGTCACCCAAGCCCAAGTCGCCTTAGCATTCTCCGTGGATGGCCAGGGACCCCAATCCGACATGGGAAGTAACCACATAAAAATCAATGAATATCTGGGTTATATATGGGTTATATAGGGCTCATATAGGCGTTATAAATCACTTGCTAAGTGGGATTCACATCCAAGTAGGCTGGTGACGCAAAGTTGCCGTGGCGTTTCAGCATGAACCCCACATGGAAATATCGTGAAAACATCCGAGTATGGAAAAGACACTTAAACCGCCTACATGCACTTTCTACCAAAGGCCAAATCATGCCAAATTTAGGTGAGTCTGCGGATGGTACGATAAAGTATTATGTGCAATCGAATCTGAGTAATCATCTTCCATCCTCTCTGAGATTGTTGCAGTAGTGGAATGCAACTAGGTCCTTTTGATCCAGGCACCCTTCCCTCTCAAAAGGCCCATCCCCAAAAGGCTGTTCCACGCTGGCGCCTGGAGTTCTTACCATCAGAAGTAATCAACTCTAAGTCTACAGTCTACCCAGGAAATTCACAAAATTTTCAAAATTCCGGGAAAACATCTACTGGAGGAGGCACACCTATAAAATAAATAGTAACTAGTAGTCGAAAATCCTGAGATGCTTCCATGTTTCCCTGTGGAATCCCAGTCACTCAGCATGCTATAAGGTATGGCTGAATCCTGGTCGTGGATGATGCCTAGGATCACAGCAGGAGGTCATTGACCCTACCTGACCATGGTCATTCTATCCAGATGCTCCATGTATAGAATAGTATGAAATACTATATAAGTCATAGAAGTCATGTCTTTTTAATGCAAAAAGACTTTGCCCATACATTCCATGTATGGAATATTAACCTACATTTACTTACACCAAATAGTTTGCCATGTATATAGGTAAATCATGGTAAATCTTCCCTACATGGGGCACCTTCCATGAGCATCATTGGACATATCGCGGTACCGCAGGACATTCGATAGGAAGTATGGGATAGTGGCAACAATTCCACTATAGTTTTTGGGAAGATTACGGGAATCAAATGGGAATATTGTGGGGACATAATCTATGGGAATCTAATTGGAATGGTATAGGAATATAATTAAAAAACCATGGGATCTGCAACAGGAATGGGAACTTCCATAGAATGTAACCCTTATGTTCAAAATAAGTATGATACCTTCCAAAGAATTTGGTAATTTGTTGAGATATGGAGTGATATAATAATCACAGGGGATATATATATATATATATATATATATAGTAGTGGGAATAATTCTGGTCCACTAAGTTGAATACCCCTATATAAATGAAACCATGGTTTCGCATAGGATCAAATTGGACCTCTATTTTTTTTTTGGGGGGGGGGCATGTGTGGTGGATTTAATCTTATGTGGAAGCCGCGGCAAATTTTAGGAAATTCTTCAACCATCGTGATGGCAAGTGAGTGGTTTAGGAATGGTCCATATACATGTTCCTACATGTGCACGTGGTTCAAATATGGGGATCATGAAAAAATGATGTTAAGCAGTAATTGGGGAGAATTGTGATATGCTGGGGATGAATTGAATATAGCTGTGGGAAATATTATAAAACCAAGCATATGATATTTGGCTGGGTCAACAGAACATTTACATGGTTTTACCCTCAAATATGAATCGTGTAATGAGAAATTGTTAATCAGTGGATTTCGGGGGGGTCTCATATGCAAACAAACCCACATTATACATTGCGACCCATTTTCCAAGCACTTGTCTTCAAAGGCCACAAGGGTGATTTCGGCCCCAGTGGTTTTCGGACATTTTGCGAGTGACGATGTTTTCCATAGGTGGTTTCAGGGGTTGCAAACCGAAGCCACCCAACGACTCCCTGTAATTTTTACTAACTTTAGTGGGTTCAGGAGTTCAAAAACATGGTCCAGACTGGCTAAGAAATGCCTGGATGCATTCCTGGGTAATACTATGGTTTCCAAGCCTTTGGTGGGCTTTGAGGCAGAATCCCCATGCGCATCGACTCACCATGTGTCCTCTGATTTCAGTGTTCCTCTTTTTGACGACTCATCTCCATCAATCATCCCAACATTGGACTAAAGTTTCTAAAGCACATATTGTTAGATGGTTTATAGTGGACAATCCTATTAAAATGGCTGATTCGGGGGTACCCCCATTTTAGGAAACTTCCAGATGTTGAAGCATATTAAAAACTCATCTCATGCCCCTTCTGATAAATCCTACCTTTATGGGACCCCAAGTTGTGTCCATTGTCCTCACCCTTCGCCGCTCCAGCCACGGTGCTGTGCCGTTGGTTAAAGGTGCCACGCTCAACATCTTGCCCTCGGAGCCGAACAAATATTTCATCAAGCATAGCAATGGAACATCCCCTATATATAAATGGGACAAATATCTATAAATGGTATATGTTCTATTGCTATGTTTGATTACCTCAAAATTGCCAGATCATTACTGTATCATTTCTGTATTGTATCATGTTTTCGGGCATCCGATGTTCAAATAAATCCATGTATCACTGGGTCGCAACCACGGCTTCTGACCGCTTGCCAGTCCAGGGCATAAGTGTGCGCTTGGCTACAGGATGCTATAGGCATCCTGATAGACTCTTAGAGACTCTGATCGAATAGATACCGTAGGATGTCACAGATATAAATAGCTATAATCCAATCCCCGTAACTATATACTGAACATCTCCGTTGTATGGTCCCAGATATGGCCTTTTTATTCCCGACCTTTCACATCCTTTGAATCCCATCCCCCTCATATTAAACACCCCCATTCTATGGTGCCAGTGTGGAATTTCCATACGTTTCTTACCATGGTTTCTACACTAAGGGGGTGTTTCATATTAATATCATATTATGGGGCTGGGATGAAAACATCCTT
Organism: Cladocopium goreaui; assembly: GCA_947184155.2. Classification (NCBI taxonomy): domain Eukaryota; class Dinophyceae; order Suessiales; family Symbiodiniaceae; genus Cladocopium; species Cladocopium goreaui. The sequence continues at coordinate 398,526 of CAMXCT020004613.1, read as the reverse complement.
TATAATCCCATATATCATCCATTTACCCTCTGGTAAACTAACATAACTATGGGAAATCACCATTTTTAATGGGAAAATCCACTATAAATGGCCATTTTCAATAGCTATGTCAGCCATTATCAGAGGGTAGTTCGTTATAGTTCGTTTTACCTGCAGGGACCATAAGGGACCATTGGTCGTCCCGAGGCACCGGAGAGGCGCACGTGACAGGGCGGATGCACGCGGTAGTGCAGCTCCGGGATGCCCTCGGAATCCACCAGTAGACCTGTCTTCAATTCCTGGCGCCCAACAAAAACAGGATGGACGTGGGATTTTAATGGATTTTATGAGTGTATCTATATATTTTTATTGATATCTGTAAATATAAAATTATATATACAGCAGAATTACAGCAGTATATATACGTAATTATATAGAGAGAGAGAGTTGATGACTCTTCGATGTTATTTTCAGGTTGTAAATGGAGGTTGACACTCATATGGCTGGCCTGAGATTCGTTGAATTACCCACAGGTGTCCATCAAAAAATGGATGACACCTGAGGCCAACTAAATCAACTAAATCCAGAAAAAAAAACATTTCTATCATATGTAGTGACCAGCAACTAAAAGAAATCAACTACATCAACTAAATCCAGAAATCTATCAACTAAATCAACTTATCTCCAGCAAAAAGTGTCCAAATCATATGTAGTGTCCAGCATCTTCGACAACCAGTTTTAAGCGATTCGCCCACCCGGCCGCTTTAAAAGCCAATCATCCAAATCTTTTGAGCGGGTAAATTTAAGTGCGGAGCGGTTTTTCAGCAATCCTTCTCACTCCAAAGAAATAAAACACATATTATACTACATACATCAATATATTGCATCTCTTTGTGGCTCAAAAAACACTATGAAAGCCCATTTGGATCATCCCATTTCGATGGAAAACACATGAAAACACAATTCAATCTGGCTGTGTCTGGCATGAGCCCCATATGGACCCCATGGACATCAATTTAGGGGGACCTACTTCGATCAGGACTTTGACCAGCTTCGTGACGGTTCAGGGGTTCGTCTCTGACCATGGGGCCCGAGTTATGTCAACCCTCAATGCATGTTACCCTCTGATAATGGCTGACATAGCTATTGAAAATGGCCATTTATAGTGGATTTACCCATTAAAAATGGTGATTTTCCATAGTTTTTTGATGTTTTTTGTATGTTTACCAGAGGGTAAACTGACCCATTCCTCTCCAGTTTCCCCGTTGCTCCAGCAATTCGTCCTCGTGGCGCTCGGGGTTGAAGCGCAGGATCAACGAGCCGATGGCCAGGGTCTCGGCCAGCGGCCAATCGATGCGGCCTGCGTCGTGAAACATGGGGAAAAACGGAAAAACCATGGTGAAAAGCATGGGGAAAAACAGTGGGATTTATATGAATTGATTATTGATTGATTCATGATCTATGAAGATTTTATGATTTCATATGATTTCATATGATGTGGCTGTAGACTGTAGCAATGGTATATTATATATAATGGTATAAACACTTTGGATTGTGGTTCCAAAATTCACCGAAGTCTTGAACACTTGGGACATCGATCAGATCCAGGCTTGGTCTTTGAAAACATCTCTTCACTGTCAGATCTGTCAGATGATTCACATTGTCAAAAATGATTTGGCCATAGTTCATCATCTGGTTGGTGGTTTCAAACATGTTATAATGTCATGATCTCAACTGACGAACATTTTTTTCCATTTCATATATGGGATGTCATCCTTCCCATTGACTTACAATACTCATATTTTTCAAGATGCTGATTGCACCACCAACCAGATCATGAGTACCCCAGCTTTCCGTGGGTCCATGGCACCATGTTTGATCCATTTGAATCCTCGACCATTAGAAAGTCTCACCTTTGGCTGAACTTCCACCATGAAAACATATGAAATCATATGAAAACATATGAAATCATATGAAATCATATGAACTAATGAATTCACTACCTTGCTAGGAAATCTCAGGCACTCAAAAACGTCGCTCCAGTCTATGGATGAATGATCACTCAATTCCGCAAATCCTCCAGCCAGGGGAAGTCCCGGTCGACAAACTCATCAGATCTGAGAAGAATCAAAGAAAGGACCGCGATGCAAAAATAACGCACGGAACGAATCATGTTCAATCATGTTCACATGTCTTCACTATATGACTATATTGAGAGAGGTTCCCAACCGTCAGGTGAGATTAACACAAGTCACAGCAACTAGAGCTGACACCAACAGCGGCTCCACTGTGTCCCCCGCCTTGCTGCAGTTGCGCCTTCCGCTTTTCTAAGGTCTCACGCACCTTTTTGTGCGCGTTCACATTCTCCGGGATACGACAGGCCGCCTGGTTGCAGATTGACTGAGTGGATGAAAATCGAGGAAAGAAACCAGTGCACACGACTCCATTCATTCCACACAATCCAGCAGCTTCGGTTGAATGTATTCAAAAGCGACGCATTGTTTGGATTTATGTGGAGTTACCTGGATTCATTTCGATTTCTTTTGCATATTCTTCATTTGTATCATATACCCTCTGGTAAACTAACCGTTTGCTATGGAAAATCATGATTTTATAGCTGGGTAAATCTATGAACAACATTGCCATTTTCAGTTAGCAAATTGTTAAATTGCCAATGGGTCGGTATATTCTCATGCTATTCCCACTAAATCACATGTTTTGACAGTAAATCATGGAGTGGTGGACTAGTGGTGGGGGCTATGGGGGGGGTTATGAGCTTATCATTTAAGGTCTTGATAAGGCTGGGTAATCAAGGTCAAGTCACTCTTGGACCTCCCAAACTTGCAATGAACATCCAGAAACTCACCTTTCTGGAAATGATCATCCTTGCTTATCCATAGCTTATCCAGGTTTATTCTGAGCCCCCCCCCCATAGCCCCCTCCACTACCCCATGAGTAAAATCACCATTTCCCAGACAATATTCCCATCATCTCATGGTCAATCTTTGGTAGTCCACACTGTTTTTCTTCTGGTTATGGTTCTTGCACGTTAATGGGGTTATTGCACGTCATGGCTACTTTCCACAGCCAAAAAAAAACAAGAAAGGATGAGTTTCTACCATCATCCGCTGGGGATGATGGTAGCCCATCCATTTTTTTCCCCATGTTACCCTCTGGCAAACTAACATAGCTATGGAAAATGGCCCATTTATAGTTGATTTACCTCTTAAACTATTGAAAATCACCATCCTTAAAAATGGTAAATCAACTATACGTGTATAAATGGGCCATTTTCATCCATTTTCCATAGCTATGTCAGCCATTAGCTTCCAGACTTCGGGTTGCGCCTCCCCAATCATCTTCAGCCACGACAAGGGCAAACCCGTGAGATTCACCGGGCGCTCGATGCGCAGGGGCCGGTTCTGGAAACTCGAGCCTGGCAAAGCCCAGGCCTATTTGGGGCCTTTCAGAAAAGGGTATGTCATGAATGTTAAGCAACCGAAATTATATGCTGTATGTGTATGTATTTATATATATAGACCATATA
>CAMXCT020004613.1:335000-390000 GCA_947184155.2 Cladocopium goreaui | reverse complement strand
ATGTACCCTCCAGCTACGGAAGCTGTGGAACCATTAAGATATGATTTTACATGCTCTATAGATGATTTTTGATGGTTTCTTATAAATTATAGATATATATAGATATATTACAAATGACCAGAGGAACATTTTTCTGATGATTTTTGTTGAGCTGTTTTGGTAGTTCTTTCACATCAACCGTTAGGCTGCGGCTGGTGGAAGCTTCGATGCGTTTTTTCATGTTTTTTCAACGGTGCCTAGGGTAAAAAATCCCAAGGGGTTTTGTAGGAAAATGATCGACAAATGGTGAGTTTTCCGCATCTATGTTAGTTTACCTTATTGCTATATATATATATATCAGAATATGATTCCCCTTTTTTGTTGGGTAGCAACCCCAACTATTTCTTGTCAGTTCAGAGCGTCCCATTTTGATAGGCTCATTTTATATTGGGGACACTGAGATAAATTTCAGTTGGGTACCCCTAAAACAAGTTCAGTTGGATACCCCTAAAACATGTCAATTTTGTCTGGATTAATTACGCCAAGTAGGGTATTACCCTCGGGTAATCAGCACATGTGCTGGAAAATCCCATCATTTCCGGCAGATCCCCCACCTCGCTATGTCCTTCACGGCGATAACACACCAAATCCACCACCACATCCTGACGACCGAACCTTGAAACCATCCAGTGCGTTGGGCCTATGCTGATCTCCCCACATGATGAGTTGTTTCCCCCAGATTTTCTATTTTGATTTAGATACTAACAGTTACTAACACTCCCAATATGCACAGAATGTTATAGAATATGAAATTCCATGAAATCCCATGAAATCCCATATGCCGGTTTGTCAAAATGTCTTTGTCTGGTTTGGTCGATAAATCGTAGTTCCATGCATCATGCCACTTCATATTTGAATTTAAAAAATATTACTTATCTAAATAGTCTGAAACCCTGCATTGTATCTTTTATGTTTGAAACCGAAGCTAAAACCTGCAGGAAGTGCTAAGAATTAGTCGTGGAAATTCAAGAATTGTTCATCTGCTTCAAGGCTTGTCGTTGCCTTTGCTGGCACTGTTGCTTTTGTCAAACAGCAAGGATAAACTCAAGTTCTCTGACGGCAACTGGGTCACGGGTCAGCCAAAGCCGCTTTTTGCAACTTTTGCTAGCCCATCGCTCGCGGGGATCTAGCGGGTAAAATTACGTATAAATTTACAAAATTGAACGACAATCTTAAAAACATAGGAAAATGGTGAGTAGCACATAAATTCACTAAGACATCCTTAGGTTTAAGGCGCTAAGTGTAATATGTGTTTTCATGTTGAAATTAAGGCACGAAGAGGAACAACCACTAGATTCACACCAATTATCAACAGCCCGACTGCTCCAAATACCATCTGAAAGGTGTTTATAGATGATACCTCTTCTTGACGGCTTATCTTAAATCTCCATGTTGGCAAGTGAAAAACCCAAGAGTTATATCCCATTGACATCCGTTTTTATTGCATCCCACTTTATCAAATAGTTTAACATAATGGAATGGAATATAACCTTACGAATAATCTTCTTATGTCATAAATTATATCCGATAAGCCAACAATTTAGTTTATGTTAGTTTCAATAGATTTCAATAGTGTCCTTTTGGGGAAAAATATCTCAGGGTCGCTTTCAGGTACCATTGATTTCATCATTTACCTACTGATTGCTGGAAAAATTAGGGACCTCTTTCTTGATGAACCAACCACAAAGTGAGGCCCCCCAGTTACAAGTTGGTTTATAAATATTTATAAACCCCTATTAACTATAGTTATACCGTATAATAATATACCCACACAAACCATGTTGTGAACCAAGTGCTATGGTTATGGGTCAAAACCCTGGTACCCAAACGGTGCCCAAAGTCATAGCTGGTATAGCTGGATGGTTAGTCCCCCAGTGGTAAATTCATAGGTAACAAACGACCCATCCTATCACAAGTGAGGCCCTCCCTTATAAGTTGCTTTATAAATCCCTATTAACACCTATTTTATAAATCCCTATTAACACCTATTGACATTTATTGACTATATAGTTATACCCAAAAAAAACATGTTGTGAACCAAGTGATATATAAATCAACTTAGAGCCATCCTTTGGGATCCCATGGTTAGCTTCATCCTACCCGCAGCGCCGCAGCGCCTTGCGGAAGGTCTGGCGATACTCCGCCGCCAACTTCGACACGAACAACACGGCGTCCACCTGGCGGTCTCCAGCGGCAATGATTTCGTGGGATTCAGAGTGTTTTTAATGAGGACTTCATGGGGGGTTTAATCGATATGAATTAATGGATATATGTATATAATATATATATATAATTATATTATATATATATATATGTGGCTGAAGTACAAGAATTCACTCACCTGAAAATGGCTGAATTGTTGGGACATTTGCAGATAATTCATTGAGATTTATACCATGAAACATAGAGGTCTCGTGCAGAATTGTCCACCAATTCCATCCGATTTGGCTTCAGTGAGATGGAGTGATCCGAAAAAAGTGACACATCTTCAATCAGTTTTACTGCACCTATCTTCAATGTCAATTGTGATCAAATCCCCATTTTTTGGTTGTGAGTTTGACTACGTCACCACCCCCATCTTTGCTGCAGCTTATGACGAGCTGCGTCATCCGCATTCACATGCAGAATTGGGGCGTCGTTCACCTTGGCCACATTGGTGCCTCAGCCGTGGCAAAAGGCTGCGACTTGTTGAAGGGTAAAACCAAGTATTTAAAGCGGAATCTGACGGAATCCATATTGACATTTAATAAAAACAGATCAACTATGACCGACTTCTACTTGAGTATACATCCAGTTTATCCACTTAGTTACCCTCCCCAAATTAACGTAGACTATGAAAATCGTCTGATTTTAGTGGTTAATCACCTTTCAACCCCCTATATCTTTGGCAGGGTCTATATTGATTTTGGGGATGCTATAATTGGAAATAAACTGTGGTATAGGAAAATCATCGCACTATTCATGGGAATGTTCGAGCTTAAGCCATCTTTGATGACACAGGAGGGTATCAATCAATTCCATGAATACTCCGCATATTCCACTCATATTCCACAAGATATATCCATCAAAAAGCACCATCATCGTTGCTTAAATCCCCGTGAATAAAAAATATAAACCAAATCAAAAGCCCATGTTTTGCCATATCAAAAGCCCATTGTTACCATGTTTTCCCATATTTTCCCATATGTTCCCATGATTTTTTCATTCATGGTCCCAAAAAAAAAATGGGGTCAGGGTACAGTGATATGATGACCTCGCGGCGCGGGGGTCCGTGGTAAAACCCACCATGTTGTTGATCACCTGAACGGCGGTTGGGGACAGGGGTTCTTGCTGGGACAGGGGAAATGGATAGAGCTTCAAGTGGGACTGGGAAAGCCAGTAAACCATAGTAGACCTATAATATATAATATTTATATATATATATATAAACCTATCATTGGGATGGTAGCAATCCCAGCAAAAATGGTGGAATGGGGATGGTTTATGAAATCGGTTACCACAGCATTTTTGGTGCCACAAGATGAAAGGCTGGGTATAGTGGATACAAGGTGGTGCCCCATACTTAGCGAAATGAGTTTATATCTCGATGAACTGTTGGGTTTATGGTGATTATAACTAGGGCGCACCACCTTGTAGCTGGCTTCCCTTACTGGAGCCGCTTTGTGCTGTGATAAGAAAGTACGAATGGTCCAACAGATTAGATGAATTGTTGAAGTGATTACCCTCTGGTAAACTAACATAACTATAGAAAATCACCATTTTCAATGGGAAAATCCACTATAAATGGTGATTTTCAATAGCTATGTTAAATTACCAGAGGGTAAAATCTTTTCCAATCGATTGCTAAGAGCTTGTTGCAACTTGTATTCTCATGTCTTCTGAAGTCCTGGGCGCGTGAAACATCGAGGTGCGAGGACTGGCCATGACCAGGGCGAGTCGTATTGTTTTGGTGCTGGGTCCACCATAAAAGTCAACTGTCTATACCCATGGAAAATGTTCAAAAATAAATATCCTCGTAATAAAATTGTGTTTTTTAATGTAAAAAACATTAAAATTCCATATATATATATAATTATAAATAAATATATATATATATAATATATATATGTATACCCATGGTGAATTTCCATAATAGACCCATAGTAAACTTCATATACCCATTTATCCATCCCAGTGACGAAGTGCACCGTGCCGCCCGTGGTGTAGGCGGGCAGGTCGCTGAGCTGCAGGCATTCCGAAAGGATGCCCTGGAACTGGGGGCTGGTGGGGGGGTGAGAGGGTACTATAAATCATAGGGAAATCTTGGGAAAATATGGCAAAACACAGCGTTTTATATGGTTTTATGGGGATTGAACCAACAAAAATGGTGCTAGAATGGGGATACTGCATGGACTGTGAGTGAAATATGTGGAATTTTAATAATGGAATATTCATGGAATTAATAGATACCGTTCGGTATCATCAAACATGGCTGGGAAATCCTGAAGGACTTCAGGGCATCAATTTTTCGTGGGATTTTTTTTCGCACTTCCCGAGGGGATAAATAGCAAAACATGCAAAAACATGACAAGCTACAGAAAAATGTCAGGGTGAAAATGTGATAAATGTGCTCCAGTGTTACACTCATACACTCTATTTTTGCGGCTCAAGAAAGGTCAAGGTGAAATTTTCGAGTCTAGGTCCTTGATCATGAGTCGGCAAAAATCGCTTTCCCAGCTCCAGCCAAAGCTTAGTGGCACCTTTCTCGATATCAGAGATGGTCCATGATACTCCCAAATGTATGGCCTTTTTTTTAAAGAAGGAGCCAACCATCCACCAAGGTTTTTCGCAAAATTCACTGGCGGATATGGGCCTGTCCGCAAAACGCCGCATCGCCATGGATCAAGACACCCATGACGCGGCGCATGTCAGTGTCGCCCATGTAGTCCTTGTGAGGGGCTGACTCGATGTGAAGTCTGCTGGATGAAATGGGTTGACTACACAATATGACATGACAACAGGTAACTATTCTATGCAGGTATGATCTGAGTTTTCATGTGGGTGGGGCCCCATACTTCAAGAATGATTGAAATTAATAATTTAAATTTATGATAGAAAATTCAAGTCCACAACAGAACGTGAAACCCACAACATGTTTCCAAACCAGATGAGTTCAGCCATTCCCATCATTGAACTGGTAAGGTCGAGGTTCCAGATATGTTTCTTGGTTGAGAAACTCACCCCATTAAAGTTCAGTAACCAGAGATATGGCAGTGTGTCAAAACCTTGTACCCCTGTAGTTCACATCAAAATAGCTGGGATTTATGGATGTTCATTTCCCTACAAAATGGTATTTTCATAGGTATTGATCCATAGCCATATAACCGCCATAAACCCAACAGTTGAGTTCACCAACCCCACCAACCCCAAGCACTTCCCCCAACGGAATCCGGTCCTGCTTGGCGCGGGTCATGCCCAGCACCACTGGATCCACGGCCTCCAGGTGTGATGGGTTGGGAGCCAAGGTGAGCTGCACATGCAAGTTGCGGCCTAGGAGCATCGCCATGGGGAAAACCATGGGGAGAACATGGGGAAATCATATCTTTATAGTGGCTATAAGGTTATAGATATATATATATATATACATAATCAACCATACATGATATGGAACATGAGAACATACGACTCATAGGGATTTCAGGGGAAAATCATGGGATTTAAAACATAGGATTTCATGCGATCTCATTCTGATTTACGAGGGATTTCATTCGGAATTTTTTTTCGGATAAGCAACAAATGTGGAAATCATGGGATAAGCATCGATTATGCAAAATGGTGCCCAAGGTTTTTGTTGGAGATCTACATGCTTGATGACGCTTGCCCGGTTGGGGGATGGAGATCTTCATCAAAACGATTGCGGTTTAAGAGAGTTGGGAGATCTGAATGGAGACATGATACCTCCAAATCTATTGGTTAATCATCAATTTCCCTATGAAGTGCCATTTTCAAGGTATCACATTTTCAGACAGACCCATTTCCAACAATATAGCCATAGTAATTTCCTACAACAAGTATCATATATCTCTCCCAACTATTGCTGCTTATATCCCCATGATATTCCTATACCGGGGGGGGCCTAAAGGAACATGTGTTTCCAGGCCGAGAAGCAAGTGCCGCGAGTTCCCAAATGATACTTCAGGTCGCCTGGTGCAGAAAACCATGGCAAGAAGATAGCTGAGCCATGGAGGAAAAGGGGCAGAGCAAATGGTCTAGAAATGTCCTTAAGGCTAGTAAGGCTAGTAAGGCTAGTATACATATGTATATATATATATAGCTATATATACGTGTGTATATATTGTAAATCCATATCGTTGCATCCTCCCAAGCCTCACTTCGTTTGCCACCCTGTCTGCAGGTCCACAATCAACCAATAGATGCCACATAGCACACTGGCTCAGGATAGCCCGAGGCGGGCGGGTAGGGTAACTGTTGCTTGCTGCCATAGGCTTGAACGTGGACGTTCTTTGCAGAGCCAGGGGCTCTTGAAAACACTTGTGGCCAGCCGGCCTTCGCAGTTCCAGCCGCTTCGAAGCCTGAGACCTATTTTGCCCTTGTGGTCGGGGAAAAGACCGCGTGTTGTGGATTCTTGGAAAGCCGTTGCCAGTGTTGATTTGGGATTTGTCCAATCACACTGGTAGCGGAGCGACCGTTACCAAAGACGGAAGGATCCGGGGAGGAAATCAGAGCCACCATGGCTGAAGCCTCTGAGGGATCTGAAGGTTCGACAGGCAATGTGAGCAACCAACTTGCTCTTCTGGTCCCGACGTTCGACCCCAGCAAGGATGACTTACAAGTGTATCAACAGAAGGTTGCGCTTCTCCTTGAAGCTTGGCCCATCAATAAGTACACTGAACTGGCAACGCGATTGATTCTGAATTGTGCTGGATCTGCTTTCAAGAAATTGCAGTTACACCAACCGGAGTTAATGGCCAATGACAGGAAGTCGATTCAAAGGATCATTGAACTGCTAGGGGGACATTAGGGACAGATCGACCTCGAGAAGAAGTACGAGTTTGCAGAGAGAGCTTTGTACAAGTGCAATCAGAAAAGCGATGAGAGTGCAGATTCTTACCTTGCCCGAGCTGACATCATGTGGACTGAGTTGAATAGCAAAAAGTTCGCACTCAGCGATCTCCAGGCATATGTGACCTTGAGGGGTTCAGTGCTGTCACCGGAAGACAAGAAGAGGGTCTTGGTTGATGCAGATGTGGTAGATAAAGGTGAACTGACTGTCAAGCGTGTGAGCTCAGCAATCAGGATGCTTGGAGCAGGCTTCTTTCAGGAGAACTGCAGGGAAACGCACGAACAAGTTGAAGACCTACGACCAAGCCACGCTGGTGACCGAAGATTGTGATGACGATCTGGAGCCAGCAATGGCTGCAGAAATCATGGAAGATGATGAGCAAGCAGTTGAAACCTTGGCCCAAGAGGGCGATGATGATGCCACTCTGGTTATGGATTTCGAAAATGCTGCTGCAGAACTCCTGCAAACAGATGAGGAGCTTGCAAGTGCATATACAGCCTACACAGATGCCAGGCGCCGACTCAACGAAAAGGTGCGATCAAGGGGTTTTTGGCCTTCATCATTCAAGGGAAAATCCAAGAATGTGTGGAAAGGTGGAAAAGGCAAGTTTTCCAAGGGACACAATTCCTCCAGGAAAACGCTGCAACAGAGAATCCTGGAATCTCGATGTAGATTGTGCAATCAAGTTGGTCACTGGAAGGCAGAATGCCCAAGTCGTCGTGACGCTCAAGGGCCCTCTGCCAGAACGCCTCAAGCACCAACGACGTTTGCCCAAGTGATTGAACCTCCAGGTACTCAAGCCAGTGACGCCCTACCCATGGAATTCTTGAACTTGCCAGTAATCCACGAGCCAACCTTGGATGTGCCTCAGCCTGAATGCGACGCCGTTTGCATGACACACCATGAAATGACACAGAGTAGGACCCCTAATGAGCTCCGAGATAAGCTTCAAGAATCCCTAAAGAAATGGAAAAGCCATCAGATTGCATCTGTCGCACACGCCAGGAATGAAGATGGTAATGCCAGTGCCTCTCGACAACGCCTTCGCCAAGTTGTTGAGAACCTCCGTGCCTTGGAGACACCTGCCAGGAATGAGTGTCCGGAGCCAGAGCCTGCCTGTTTTGCATCACATGGAAGTCTGGGGATAGTAGATTTGGGGGCTACTAAGACGGTTATAGGTAGTAAGCTTGTACCTGAACTTCTAGGCGGTTTGGATGACAGCATTCGGAGTCAAATCAAACGATGTCCATGTGTAGTAACCTTTAGGTTTGGTAACCATGGGGTGTTGCAAAGCCAGCAGGCAATCGTAGTACCACTCCCAGGACTGCTGCTCAAAATCGCAGTTGTGCCAGGATCCACTCCATTTTTGCTGTCAAACACCTTGCTGAGAGCCCTTGGGGCCACCATAGACACCTCACACCACATGTTGCATGCCACCAAAATTGGCAAGAGTTTTCCGTTGAATCTGACCAGCAAGGGTTTGTTTTTGCTTGATTTGAACGATCTCGCACAGCCCATCAAGAGATCATCGGAATTTTCCAGCATTGCTGAAACGCATGCATCAACCGACAGTCACCGTGACCATGCCAGAGTCCAGCCAAAAGGCAGTTCAACCGGAGCTGTCCAAGGGTTTTGTGAGGCAGATCAGGTATCAGGCGAAGACATAAATACTCCAACCGTTGAAAAGTCACTTGCCAAGACAGATGAAACAAACCGTATCCATCAGGATTGCCAATCTGACCATAGCGGAATTTCCGAAAGCTCTGACAGGTCCAAGCCCATCCCTCGTAGTTTCAAGGTGATTTCACGATCGCAACATGGCGATGTCCACACCGGCCAATCGTCTGCAAAAGTTGCAGCAGACAGCACCCGATCCCGTGTTCGATTTCAGTCACCTGTCCATGGAGAAGCTCGAGACTCACCAGATCAGGTTTGGAAAAACCCATGTGGGCAAAACCTATCGCCACATGTGGGAGAACGAACAACGCTGGATCCTATGGTTCTCCCAGCACTACAGCCGAAGCTCCAAGTGGGATCATCGAGAGTTTCTCCATTATGTGGAGATGAAGATCGAGAGATGCGAACAGACGGGAACCAAGGTGTCAGTTCAGAGTGCCACCGAACAGGAGAAGGCGGCCAGTCAGGCCAGTCCAGCTCAACTGCGGGGAGCCATGCCCAAGGCCAAGGCCATGATGACTCAACAACGAGTGGGTCCAACCACAGTGTGGGACCTCGAGGAGGATCCAGAGCTCTTCGAGATTCTGCCGGAACCCGAATCTCCAATCGATCCGGCCCTGATGGCCAATCCAAGCTATCCGCTGGAAGATCGGATGCTGCAAGTGGAGAACGCCCTGAACAAGGTGATCATCTACATCGAGCAGAATGCTGCCCTCCAGGCCACCGAACAGTGAGTCGAGATGAATGCCCCAGCGTGATCGCCCTGCAATCAGCTGGTGACGTAAGTGCCGACTGTACATACACCAGTAATGACCAGTACACTCCTGAAAGCAACCGTGAAAGAGACCATTTCCTGAAACTTTTGAACAAATTCACCAAGAAATTTACTCAAGTACAACATCAGCACAATCACCAGAGCATGAACAGTTCCCAAAGGCTTGATCTGCTGGAAGTTTTCTGCGGCCCTCAGAGCCAATTGACGCATCAATCCCAGCAACTGGGATACAAAGCTGAGCGATTCAGTCACTTGCAGGGAGATTTGCAGACCTGCTCAGGCCGAAACCTTCTGTTTCAAAAGCTTGTGAAGTGTCGACCCAAGAATGTGTGGTTCTCTCCTACATGCGGACCTTGGAGCGGGTTTTCATGTCTCAATGGAAGCAAGTCCGTTGAAGCCTGGGATGATTTGCAGCAAGTCAGACTTCAGCATTTGGAACAAGTTGCCTTAGGAGTTGTGATACTAAGGTTCCAACGACAGAATTCCTGCCACATGCATTGGGAACAACCCAGGGGATCCATCATGCTGAAACTACCATACTTGCAGGAAGTCCGATTCTACATGTTGGCAGTAGATATTGACCTTTGCATTGCCGGAAATCTCAAGGACCCCAGCAACGGATTGCACATCAAGAAAGCCCTTACTAATTATCATGTCCACATCACGAAACATGATCAACGCCTTGTCAGGACTCAAATGCCATGGAAAACATCAACACCAAGTAATTGAAGGTCAAGTGAAATACCAAGGGCAGTATATCAACAGATCTGCATTCACAGAGAATTATCCCAGAAAATTTGCCCGAAAGATTGCCATTATACTGGGAAGGGTACACAAGCCGTTGGAACAGCCATACAACAATGAAGTTTGGCCTGTGCTAGCAGCTGCTGAGCACGAGGATGCGACACCACCGAAAAAGCCCAGGTTGACGCGATACGCTTCAGCCAAGCTCAGTCGCACGCTGGAGATTTCGAAGCTGCCCTGGGGAAAACGTCAGAAATGTAGTGTCAAGACCACACCAGTAGATTATGTCACTATGTGGAAGACCATTTTTGACAAAATCCAATCCATCATACCCCGAGTGGGTAAAAGATGTATTGAAGACCCTGAAATTCTTAAGTTGGTACAGCAGTTGATTCCCGACAAGACGATAGTCACCATGGTAGCTTGCCGTGGAGCCAGTCGAACCTTGGCACCACCTGAACATCTCTTGAAGGGAATGGCACCGTTTCGACGCTGTGTTTACACTGAAAGGGGATCTGGGGAACTACGGGCCGAGGAAGGCTGGGAACCATGGGAGGAATTGGCAAAAAGAAACTTGATTCGACCATCACATAACACCAGGATCAATTTAACCATGTTTGCCAATGAGACCAGACAACCAGGACAGCCATCCAGCAGCGCTGATGCACCCAGCATGCCCAGTTCCTCTTCATCCGGCACAAACACCAACGTACCGGAGAATTCGACAATGAACCGAGGATCTGAGATGAATGAAACTGATTCTCAACATAGATCCCAAGACCTGACCACAGTAGAACCGTTTCAGGGAATATCCAGTTCCCAAACTGCCGACCTACACAGTGCGAAACAATCAGCTCGATTCCAAGCCCTGCCTAGAGATGAACAGATCGCGCTGTTGAGAGCTCACAAGAATTTGGGACACCCAAGTGGGGAACGTTTGAGCACACTTTTAAGAGCACAAGGATATCGAGCTGAAATCGCACAAGCCGCACTGGATCTCAAGTGTTCGACATGCCAAGAGAGTCAGCAGCCTAAACTGGCAAGACCTGGAAGCATCCGTGATGAACTCGACTTTAACGATCGAATATGCATGGATGAATTTGACTGGACAAACAAAGAAGGGACCAAGTTCCGTGTTTATCACATTGTTGATTGGGCCACCAACTTCCAATGTGCCAGAGTAGCGCCTGACAAATCTACCACCGCCATAGTGCAGCTCATGATAGAGATGTGGTTTTCCTGGGCAGGATCCCCTAGTGAGATGTTGGTTGACGCAGGAACCGAATTCAACTCAGAGGAATTTGCAGAATTTGCCCAGGCAAACAACATCAAATTGACCACCATCAGTCCAGAGGCTCAGTATCAGAATGGCAAGGCTGAACGTCATGGGTCTGTTCTCAAGACCATGTTGACAAAGTTCGAAGGAGACCATCCCATCACTAGATATCAGGATCTTTCCCAAGCTTTATACTGGTGCATCCGAGCCAAGAACGCTAGCAGTCTCAAGAAAGGTTTTGCTCCAGAAGTGTTAGTATTGGGAAAACAAACAAGAATCCCTGGTTCAGTATGCAGTGATGAGATGTTGCCGGCACATTTCCTCGCCGACTCCGAGACTGCCCAAGGTGTCTCATTTCGGCGGCAACTTGCATATAGGGAAAGTGCCAGGTTAGCTTTCTTTCAAGCCGACAACGATGCCAGTCTGAGACGAGCCATGCTCCGCCGAGCCAGGCCAGGAGGTCAACAGTATGAGCCAGGAGAATGGGTCATGGCGTGGAAGCAGAGCAAGGGCTCATTGCCCGGTCACTGGATGGGCCCCATGAAAGTGGTAGTGCATGAAAACAGTCAGACAATTTGGACCACCATGGCATGTAAACTGTGTAGGTGCGCTCCAGAACACGTACGACCAGTGTCTGCCAATGAAGCCCGCACAATTCCCATTGTAACCCAGGAACCTTCAATATCAATCATTTCTCAGCAACTTGATAAGATTCAATCTCAAGGAATTACCCGATCCATCAACATGCCAGTGGAAATCCCCATAGAACCAATTCCCAATAATGACAATGCACCAGCCACAGGAGGTTCTGAGTCCGAAGGCCAACCAGATGTTGAGCCCGAGATACCTTCACACCAATCCACCACTTCAGAACCCAGTAACGTTGACCCAGAAATAAATTCCCAAAACACTATTAACAGTAACCATCCTGTCCAAGAGCAACATACTGATCCAGCAATCACCACACCAATACCTGATGCGGATGACGATGATGACCTCATGTGTGATACTCTGCTTTGTAAAGACATTGATCCAGATCCCTTTGTTGCCGAAACATCGTTAGCATGGAGATGCGAGATTCCTGTCTTTGAAAAGGACATTGCAGCCTGGAAGAGAGAAACCACCCCTTCCGAGATGGCATTCTTAGCATCCGCTGCCAAACGACAGAGATCCGAGGTGAAACTCTCTGAACTTTCAGCAGCTGAGAAACTGGAGTTTCAAAAGGCCAAGATGACGGAAGTCAACAACTGGATCAAGACGGGAACAGTTTCCAAAATTTTGCGGAACCAAGTACCACCCAACCAAATTCTCAGATGCCGTTGGATTCTGACATGGAAACCTATAGATTCTAATCCAGAGGAAAATAACCAACAAGGAAAAGCCACCAAGGCGAAAGCTAGATTAGTAATTCTTGGGTACCTGGATCCTAAGCTGGAAGATTTGCCTCGAGATTCCCCTACGCTTGGTAGAAACTCCAAGATGCTGTTGTTGCAATTGATTGCATCCAAGGGGTGGCAATTGCGCTCTTTCGATATCAAGGCAGCGTTTCTCCAAGGGAAACCTCAAGCAGACCGGACTTTGGCAATTGAACCCGTGAGCGAGCTGATCGAGGCTCTTCAACTGGCCACCAATGAAGTCTGCAAACTTGAGAAAGGGGCCTATGGTTTGATCGACGCACCATATCAATGGTACCAAGCCATTTCCGAAGAACTTCAAGGACTAGGCTTCTCCCAAAGTCCTTTTGATCCCTGCCAATTTATCCTACGACACCCCCAAACAGGTCACTTGGAGGGTGTCTTGGGGTTGCATGTTGACGATGGTATTTGCGGGGGAAGTGACTACTTTGGAGAAAAGCTCATGCAACTTGAAAAGAAGTATCCATTTGGTAGCAAGAAAATCAAGCAATTCACATTCACAGGAATTGAAATGGATCAACATACAAATGGAACTATCACCATGAAACAATCCAATTATGTCCGAGCAATTGACCCAATCAAAATACCAATGGAACGTCGCCAACAAGCTGATTCCAAAATTACTGAAGAAGAACGTCAAGCGCTCCGAGGTTTGATTGGAAGCCTCCAATATGCTGCTGTACATACACGACCAGATCTCTCAAGCCGACTTAGCATGTTGCAATCATCAATCAACAGTGCCACCATCAATACTCTCATATCCGCCAATCAAGCACTTCATGAAGCCAAAAAGTACCATGATACCACCATCCAAATTCAACCCATCCCCATTGAAGACTTCAGATTTCTAGCGTTTTCAGATGCATCGTTTGCCTCCAAATCCAATCCAAGTTCCCATACTGGTAGCATGATCATGGGGACCCATAAATCCATTCGAGAGAATGTATCATGCCCGGTATCTCCGCTATCTTGGGGTTGTAAGAAGATTCAAAGGGTAGTGACCAGCACGCTGGCGGCAGAGACGGTGTCTCTGAATGCTGTTTTGGATCATCTGTCTTGGATGAGATTATGCTGGGCCTGGATGCTTGACCCACAGGTCAACTGGAAGCGACCTAATTCAGCCCTTCAGCAGTTGCCTGAAACATATGCGACTGCAACCCTGAAGGCCCAACAGTTGCCAGAGAGCATTGCAGCTACTGATTGCAAAAGCCTGTATGACCTCGTAACGAGAACAGCAACACCCAGTTGTTCAGAATTCCGAACTCAACTGAATGCTCGAGCCATTAAGGATCTTCTAACAGAAGGAGTATCATTAAGATGGGTCCACAGTGGAGCTCAGTTAGCCGACTGTTTAACCAAAATCATGGAAACCACCTTTTTGCGAGAAACCTTAAGAATAGGCCGATACCGATTGAATGACGAACTTGAGGTGTTGAAAAATCGAGCTTCTTCCCGAAACCGTCTTCGATGGTTGCAAAGCTCATGTCAGACCAAGCAAGGCGAAAATGGATGCAACGATGAATGTTTTCTTAACATTGGTTTTTTAGGAGTGTAAATCCATATCGTTGCATCCTCCCAAGCCTCACTTCGTTTGCCACCCTGTCTGCAGGTCCACAATCAACCAATAGATGCCACATAGCACACTGGCTCAGGATAGCCCGAGGCGGGCGGGTAGGGTAACTGTTGCTTGCTGCCATAGGCTTGAACGTGGACGTTCTTTGCAGAGCCAGGGGCTCTTGAAAACACTTGTGGCCAGCCGGCCTTCGCAGTTCCAGCCGCTTCGAAGCCTGAGACCTATTTTGCCCTTGTGGTCGGGGAAAAGACCGCGTGTTGTGGATTCTTGGAAAGCCGTTGCCAGTGTTGATTTGGGATTTGTCCAATCACAATATATATATATATGTACACACATACACGTGTATGTTGTATTTTACATATTATGCATCTGAAACGAGCAATCTAAATCCAACTCTGAGTTTGGACCCATGGGATCCATGACACCAGGTAGCCACTGGGCCTATCAAGTCGTTTTGCTCGTCGAACTCGCTACAGACGTCCTTCAAACGCTTTCCCATGAAGTTCACCTGGATTTTTGGCGGGCAATGACTGGATGATGATGTTCAGTCATGGGAATGGAACATGGAGGACATATATATATATATAAATATATGTAATATAAATATATATATATAGATAAATATATGTGTTTCTATCTTTAGATATATATATATATATAATATGTATATATATAATATGTATATATATAATATGTATATATATAATATGTATATATATATATAATGTATATATATATATCATGATACTGCTACTAACCAGATCCAATATAGATATGTTGCAAATGTAACCACGCTGTTGCTACGATTCTCAAGTGCACCAGGGTCTCCCAACTGGTCTGCGACGCTCCAACGATGAACTCCACGGCTCATGGTTATGTTATCTCAAGATATCTCAAGTGCAAAGAACAGCAACACACAGATGTAACATAGAAAAGTCTGTTGACGACATACTAAGACTGTTCTGAAGTATATCTTAGTTGACTGTACTTAACTACTATGTTACTATGCTTATCTCAACAATATATAGATACTCCGATCTTTCCTGTTTGACCACAATCATGGAAACGGAAAAGGTCTGCCACGATTTGTGGTCCGGATGCTTTGTAGTTTGCTATTAGGTTTACCATGGTTTACCACATTCTCATATATTGGTGTCTATATATATTTTAATTCATAAGATTAGGTTTGCATGATGTAGTACTCTTGGAACCATCCTACTTCGTGATCATGTGATTATCAATCACTAGCGTATTGCGATCAATGACCCATGATGCCATGTATCATGGGCTAGCTGATATGTTCAGCTGGTGATTGGGAATCAGTGCCGTCATTGGCGGGGTTGTTAACATAAATAATCCCATGTTTCCTATCAAATTAGTACAACAGGATGATAGATGGTAATGGTATCAGATTATCAGCTTAGTGGGTGATCATTAACAATTGAATTTAATTGAAGAAATATTTGTGATCACATGCAATAGCCAAGAAATAGTCAATTATTCATTGCAAATATGGTCATTTGTTCTAGTCCTATAGACCATATAATTACCCATTCCGCTTGGTGGTTTGTAACCAATATGTTGTTCAAAAATAGGTTTCTGAATTGGAAACATCACCCCCAAAATACCATGGGAAACAACCAGCATCACCACGGGTGTCATCAGCTCCATGGCTGGCAAATCCCCCATTAGAAGAGTTCGACAAACGATGTTCCCAAGCTATAAAATGCGAGAAAAACCTCGATTGTTTGTGGATTTTCCCATGATTTTCCCATTCAAAGCTCCATAAATTGGTGGATTTTCCAGCCACGGCGCCAACACGTTGAGCCGGCCACGGTGTGCCATGCCCAGCTGAAGGTGTTCCATGCCAAGCTCATTGGCCTGGAACCGGTGGAAGCCCTAGTGGAGCCCCAAAAATCCAATGTATTTGTATATGTATATATATAATATACTGTATAATTGTATATGTATATAGGATATATGATATATATATATATATGTATATAGTATATATGTATATAGTAGCTATATGTATAATATACTTCATAGATCAGGTAAGATGAGATAGCACGAGATTCTCGATGCCGGGCCTTCTCCGTGAGCGCCCACAAGGCTGGCAGCAGCGCCTCGCAGCCCTTGAGACCGAAGCGCTTCGCCTGGGAAATGGAGGTTTCAAGAAGGTTTCAAGGTACCATATACCCTCTGGTAATTTAACATAGCTACTGAAAATGACCATTTATAGTGGATTGTCCCATTAAAAATGATGATTTTCCATAGTTATGTTAGTTTACCAGAGGGTAAAACCATGTTTATTGCGGCATGTGGAGGTTTCCATAAATGTGGGTACCCCAAAATTTCTGGTTCATCATGGAAAATCCCAGGAAACCCCCATATGCCCTTATATAGCCCTAAAAAAATAGGCCTGATGGTAACTACCTCCAATTTAGATACCTGAAATTGGCCAGTGAAATATTAGTACAGCAAATTCTATATCATCTGGGGAACTTGAACCTGTAATTTGAGATCCTTTTTGGAGACATCATGTTTTTGCTATGATCTTCTGGAAACAGTGTGTTTGTTGAAAACACCTAGAGTAATAATTGTAGATAATACAATATATAGATATATAGTCTCTATGGTGGTATATTGTTATAGTTACTACTGATTGTTAGGTATCATTAGTACAATAATGTGTATATCATTATATATTTGTTTATTGTATATACAGTATAATCGTATACCAGCAGTATGTGTGCTAATATGTAATAGTCCTTAATGTACGTATAAATATATACAGAGTTTGATCAACATACGTTTCAATACATACAGTTATTTTTGTTGTATACCTTAATCAAAATATCCTATCATTCGTAGGGTTTTAGCTACGTACCATAATTGGCTTAACCGGGGCCCCTCAGGTTTCCTGTAAAGTTTCCCTCGAAGCAACCCAACGTTTTTTGGCCACGATACGTGGAGGACTATTCCAATTAGCAACTGGTTAGTCATCATAGTTCATCTGGTTGGTGGTGCAATAATCATCTTGAAAAATATAAAAAGGATGGAGTTCGTCAATGGGAAGGATGACATTCCCAATATATTGCAATTGGAAAATAACCCATTCATGTTCCAAACCACCAAGCAAATCATAGTTGTAACCTATGGGCCTATCGCCCAGGAATTGGTGACCTGGGATCACCTGCATGGTCAAAGGATCACCATGGATCACCCACTTTGACTATCTTTGGCTGAAACTATGCTGGCCATGGCTTGATCTTGTGTCAACGATGCCATGTGACATCCCCTTTTTGAAAAGTGTCATGTTTTGACCCATGAAATCACAGGCTTTGAGCGCGCCTCTGGGAACTTTTCCCCCAGAAAACTTTCCAAAATGCTGGCCCTCAACAAGCGATTTAGGGCCTGGCGCTGGTCTGGATCACTCGTGCTGGGCATCTGGTCATCCAAAGAAACTGGGTTCACGTTCAACCCCGTTAGGATTGAAATTTGTGGTTCGTTCTTTGTTCGTCTTTTAGGTTGGCGAATTAGTTCTTCCCAGTGAGGAAAACTGGCTGGAAAATCATCCGGAACTTAGGATGATTTACCTCAAAGATCAGGATTTATGGATATTTGGGAACTTTCCAGCCATGTTTGATTCTCAGAGGATATAAGAGGATACGAGTTTACAATAGCTTACAGCGAACACCACCAGAAATGCAGCAGCTGCCACTGAATCATTTTTTTTTCGAAGGATGGATCTGGCTACCTGCGGTACCATCTGTTGATGGGTCATGGGGGATGTTTCGATCCACAACTGCCAGCTAAAATTTGCCGTCCAGACCAGGATAACAGTCACTAGTCACTGCTACTGTAAGTTTTCCAGTAGTATTCCTCAAAGATCCAAATATATATATATTATAACATATATTATAATATATATATAACATATAATATACAATATACAATATAGAATATACAATAAATAATATAAGATATAAGATATAATATACATGATATAGAATATATGATATATGATATATAATATATAATATATAATATATAATCTATAATATATAATATATATATAATATACTATATAATATATCATATATACATATAAACATTTATATATATATAGTTATATTATATCATAAAAGATCTTCCAAAGACGGAACCAGAAGATCCAGAAGGACAGCGACGATCAACCCATGTTCTGCATCATGGGGCCCTCAACATCCCCCACCCAGTTCGCGCCTCACGTTGTGTTTCCTGATCCACGTCTGCTTGAGCCACACGGGCTTCCAAACGCTCTTCCAACCAGATCCTGCCAGGCCGAGGTTTGAAAAACACAAGGGACGCATCTAACACTGGTTGGTGGTGCAATAATCATCTTGAAAAATATGAAAGTCAATGGGAAGGATAACATCCCAGATATTAAATTATGGAAAACAAAAGCCATATTCCAAACCACCAACCAGAACAAAATCAATAAAACAAATAAGGCTTTGGGGATACTCTGGGATTTGTTCAGGACTTTTGAGGCTGCACAGAAAATCCAAACACAAGTGCATGACCCACACCCAAGGCATTGAGTGGTGGTCATGAACTGGACCACCTGAAACATGGCGGGTCAGGTGCTGTCAGGTGAAATAATCGGCCTCCAAAATCAACATTGAGTGGGATATCACATACCTTACCATCCCAAATTAAAAGTTCGAATCTGAGAGTTAGCAATTTCTATGGGAAAGTAGCCTTGCAATCCTCTGTTTGGCAGGGTCTATGTTAGTTTGGAGGATGGTATATCCATCGATGGAAATAGCTCACACATCACAGTTCGCCAACCGTTCACCAAGGTTTATCATCCCAACTAACATGACGACCCTGCCTTTTTCATCCATGGGTTAGTCTCAAGGTTGAGCTTGTAATTGGCGGGGTGAATTCCCACTTGATAGTTCAAGTTACCAGTTTGGCTGTCCATCCCCCATTTTTGAGTGGAAAAACACCTATGGTATCCTTCGAAAAAAGGTCGTATGTATGTGTATATATATGCCTGTATATATATATATGTAGATTCCCAGGAATGTAGCCCTTTTTAGTCCTCTAGGCGGCTTATCCATGCTTATCCCATTAGAATCTCAGCTACGAACCATGGTTCGCACTCGTCGATCCCGGCTCTCCTCTCAATGGGATTGTCGATATGTTGATGTTCACAGCTGAGAGTCGAGGCATAAGCGCCACAGAGGTGGTCGATAAAACTCCTGCGCGGCCAAAAGAGGAGATAGGACCGTGAAAATTGGAGACGTTCAGAAACAAAATTGGTGGCATATATGTGTATATATATAGATAATATTATAGTGATAGATAGATAGATAGATAGATAGATAGATAGATAGATATATATATATATAAATACATACATATATATATATATACATATTCCTCCAAGCTATGGCTATATATCACCCCGTTCAGAAGCTATTTTCGAACGTCTACACCAAAGAGTGCCATGATTCTAATCTTGTAGGGTTCACGATTCCTCATATAGTTGTGTGTCATTTAAAAGTATTCACATATCATATATATTGTATATATGAGGAGATGTGTAATTACATATACATATACATAATAATATTAATATCAATATTACATATATATGATATGATATCATATATATATACAATATTATTATTTAGTATTTAGTATTATTATTATCATTATTATAATCATATATATATACAGTATTATATATATATATATCGTCGACATGATTCGAAATTCTCAGTCTTCTCCCTTTGGTCGGCTCCTAAAGGTCCACCGGCCTCCAGGTGCCGCTCCCCAGAAAGCCGGGACATTCACTCCTGGCTGACCGGTGAAACACAACGGCCGTAGGAAAAAATGGTGGTTTTACATGGTTTTTACATGGTTTTTACATGGTTTTTACATGGTTTTTACATGGTTTTTAATTACATGGTTTTTACATGGTTTTCATATGTGTTGGTTTTCATGAATCATGAAATACCCATGTAAAAAATGTAAAACCAACATTAAAAACAATGTTTTAGTGTGTTCATTGTGTGTGTGTTTTATTTTAATGGGTTTGTTTTAATTGTATTTATATAATCAACAAAACCACAGTTCTTATGGAGTATTCCAGGGGGATATAATGGGGATTTACTGTTGATCCATCTGGCAATCGATTACATTGCTATGGAACACCAGCATTAAAACAATATGTAGAACACCAACAAACCGGCCATTTTTTGTAAGTGTGTTACATTAGCAAAGGCAGAATGGTGTCTGAATGATGATTAAACGAAATGAGTTTGGGATTCAACTAGTGTTAGATGGTGGTTAAACCAACCAAATTGTGATATCAATGAGATATATATATATATATGTTACTACAGAAACTCAGCAACTACTTACCAAATTGGTGAGAAATCGTAAGTCAAACGGATCATATGATCCCATCAAATGAAAACCGAAATGGGTTGAGTCGTTTGGTAAGCCAGAAACGACCACAGATCTCTGTCAAACGTGGGCTGTAATCCGAAATGGGATGTGTTTAAATCAAATTCCATCATTGATCAGATCTATGAAATTCATTGAGATCATGTGTTGCATCTGTAAATGATTGTAAATGCGCTAATCTACCACAAAACACCGCCAACATCCGTTGCTATGCCCCACCAGCCAAGCCTTCTGGTAGTGGGTCATCTTCAGCATAGCTCTCGAGGGCAAAGACGCTTAAGTCGACGCTGTCCTCGGCTCGGCATCGCTCGGCTGTCATAAGAGCATGGAGACAAGACATAAGCAGCATGGATGGATACTCTCTGGTAAACATACAAAAAACTATGGAAAATCACCATTTTCAATGGGAAAATCCACTATTAATGGCAATTTTCAATAGCTATGTTAAATTACCAGAGGGTAATACATCTGAATGATTTGAGCTGCATACATACTATATGTTCTAAATTGTTCTAAGATTCAAATGATCTTTTAGGATCTTTTGGATACATTTGACTGGAGAGTTCCGGCAATGGACACCATGGATGACTTGGGTAATCACACCTTCCCCATGGAAAGAAGAGCCCGTTGCTCGCTAAATCAGCAGTGCCAACCTCAGGATTCAACGGAAAACTCTGCAATGGCCACTTTTGAGATTACAAGTTCATCATGGTTGTACTGGTTCCCACATTTTCTTGGACAAACTCGGTATCACTGTGTTCTTTACACTATTCAAATTACATCCCCAATATATCCCCATTTCCGCATATCCTTTGGACCCCCAGACAGTTCTCACCCAGTCACTGGATAGTTCCGGAGTAGCCTCACGAAGACGGCTGAAGTATGTAAGATTGGTTTCCCAACTGAAATGGGTCTGAAAATGGGGTGCAGTATAGCCTGTATAGTCCAATTTATGTGATTTGGGGGTGCCATATTTTTGGACGAACCTATATAAATCTAAATAGCGCAGAATGTTGGGTCACTTAAGTTATGACCAAGTGGCCTTCAGGCATCTTCAGGCCACGTGTGTTGGTTAAAAGCGTTTGAAGCCCCAGGTCTGTTGATAACGTCAGTCTTGTGGCTTCAAACCATATACAGTAATACCATGAAAAACTGTTGCTGTATCTTCATCCATTGAACGAGCAATTTGTTGGTTGGCTTTTACCCCCTGCTGAGGATCATGATCCAAATGCCGATGGGGTTACCGAAGCAAGCATCCAAGCAAGAATGTCCTTGTGGGGAAAGAAAATAGTTGATTTGGGGCACAAGACTGATAGTACACCTCCAGTTGTCAACAATACCTCCACTTGTCAATCAGTTGGATAAATCACCAGTTTAGTTGGTTGAATTTCCAGAAAATCCCAAAAGATCGCTCCTCAGAATCCCCAGTTTCGTTGGTTAGTTGCTACAGCAAATTTGGTCACTAAAACTGGGTCCCAATGTGTGTGTGTGTATGTAAGCTTTTCACCAAAGACTTCATCAATTTGTTGATTGATGTTCATAGAGTTCCTTTTACTGGCACCTCCAACCATGGAAACTTCTTAGGGCATTAAATCATCAATCAAATTTATATCCCTATTTTCCCCCACGAATCAAATGTTGCAGTGGAAAATCATGGAAAATCCACCATCTATAGATGGTTTTCCCATGAAATTCTCCATTTACAAGGGATTTCCCATTGCCATGTTTGATTAGTGCAGGCTATTCCTAGAGGATCAGTATCGAATCATTAAGGCAACACCTTACCCTTGATATTGATTAACTCCCATGATATCCCACAAGGATTCAGTTTGATCCAATGCTGGGACCATATCCAATATCTCCCATGATGCTATATGACTACCCATTTCCCCCAATCAAACTGCCGGTAAAAGGCCACAAATCAGAGAGTAGATGTCCTTTCCCCGCTTGATTCATAGAAGTTTCCTACTTCGCCAAAGCGGCCCGGCAGCAGTTTTTCCTACTAGAAAAAGGGTAAATCACCGAACTAAATGGGTCGTCTATACCATTCCATGTCAGTTTACTGTTGGTTCCCATGAAACCACCATAAAACCATCTTTTTAGACCATGATTAAAGCACCATTTTCCAGCCCAAGGGCCCCAAGGGCCCCAAGTTCCAACCAGGGCACCGGTTCACATCAATGCTTGGGATCTTTTGACCATGGCTCCCACCGATGCGCCAATGGATGGGTTCCTTTGGCGACAACTGACCTCGGTGGATCGGGCTTCCGAGTTACGGTAGACTTCCATACCGTCATATGTATAGCTATATAATACACTATCATCTATATTTATGATATATATATATATATATATATATATTATAATTATATAATATATATATATAATTAAAGATATAATTATATATATATATATTACTTGGTGGATTGTCGATTCCCTTCGAAAACTATACTTTCTAGCCGGATGAATGGTGACCCCATATATAGTCCCAATAAGGCTAAAAATCCAAGTCTAACCACCAAATTCACAAAAAAAAACTGGAGTAGCAAAAAAAACAAACAAATCCAAGTGCCAAAACAAGCTAAACATCTAAGTAAAAAACATAATCGGTTAAACAAACCTTCCGGTTGGTGGTTTTGACCCTCCCAAGTAATATGTTCGTCATCTCGACCAATCATCCTAACTAGTATGGTTGGAAAAAAACAAACAACACATGTGAAACCCCCAGCAAAATCATCATTTGTTTTATAGTGTTTTATACCATATACCCATGATATCTCCATGCAGTATATGCATGTTAGTAGGTTAAGTCCTTACTTATCAGGAAATATTTGCCTATCAATCCCATTCTATCACCATTAAATGCTCTTAAATCCCATGCGATCACCCAACAAATCTCATGTTTTCCAGATTTTCCTATGATTTCCCCTGATTTTCCCATGGTTTGCCATGTTTTCACACAGTTTTCCCACGTTTTTCCCACCTTTTTCCCATCCAACACCCTCCCGCCGAGGCGCGCGACTGCTTCCCCCGCAGCGGATCCAGGCGCGCCGCCAGGTGTCCCCGGTGCCGCAGGGCCTGCGCCAAATGGAAGCAGCGGGTGGAGACCTGGCAACGGCGGAGATTCCATGGCTTCATGGTGAAGGAATTTTCTGGATATGCCATGCTAAATAATGTTTAGTGGTTCATAAATGTTAATAATAGTGATCATAATGGTGATTATGCCATACTAATAGTTTAGTGATTAATGGTGATCATTCCATTAGCGGTGATTGTTCATAAATGGCTGGTTGGTGGTATACCTACCCCTCTGAAAAATATGAGTTCGTCAGTTGGGATGATGACATTCCCAATATATGGGAAAAATAAAAATCAAGTTCCAAACCACCAACCAGAATAGTTGAGTGGTTAATGGTGATCATTCCATTAACGGTGATTCTTGATCAATGGTTAATTGATACTTAATAATGGTGAAGGAATTTTCTGGAATGATTAGTGGTTAATGATGATGGTGGTTATGATCATAATAATGGTGATTATCATAATAATAATGGTGATCATACTATTGATTAGAATAATTAGTGGTTAATAATGATCATAATAGTTTAGTGGTTCATAAATGTTAATGATAGTGATCATAACTAATAGTTGAGTGGTTAATGGTGATCATTCCATTTGCGGTGATTGTTGATCAATGGTTAATTGATGCTTAATAGTGGTGAAGGAATTTGCTGGAATGATTAGTGGTTGATGATGATGGTGGTTATGATCATAATAATGGTGACTATCATAATAATAATGGTGATCATACTATTGATTAGAATAATTAGTGGTTAATAATGATCATAATAGTTTAGTGGTTCATAAATGTTAATGATAGTGATCATAACTAATAGTTTAGTGGTTAATGGTGATCATTCCATTAGCGGTGATTCTTGATCAATGGTTAATTGATGCTTAATAATGGTGAAGGAATTTGCTGGAATGATTAGTGGTTGATGATGATGGTGGTTATGATCATAATAATGGTGACTATCATAATAATAATGGTGATCATACTATTGATTAGAATAATTAGTGGTTAATAATGATCATAATAGTTTAGTGGTTCATAAATGTTAATGATAGTGATCATAACTAATAGTTTAGTGGTTAATGGTGATCATTCCATTAGCGGTGATTGTTAATAAATGGCTGGTTGGTGGTATACCTACCCCTCTGAAAAAATATGAGTTCGTCAGTTGGGATGATGACATTCCCGATATATGGGAAAAATAAAAATCATGTTCCAAACCACCAACCAGAATAGTTGAGTGGTTAATGGTGATCATTCCATTAACGGTGATTGTTGATCAATGGTTAATTGATACTTAATAGTGGTGAAGGAATTTTCTGGAATGATTAGTGGTTAATGATGATGGTGGTTATGATCATACTAATGGTGATTATCATAATAATAATGGTGATCATACTAGTGATTATAATAATTAGTGGTTAATAATGATCATAATAGTTTAGTGGTTCATAAATGTTAATAATAGTGATCATATTGGTGATTATGCCATACTAATAGTTTAGTGATTAATGGTGATCATTCCATTAACGGTGATTGTTGATCAATGGTTAATTGATGTTTAATAATGGTGATGAATAAAGGTGAATCCATCACTATGATAATTGAGGTGGTTAATGGTGATTAATGGTGATTTGTTTTAATCACTCTGATTATTCCATGGATTTATGATAGTGATATGGCTATGAACAATGGTGATTATGAATGGTGATTAAGAATGGATTAAGTGATTCCACTATGATTGATTAATAATGCTGATTAATGATGAATAGCATCTTTTATGGTGATTGGGGAAGTGTCATATTAGGTGTAAGATGGTGTAAGACTTCAATGATAGGTATATGGCTAGGATAGGTATACGACGGATATGATGGTAGTTATGGCCATTGTAGTTGTTTTTGTTGGTGTATAAGACGATTCAACTTTGGGATTTCGCCCGGAAACCTATGGAATAGTAGAGACGGTATCAAAGTACATTTTGGTAAACCAGAGATTTTGATAAGCTACCGTCTCTACTATCCCATGGGTTTTTATTGGATTTTTATTGGCCAAGACAGACATGCCATGAACGCTGAGATGTTTATTGGCCAAGAATTGTTGGGATTCCAAGCAAGAAAGGTTTGTGAATTTTGCCGAACAGGTGGAGTTCATTATTTGTTGCCAAAGCACTGCGATCACTGGGCCGTACTCATCTTGGAAATCATTGAAACAGCACTGGTTTGCTGATAAACCTGATTTCAAGAATCACTTGTAGTCATTGAAACCATTTCAGTCAATCTAACATAGCATTAAAGATGCAATGCTTAATAGTAATAGGTAAATCATCAAGACGTGTTAAATTACCAGAGGGTATTCCTTCTACATGCATCAACAGTTGGATCAAGTCAGACACTAAAACATAATGAAATGCACAACCCAAAAAAAAATGGAGGCCTTCAAAGTTAACTTTCCTCTATTGCTGAAAAGCCATTGCTGGATGCCGGCGAGCTGCATGCCACTCTTTCAGCCAATTCTCAGAAGTCGTGGAATGACGGCGCCACTGGCTCAGCGCACATCTCCTGGGACATGGTAAACATGACCCTCTGGGAATTTCACATAGCTATGCTATAGATGGCCCATAGCTGTGGATTTATACCTATTAAAGATGGTGGATTTTCACGGATTTTCCATACTTAGCTATGTTTGTTTACCAGTATCTAAACATGGATTAACATCTGCCTTTCTAGGCACCCGTTTGCTACCTCTCCTGTCAAGATGGACTCTGATGTGCTGAAAACCGCCCCGCATGCCGCGGCTTGCAGCAATTGCGCCAGCGCGAGTCTTTCATCGCCGAAGTCAAGTGTCTGGTTCGTTTTGACTACGGTGATCTGCGGTTCTAAGTAAGAAACGGTTTGAATTTGCTTCAAAACTGACTAAACCCGCACACACACATGGATAGTATTCTCAGTCGTTCTGCTACAGAAATTCTTCAAGGTCCATGCCCAACAGATTGGACGTCGGTCACTGCGATGCTCATCACGTTTCATCGCAACATCGACCTACTATGGAACCATCATGAACCATCCAAAGAATCAAAACTATCATGCAGGTCGGCACCTTCTGATCCATCGCCAAGACAGTTTCCTTAAAATCTACTGATGTGCTTCGAGCCTCAAAACAATGGACACAACCTGGCGCAAAACCACGACAGGAACATGAGGTGATCCAAAGTGAATCACAATGTTCTCCCCACAGGAAGTGGTAGGTTCCAGATCAAAGTCCATATGAATTTGGCATACTGAGTATCTCAGATTTTTTTGGGAAATTTGATACATCTAATGACCTTAAACATATCATTTCGATGACGATCTTGACTTCTGTTCCTGGTCCCAGACCATGTCGGTTGTTGAGGGTCAAATCACATTCGTTGGAATCCCACCATGGTTTCACAACATGTTTTGGATACGTAAATTATACACAACATGTTTCGGATACGTAAATTAAATGGTTTTGTAAAATGGATACATATATTAAAAATAGGGATTGTATTTCATAATATACAATATCTATCCTTTAATCTAATACTTATGACTTATCCATACAACTGAACAAAGAAATATCTAAATATTATATGTGTATATATATATATACACATGTATATATAATACACATAGTATAACGAGGGATATCCTTTTCTTGTTGATGCTCCCGAAAAAAGGGCTCCGTCCCAAACCTGGGGATTTCGGACTTCGCGGCTGCTCACTTCGAAGCTGCGCGCAGCGGTGGAGGCGCGCAAGTCCCAGACCTGGCGACTCGCCTGGTTCGGTTGAAGGGAAAAAACCATGGAAAAAAAACGTGGCGATTTCATGGGGATTTAATGGGATTCAATGGGATTTAGGAATCTGTATGGATTTGTTTGGGGGATTTGATGGAATTATCTGGCTGAATTTAGTGGGATTTAATGGGATTCAATGTGATTCACCATCATTCCAGCGACGTCACAGTGAAGTAATCTTTATTCATCAGATATATATATATTTGTATTATATATTTATATGATTCTATATGCATGTCCATTTTGTACAGAAACATAGCTTCATATATAGGAATCATCCTCATAATTAATTTCAACATCGGGGTTAACGAGTTAAATCTATTTAACGTATAGTCTACAAGTAGGTTAACCATGGCTTATGGTATGTATATCTGTAGGTGACCTTATATCTGGGGTAAACCCAATGTCGTAAACCGTTCCCAATCTTGGAGGATTTTCACAACCCATTTATGGTGATATTGGAGATGGTTGATTGTCATCAGGTAGTACTGTAACTATTGGCAATAGTAATTATAGTAAATATAGTATGGTGTTCATCCTTTAAAAGAACACAACATGGATATCAGAAATGCTGGAAATAATACTAAATTGATAAAGGAAAACATGTGGTGACATCCGATATGTATATTAAATCTATATCAATCTAATATGGAAGATTACATCAATGATGCCCATTAAATTGTCGTAATGATAGTTGCCAATCACAAACTAACTTTTGACAAATGTTGACAACAATTGATCAACTGAGAATGAATGTACATGGGCAGGGATCATTACATTATGTAAATAGCAATAAATAGTAATCATTACAATGTGTATATTAGATATACGTGTATATATATATATATGCATGTGTGTGTTCATTCTCGTTACGATATACTCGTAATCAAGCAAATACTGTCATGTAAAGGACAGGATCTGATTGGAGTGGACAATTTGCTGTGACTTGTCAGTGTCATTAAGTGGGTACAATATAGATGATGATTATATTGCTATTGTCAAATATGCATGTCATCGAAGCTGAAGCATGTCCATTGTGATATACAATGTCAACACGTGCGATTAGTGCCCCCCTCAACCTACATTGGTGACACCTCCCTCACCTCTATTTCCAGGACCGAAGGCTTGGTTGGAACCAGCTGTCTTGACCGAAAATGTTCGGGCTACACCCCCTCCATTTTACAATCATCTTGAGATGCCCAATTTCTGGTTGAAACATCCAAAAATATTCCTCCCCATGGCACCATGGCGCTACCATCATGGGAACAACTCACCAGGCAGGAGGGATCTGCCTGGCGCATGGTCATCCCAGCATGAGCGCAACACAGTTAGCCCCTTCCCCTGGTGGGTGCAAGTTTTGACCATCCCAGCTTGCATGGAAGATCAAATCATGAAACAGGCTTGCCCCAACCCGGACGTTGCTCCACACTTACAATTGTCATCATCATCATCATCATCATCATCATCATCTTCATCATCTTCATCATCATCAAGATCATCCTAATCATACTATTTATCTTCATGAGGTGTCAAAATTCGCCACGCCCTCTGAACAATATGTTGGTTGGGGCAACAACATCAACTTTATCTTCATGAGAGATCAAAATTCGCAACACCCTATGAGCAATATGTTGACTGGGGTAATAACATCAACTTTATCTTCATGAGGGATCAAAATTCGCCACCCCCTCTGAACAATATGTTGGCTGGGGTAAAAAAAAAAAAAAACATCAACTTTATCTTCATGAGAGATCAAAATTCGCAACCCCTATGAACAATATGTTGATTGGGGCAATAACATCAACTTTATCTTCATGAGGGGTCAAAATTCGCCACCCCCTCTGAACAATATGTTGGTTGGGGTAATAACATCAACTTTATCTTCATGGAAGATCAAAATTCGCAACACCCTATGAGCAATATGTTGACTGGGGTAATAACATCAACTTTATCTTCATGAGAGATCAAAATTCGCAACACCCTATGAGCAATATTTTGACTGGGGTAATAACATCAACTTTATCTTCATGAGGGATCAAAATTTGCAACCCCCTCTGAACAATATGTTGACTAGGGTAAAAACATCAAATTTATCTTCATAAGGGATCAAAATTCGCCACCCCTATGAACAATATGTTGACTGGGGTAAAAACATCAAATTTATCTTCATAAGGGATCAAAATTTGCCACCCCTATGAACAATAAGTTGATTGGGGTAATAACATCAACTTTATCTTCATAGCCACCTGAAGTCAGACGCGTCGCAACGTCAGGGTTGCAGCAAACAGGTTTTAAACATCTTAAACCCACCGAGTTGATTATTGGGTTGATCTGTCTACAGTCGACTTCCGAACATCTTTGGGGAAACTAGTTGAATATCCCAAAGTCCAAACATACCTCAACCAAGGAGATGTTTGGAAGTCTTGGGAATAATGGTTGAAGCAATGGATATAGCCCATGAAGGGCGAATTTTATCCAGTGACTGGGTCGACTGGTTGGTGCTCAATAATGCTCAATGGGTTGACTAAAACTGTGATTTCAACCCGAACATCAATTGGCGATCATCATTCCCGGTAGGGTTGAACATAAAAGAGAAACCGCCAGCCAGCTCAGCCACATTTCATCTTGGCTAAGCGCACGAAAATGGCTCGGGTCCCTTCTACCTTTGAATAACCTCCATGGATCATTGATAATGTTATGTGATTTGCAGGAATTGGTGACTCAGGCCCTGAGCTCTGTTTGGGATGTCGGAACTTACATGATTCTTGATATATATATATATATATATATTCATTTTCAATTATACAGAAGGTGCAAACCAGAAGAAAGAAACAGGATACATCTGTCAATCTATGTACTCTGGCTGATGCTGTCTCAAATGTCTTATTGACTTCGTAGTCGGTTCAAGTAATGACTAGGCCCACTAGGCTACAAGTAGAGATCTTAAGTTTTCCTTGGCAACGTCGGCTACCAACTCAGTGATCATGATCCCAACACATCTTAACCAGAATCCTATCAAAAACCAAAATAAAACTCAACATGTCCGCGTCTGCGGTTGTTGATATAACTAGAGTAGAAAGTGCACCCTTTGCAGTTGGGTTTCAACCACAAACTGTCTGCCTATGAGGAATCTGCTGGGTCCATCTTAATGTGGCCCACTGGATCCAGATCTGTGTGGGTCTCTCCCGAAAATGGGGAATATCTAAAATGATGGCAGTCTTGATAGAGAAAATGTGGTTCTCAACCGTTTTTTGGTGGCATCCTATTTTCCAACAAGCCCATGAATGGCCTATTTCCCTGCAGTAGAGTTTAAGCCATCTTTTGGTGTGTGTGTATATATAATTATATATACATATCATATGTTTTTCCAAAAAAGGCAAGCCACAAATCCATCCAACTCCAACGCTTCAGTGTCAGTTTCCCACATTAAAAGTATATTACTATATATATATATATCATATCATTGGGGTATCCCGTGTCCAATTGTTGGATCCAGATGTGTGTAAATAAACCATCGTTGAAAACAAACCATGTGTTTCAGAGAGAGCTCCGAATTTCACTTTGAGGTAGTTCTTTTCTATCCAAATACTATGAATAACATTTGAATACATCAAAAACCTCAGAAATGTGCGAAAAAAAAAAAAAACATCTCCCATGCATATCCCCCATGATCATGATGCTTGCAGGTGAGTTTATATGCTTATGGCATCTTATGGCTATCCCTTTATAGAGGAAGTTTCGCATTGGCAAAAACCATGGTTTTTCCAGCGCTGAAGTTAACTTCTCCGCCTGGAAGAAACCCAAGTCTTCCACGACATCTCGGTGACCTGAGGGAAGAAGTGAACCGCTCATTGGAAAGTTCAAGGGAATTTACCCTGTGGTAATGACTAACATAGCTATTGAAAATGGCCATTTATAGTGGATTTACCCATTAAAAATGGTGATTTTCCATAGCTATGTTAAATTACCAGAGGGTATACGGGTGATATCAATTGGACATCATATGGATACAATGGATCAATGGAATATCATGGAATATCATGGGATCTGGAATTCAATAGAATTCACCTCATGAGATGAAGGCTTTTTTTCCGTGTTGGCATGATTCTGCCTTGTGAACATCTTTCTTTTGGTCGTGGTCGTGTGTCCAGCTTATGGTAAGTCCCTGATATATGCCCCCAGAAAATCATCCAAATCCCTGGAAAAATAAAGGGTGAAATCCAAGGTGTTGAAACCACAGTCGCGGAGCCCTGCAAGCGGCGAGTCCTGGGCCGCTGGAGTTTTTGGAAATCACCCCTGATGTTTGATGGAAAAAGGCACTGACTTATATGAAAAACCATTGAAAAACCCATCAAAAATGGAGAAAGGCATCGAAATCATGGTCAACATTCGGAGTTTGACGGATTCATTCGGAGTATCTCAGTATCTCGTGGCGAATTTCCCGGTGTTCAACTTCCGGGGTGTTGGTGCCATCGCATGGATCCTTTCATGGAGATCCGACGAACCCTTACCCGAACAGAACTGGATGACTGCAGACAAACCCATGTGAGCAGTGTTCAAAACAAGCGGTCATTCCATGAAATACAGGTTGATTAAGAATGGGATTATGATAGTCCCTAATTAATATATGTATATATATATATTACAGTAGGTTATATATAATATATATATATATATTAATCCCCAAACTAACCATCAACTTTACAGTATATCCCCTATCCTCCATCACATGGTAATAAGCATCAACCAAACATCCTTCACCAGTTTTATAAGTTATATCCCCAATTTTATATTGATTAAAACATGTTTAAAATCAAACATGTATATATATATATATATGCATGGGTGCGTCTGAAAATGTAGCATACGCCTCAAATGGCCAATTGAATAGGTAAACATACTAAACCGTCTAGGACCTTAGGATATTGGGGTGCCTGTTTTTTCAGACAAGTCCCACACAAGTTATGATTTGTATCCCCCAAAAATTATGATCGTATTTATATATATATATAAAAGCGTGTGTGTATGTGTGTACATATATGGAGGTGTCCCAAAATGGGGGTACCGCCAAATCATCCAAAATTAGAGCTTTTAGTGTTGAAACCCATGGTGACATAGGGATCCCCTATCATAAGAAGACCCCCATATCTGGTTAAATCATAATATATTGTAATATCTAATTCACCTGAACCAAGGCCTTTTGGGGATGATTCCCCTTACTAAGCATACATCCAGTGAGGTCATAGTGAGGTCACTACAATTTACATATATATATATATATGTGAATGTATATATGTATATATATGTATGTATAGATATGTTACATATGTACGGATATATTATATAGTATATATACAGGTATATTATACATATGAGAGTAAAAGTCCCCATTGTTCTGCTGACTTTGTCCGCAAATGTCCCACCGAAAACCACTCTCCGAGGCTCGGTTTCAAGTTGTTGGGATCCAAGATGCAGAGGTCATGTTCGGAGGTGGCCACCTGGGGGATTGGCAAGATTCATAGGGAAAATGCTGGGAATACATGGGATTCATGGGAAAATTTGTGGGGACTAAATGTTGTATTGAATGGGAATGTATGGGAATGATCTTTTCGGAATAAGGGAAAACTGGATAATATGATAGTATGGGGATGAAATATTCGGAAGAACTGAATCATGGGAATAATTCGTATGGGAAGGAAATGGGAATGTCATGGGGTAATTTTGTGGGATAAGCGGTCTACTGGATCGGTGAAAGGGAATTCTAGAGGAAAATAATTTCACACCATAATGCCATAGAAAATTATAGAGGGTTCCTGCAGAGTATCCCTTGAACCAACTCTAGAACAAATAAAATGGGAAGAGAAACGATTCTCAGATCTATAGACTATAGACTATAGCGAACCCCAAAAAAAATAAATCAAAAATAGTGATACACAAATTGAAAACAAACATGTTGACAAAAAAAATGTTTATTTTATTTTATTTTGTTCTGCATGAGTTATATTTGTCATCATTACTATAGGATTCCAGTGGATTCACTTGGATTTTTCAGAAAGGCCTCCATTAGTCACGACTGAAGCACAAAAAATCAGACCAGGAGAACTTTCAACCGTTCATTGACTGATTGCCATAGATCCATAGATCAACACATCTAATATATGTCTGAAAATGAGGCATACCCCCCCCTAACCTGCAATTTTTCCATAGGAAATTCATCAAAAAACAGTGGACCAGGGGTACCCTCCAAAGACCCATATAAACATAGTGTTTTACCGCGTCTTTTTAATACTTCAACCGTTTTTTGATGGTACCCTCTGGTAATTTAACATAGCTATTGAAAATGACCATTTATAGTGGATTTTCCCATTGAAAATGGTGATTTTCCATCGTTTTTTGTATGTTTACCAGAGGGTATTTGGAGGGTCTCGGTACCCCATGTTCAGACCCATTTAAAGGTACCCCACGGTTTTCTTGCTGCGAGGGACAGCTAGGGAACTGCAATCGCAGCTGCAACCCAGCCTGACCAGGGTCAACTTACGCGGCCACGAAGAAATCATCAGAAATCCAACACAAAATGCAGGAAAATCATGGATTATCATGGATTATTGATCGAAAATCTGTGGAATTAACATGATGAACAACAATAAAAAGAGTATACAATTAGGAATGTTCAACATGATAGAATATAAAGTATATAACCACATATAAACACATATCACCACTATTCCAGTGATGGTGTAACCTTCTCCAAGTGTTACATCAAGACCCAAGGTTCAGCTGGTGGAAGAACGTCACCTTTCATCTTGGCAAAATCATCGCTTTCTGAGGTTGTCTAAAATGTGACAAACTCCAAAATCTCAAGGTTGATCATGGTTTTATCGTCATTCATCCATGGATTTTTCTGAAAATTATAGGAACACATATTAACACATGATGGTATTGATTATAATGTTATATGACCATGTGTTAATATGATCAATTATGATCAATACCATCATGATGTTATAATATCATCACAATGTTATATTAACACATATTAAAATGCCCCTTGGGTCCCATTTTCACAAAGCCATATGACCATGTTGCTGAAATCCCAAGGTCGACCAGCGCCTGAAGACATAGACGTCTTCTCCAACCTTTTGGTTAAGAAAGAAGAAAGAACCGGGTTCAAGGCTGCAAACCACCATAGATCTTCAAAAATCAGTGGTCTTTAATAATTTCCAACACGAACTTAGGTGAACATAGATGAATATATCCCAGAGTCATGGGATTTACAATCCTCAAATAAAATGGACATGGGTTTGTTTCAATAAACAAAAATGACGAATGTAGCCTACAAAAAAAGGATTCGAATGCATTGGATGGCTCCTGCCTCTGCTCACAGTTAGAATCCACTTGCAACATGTTTGTAAATCCTGGTAGAATCGCAATTTATGGGCTTTAGATCTTGGGTTTGTTCACCAGAAACAAAGTGGCAGAGCAATCGCTCGTCTGGGCTATTTTCTGGATGCCTACACCTCTCAAATAACCCCAAAGGTGAGCAACATGGTGTCCGGACGGCAACTAAAAAAAAACAAAGGTATCATTGTAAACGCCTGTTCATCACCTCAATTTTATAATTATTATAATACCTTATACATTAATATACAGGATCTATCTGGGCAAATTATAGTAATTCACTAACCTAAAAGTGCCGCTTCTTGGGATAATTCCCCGATACATTCACCATGATTCCAGTGAGGTCGAGGTCACCATAATTTACGCATGTGTATATATATATATATATATGCATATATATATATATATATGTGTGCATATATATATATGTATGTATATATAAGTATATGTATATATATATATATGTATATATATATATATGTCTTTATATATATATACATATGTATGTGTATATATATATGTATATAT
Source organism: Cladocopium goreaui (assembly GCA_947184155.2). NCBI lineage: Eukaryota > Dinophyceae > Suessiales > Symbiodiniaceae > Cladocopium > Cladocopium goreaui. The sequence continues at coordinate 354,160 of CAMXCT020004613.1, read as the reverse complement.
ATATATACATATATATACACATACATATGTATATATATATATATGTATGTATATATATATGTATATATATATAATTATGTGTATATATATATATGTAGGTTTCCTGAAATATTGGTACCCTCAGTTATCATCCATGTGAAATTCGGATTTTCCCTCATAAACCATCCAGCCATTGGGGTATCCCCATGACTATGGAAACCCCCATATACTATGTACATGTGTATATAATATTGATCATTATTAACCTTTTCCTTTATCATCATTAACCATCATTAACCATCATTAATCATCATCAACCATAGATATTTAACCCATTTAAAACCCATTATTTATCTCATTTAAAGGCCATTAAAACCACCATTGAAACCCTGGATTTCTGCGACCTTCACCTGTTCTTTCACCGCGAAGGAGTGCAGCGCTGTCATGGCGACGGCTGCAACAAAACATGCAACGGTGGAAAATGGTGGAGTCAGCTTTTTTTGGTAACAACACTATCTGGTTGGTGGTTGACTTACCTAGGACCTAGGACTTAATCAAAATATCCTATAATTCGTAGGGTTCTAACTACGTACCATAATTGGCTTAACCGGAGTCAGCTTTTCGTTTCCTGTAGAGATTCCCTCGAACCAACCCAACGTTTTTTGGCCACGATACGTGGAGGACTATTCCAATTAGCAACTGGTTAGTCATCATAGTTCATCTGGTTGGTGATTGACCTACCCCTCTGAAAGATATTAGTCGATGGGAAGGATTATCCCATATATTATGGAAAATAAAAAATGTTTGAAACCACCAACCAGCTATCATAAACATATCAACCAAACAAAAAGCATATAAAGCTGGGATACTTAATGATATTTTCTTGGTCCAAAAAAAATACTTCTGACAAGTAGTTCCACCAAAAGAACTGCCGAAGAGAGGATGGACAGGCTCAGGAAATTTCAGGAAAATTTGGCCCCTAAAATAGGGATACTGTATCATATTCTTGGCCATATTTTGGGTTTAGGGATGTTTAGGGCAAATATATCCCCTTACCCCTTACATAGCCCTGATGTGAAATGGCCATTGACAAGTTCCCTATCTGTTAGTTCCAAGGCATTTGGCAAGATTTTAGAGGCTTCTCCCCACAATGGTTTGTCACTAGGGAAACACATCTGAAGGGTTTGTCTGAACATGGGGTATAACCCCACAAAATTGCCATCGAAGGGAAAACAATGATGATTGAAAATTTTGAAGTTCAAGATTAGTGGGGTTTTTGTACGTGTTAGTTTCAGGGAGACTGCCCTAGATGAGATTTCCCCTCTTGAAGACTAATCAAATTGGTTCCATGGCAAAATGTTTGCCGATGCAAGGATGGATGGACAGATCAGACGCGCGGTTCTGAAAAGGTGTAAAAGTGTCTTGAAGTTGTGAAGAATTGTGTTTTTGCCCTTTTCATATTTGCATTTGTAGTCGCTCTCCTTTGACGCTGATGATAAACTGTGAGCTAAAAACGAGCAAAATTGACCGGCGACTCCAACTCTCCTACGCTCGATGGAATCACCTCTGGTAAATTTAACCTTGTGGAAAATCAGCATGTGGTTCTAGGTAAATCATCGAACTAAATGGACCTGGAAAAACCATGGCTTTGTTCAATGTTCGCCATACATGGCACCGCCTGGACCACCGCTGGTCATGGCACCCCGGCGAGTTGGTGGGTAAAGTTAGTTCAGTTCTGACTGGGGTGAACTATGGTAAAATACAAAGGGGTTGAAGCACCATGTAGGACACTGAGCGAGATTCGGTTCTCACAGGTAGCCCATTGAACATGTCACATCTCGAACCACCAGAGTAGCCATCTTCCATCCCCATCATTTCTTGAGCGAATCAACCTTTAATCATCAAGTTTGGTCAATGATAAACATATGTGCCCAAATGTGTATAAATAGATGTAAACCCACATGTATCTGACATTCATATGTTATACATGTATGAATGTATATATATATATTACATTATATATCATTATATTATATAAGTTCTATATACAGTATATATGGTGGTTTCAATAAATAGGATACCCCTCATGGATGGTTTATTTCATGGAACATCCATCAATAAATGGATAACTGGGGGTACCCCCATGACGATACAGATTCCCCAGGCCTGAGCTGGAGCTCAATCAACTGGCGAAAACAGAAGAGAGGATGATGGCTGATGATGGGAATTTCGGAATGTTGACTAACACGGGGATGAAATAAACAATACTTTAACCTCGGGATGTAAGGAATCGATATATAAGTTCCAGTATAGATGTGGAATATACCATCAAAGAATATGATGTGGATGTGTCTGAAAATAAGCACTTCCCCCCTTACAAATTGATTCCCCACCTGCCAGGTGAGGGTTGTTAGATTTTAACAGAGCTGTTGTCCTCCTCCTTCTCCTCCTCCTCCAGTTTCTCCTCGACCATGTCTGCTTCCACCTCCACTTCCGCCTTGCCAACTCTTCGCCAAGCTCTTCGCCAACTTCCGAGCTCAGTGCGCACTGCTGGACCTCAACCTGGGACCTTCCCAGCTCAGTACGCACTGCTGGACCTCAACCTGGGACCTTCCCAGCTCAGTGCGCGCACCGCTGGACCTCAACCTGGGACCTTCCTAGCTCAGTGCGCACCGCTGGACCTCAACCTGGGACCTGCCGAGCTCAGTGCGCGCCGCTGGACCTCAACCTGGGGCCTTCCGAGCTCAGCGCTCACCGCTGGACCTCAAAAGCCAGACAGAATGCCAGAAGATATGCCAGATAGAATGTCAGATAGAATGCGAGAAGATATGCCAGATAAAATGCCATAAGATATGCCAGATAGAGTGCCAGGAGATATGCCAGATAGAATGTTAGAAGATATGCCAGATAGAATGCCAGAAGATATGCCAGATAAAGTGCCAGAATGTTTGCCAGATAGAATGCCAGGAGATATGCCAGATAGAATGTTAGAAGATATGCCAGATAGAATGCCAGAAGATATGCCAGATAAAGTGCCAGAATGTTTGCCAGATAGAATGCCAGAAGGTTTGAGTAGATAATATGCCAGAAGATATGCCAGGTAGAATGCCAGAAGATATGCCAGATAGAATGCCAGAAGATATAATGCCAGAAGATTTGCCAGTAACACAATGTATAAATGTCATGGTGGGGATCACACGAAGTAAAGTAAATTTATAGGTTAAACGATTCGGGAGTAGATTTTGAGGTACGGTACCCCATCAGGACGTATCAGTGATCCAATCTAAATGAGGTTGGTGGTCCGCAGCCTGCGGCCCGGCATAACATCTATGATATTCATCAAATTCGATCCAATAAGATGCTGGATAATTGGATAACAATATTTAAAATGTGGATAAATGTGGTAAATTTCACAAATTGCAATGATTTTTCAGGTCATGAAACTGTCCATTTCTGAAACACAACTCTTGGGGATGAACAAATGCTGGCTGAGAGGAGTGGCCCGGGCAGGGGATCGGCTTTTCCTTCAGCGGGTTTCCGCTCAACGCTGCGCTGGTGGCCGCGGACATGCAACGAAGTTTGACCCAGGGAAGGATCCTGGAGAGAAGGAGGAAAGCTTGATGTCTTGGTTTGGGTGGTTTCATAAGCTCTCGATCCATCCGCTGGTCAATTTCACTTTAAGGTGGAAAAAAAAAGTCAGTCATGCAGATGTTTCTTCTTTCCTGGCCCGTAATTCACTCACGATATCGTCACAACTGTACCTTCTGGTAATCTATAATGGCGATGGGAAATCGTCAGTTGCTGTCAGAAAAAAATCTGCGCATGGGGAATGGTGCTGAGCAAAAACAGTGTCGACATTGGATACTCTCGGATACCCTTCAAACATCTGCAAACAAACATGTTGAATTTAGCTGCAAGCTGGATTAGGTCAACCTTTTCCACCATACTATCAGAACTTGCAAACAGTACGTCATTCCCGCAAGCCAATGAAGTTAGTTAGTTTAGGTGTGTCTGGAAATGGAATATCCTCAAAAAATTGATCGTGTTTTGATCATGTTCCCATTTACAATGGCCATTTTGGGTTGTTTTTGACCCCCAGCTTTACCCAGTGAAAGTCTCCTCTCAAGCGATGCCCTGTGAGGTGAAACATCAGGTCCCAGGAGAACGCCGCTGGATGTGGGACCCAGTGTCAATGCTTGGGGGGGTACTATACCCCTGTCTGAAAATTGATACCAGACTTGCATGAAGGGGGGGAATTGACCGGAACCACCATATTTGAGCATTAAATCCATGGGTTGAACTGGAGCCAATGTCTGTAAAAACCAGCCTAATGGATCAAAACAAACCAACCCGTACCCAATGCTGGGGATTGAAACAAATATGCTGGGCCATGAATAATCCCTCCGATTCAGAAAATTAACTGACCTGCTGCAACTGAGGCATTTGTCTCATTTGAGCATTTCTCCCAAAGTCCAGTGCAAAGGCATTCAACTGGAATTGAGAAAACCTGAGGAGCAATTCAACTTCGCCTCCCAGCGCAATTTTTCTTGGAAAATGGTCCGTCATTTTGACGAACCTGTCTCGATTCAGCCGATTCAACGGATTCTCGGAACAGCATGTGCCAAACACACACAGAAAAGCTGGGATGATCCTGGTTTGATTGCATTTTTTGTAATAGCCCCTTAGACCAGGAATATCAATGTATATCATAAAATGGACAACGCGGTTGACAATCATCCGCTAACTTCAAGGACCTCAGGATCATGGGAAAAAAGGAAAATCATCGCAGAGATTTAATCCAACTTCATCGTTCTCTGGGTTCACAAACACGGAAAGGATCAATAATATTTTGAGACCTACCAATATGGAGTAGACCATTATGTGCAGGATACATCAGGATACCAGTAGTGCCGCACAAGGCGGTGGTGGAAGTTTCAGAAATAGGAAACCTATAGGAGAGGTTGGTTGCTGTGAATCACGGATGGCAGAGCGAATCCACTGATGGACCGAAAGGTGGTTGGAGTTATGTTTTTTGGAGTGGTTGCAATCGTTGCAGTGGTCACCTCACTCGCAACTCCTGGATGTAGTGTGGTGTAGCGCAGTAGTTGTAGTTGTAGTTGTAGTGGTATTGATGTTGTTGAAGTTGTTGAAGTTGGAATGTAGTAGTAGTTGTTGTAGTTGCAGTGTACCTGTAGTGTAGTTGAAGTTGTAATTGTCTTAATTGTAGTCATTGTAGCAGTTGCAATAGTTGTAGGAGTTGGAGTTGTACTTGTAACTGTAGTTGTAGTTGTAGCTGTAGTGTAGTGTCGTGGTACTTGTTGTAGTAGTAGTGTAGTTGAAGTTGTAGTCGAAGTGTAGTTGTAGTGTAGCTGAAGTTGTAGTTGTAGCTGTAGTTGCGGCTGTAGTTGCAGTTGCAGTTGTAGTGCAGTTGTGGTAGCTGTTGCAGTTGTAGTTGTAGTGGCACTTGATATCACTTGATATTGCAGTTGTAATTGTAGTAATTTGTAGTTGAGGTTGTAGTTGTAGTTGAAGGGTAGTTGAAGTTGTAGATGTGGTTGTAGCTGTAGTTCTTGTAGTTGAAGTGTAGTTGAAGTTGTAGTTGTAGTGGTAGTTGAAGTTGTAGTTGAAGTTGTAGTTGTAGTGTGGTGTAGTGCAAATTCAGATGTCTATCTGTCTGTCTATCTAGGTATTTTTTATCTATTAATTTGTCTTTCTGTTTATCTATCTCTCTATCTATCTCTCTATCTCTCTATCTCTCTATCTCTCTATCTCTCTATCTCTCTATCTATCTATCTATCTATCTATCTATCTATCTATCTATCTATCTATCTATCTATCTATCTATCTATCTATCTGTCTCTCTGCAAGCTTGAAAACGCAGCTATTTTGCGACACGTCCTCAATTTTTGAACTTGACAACATGCACAACGAGAAATTCTGCGAGACATCCTCAATTTTGGAACTTGACACCATCCAAAACGAAGCAATTCTGCGACTTCCTCAATTTTCGGAGTTGACATCAATAAAAATGAAACTCTCTGCGAGACTTCCTTCAAAAACCATGGAACGTTGAGTGCAGAGCTGACGGCCTCGTACAAATGCGTTTTGCGATTTTTCCACTCCACCTGTCTAAAGTACTGCGCCTGCCACGAAAAAGTGATGCCGGGTTACGAAGTGCTGCACCTGTCACGCAAGATCATCTCAGCTAACCTGAAGATCTGATGCTCCAAAATGCAACCCCTCTCAGGAAATCAGCGCCCGGACCTCCTAACAACTCTGATGAACATGTCTCTTGTTCTGCGCCTGCCACGGAAAATGCATCTTTGCAGATCCTCTTCAACTGTCCCACCCCTGCCATCGTTTTTGGAAATGCTACAAAACCCTCACGTTTTGCTCACTTTTGTCAAGGTGCACAATCTCTTGCGCCTGCCACGCAAAACCACATCTGAACCTTCAAAAGTGGTCCGTACATGGTGTGCTTTGTACATTTTGACTTCGAAATGTGCTTCGCGCCACAACGGCGTGCACTTTTTGGACATCGCAACTTCCAAAAGTGGTCCGTACATGGTGTGCTTTGTACATTTTGACTTCGAAATGTGCTTCGCGCCACAACGGCGTGCACTTTTTCGACATCTCAACTTCCAAAAGTGGTCCGGACCTGGTGCTTTGTACATTTTGACTTCGAAATGTGCTTCGCGCCACAACGGCGTGCAATTTTTTAATCTCTCATCTGGCCAGATGGCTCCGCACCCGCCGCTTTAGCGAGCCTACTTTTCGACCCTCCGGAGCTACAAATCATTGGAAAACACAGTGTTTCGCGACTTTCCTACCTTTTCGCGCATCTGCAGCTTCTTTCTTCTGGGACTTCTCTTTTTGAGCTTCGTTCTTCTTCTCTTCTCTTCTCTTCTCTTCTCTTACTCTTCCCATCTCTGCTTTTCATCTGTCCATATTGTCGGAAGTTTGACTTCTAAACTTCCTTGGATGATACGTCCATATTGGGTAATAGTGGGTTTTTAGAAGGCCCCGAGCTCATTTTAGGACGTTTTAGTTGTTCAACCCAGATTCATGGACGTAGCACAACGAGCAAGAGCTGACACTTTTGACTCTAGTGCATATGACAACTCCTCCAAACCGGCAACTTTAGAATTTTTGGAAACTTGCGTAGTTCCTGGTTTCCACATTGTTCAACCCCTTGGGCCCGTGGGGAAGCTGTGAACCTGTCCCACCGTGGTCCCGGATTCTTTAACGCTCCGTTGACTCCGCCGCTGCGTTCTCTCAAAAGGACCATCGCCTGGAGTTGTGGATGGTTTCCCACCTGGTAAGATTTTAGGAGTGACTTAGGGGATGATATGAAAGGGGAATATGTGTGGATGATCGTTTATCAATATTACTAATGAAATTGAAAGGGGGTTATATCATATATATATATATATTATATATATATACACGTATATATAGTGCTAGTTTATAATGGGATTTACCACAGACATCCTTTTCCAGGATGATGTCGATGACTCTTGACCGCACAATTTGCAGGTTTCCAATTTTTAGATTGTGGGGCTGCCACAGGTCCCTAGGCCTCACCTATCCTCACCACGGTGGTATTCAACCCAACTCTGACCAACTCGCATCTCCGTAATTTTGGCAAAACCCTCTTGGGGCATAGGTGAAGTTCTGCCACATTTTGACCGGGGATAATTATCGCAGTTCATGCAGTCAAGGTCCTTAATACCCTTCGTTCGCCATTTAATACCATGTTTGCAGGTGTGGGTTCCGATTCTTGTTTGCGAGAAAGAAATCTGGTCAATGAGTCAGCACCGACTGGGATTAGCAGCTTAATGGGTCAATCCCAAATTAGGTATCTGTAAAAGTCCCATTGAACCACTAAACTAAATGTCAAATTGAGGTACTGTACATTAATCCCCAAACCATTATTTCCTTGATATTCCGTTCAAGCAATACATTAATACTGTTGATTATCTTTAAGGTCCCCCGTCATTCCCAACCAGCAGTTGCAACTGGAGCACTCAAAGAAAAAACATATACAATAACCTATTTAACACATTTTAACAATATATCAACCTAAAAATAACCATTTTCAGGATGGTATACATGTTGTTTCCCAAAATGTGCAGGTTTCAGGTTTCAGATTTCCAACCTCTCTATTTATTGAGTTTTCCCTTCAGGAATACCCTTGGTCCACGGCACCTGGGCAACGGCGAGGGAGGTGCAGTGACGCAAGCGACGGCGACGTTTGGTGGTCGCCGCCGTGGCAAGTCAACCTGCCGATGAAAATCCAATGGTTTATGATCGCTTTACCAATTTTTGAAGGACTATTTGGGAAGTTTTTTTCCCATGTTCAGACAGAACTACCTATAGAACTATATTTATGATGTAAAGATTATTCCATTTTTATGTTTATTAACCATGATGATGAATTACCATTCTTATTCATATGTGTTTACGATCGTATCACAAAAGTGCTGTTGCACAGTCATATTGATTAACCATGACTAATCACATTTTTATGTGACTATTTTAACCATCATCATTTTTTGTTTGCAGCAATCAACATTTGAACGCGTTTTTTTTCTTAATTCATCCAACAAAAACTAAACTAAATTAAAGGTCTAAACAACAATCAATCGGGATTTAACCAACATCAATAGTAGACGGGTACTCGAATGATTTTCCCGGAACTAGTTGAGATGTTTTCATTTACGGGAATTACTTCATATATCGGGAACAACATGTGGTTCGGCATTTTGTCCTGGAAAACCCGTTCAATTCACGATAATTTTGATTGTATAATGAAGACTTGACCTATCATCACTGAGTTTTGGGAAAATCATGAAAACCTATATATATATATATGTTTTTGGAATTTTGAATATCCAATGTCCAATAACAATTTTTCGGGATGAAAAAACAAAAAAACGTATGTTGAAATATTCTCAACAATGACGAGGAAAATGCCAAAAATTGATCAACCAGTCTCAACCATCAATCTGACTGGAAGTAAGTACAAGGCCAAAATGTCCACGCAAAATGACAGTGTCAACAGCCAACAGGGATTTGACAACCACACATGAAAATTGAAGTAACCACGCATGCGAATTCAAACAATTACATAAACATAAGGTGGTTAGAAAAACATGGGGATACATATTACAATCAGTGTTTCAACCGGGTCACAGAACAGACACCAGGCCAAACATGGCCAAACAACATACAATGAAGATGGCTGAACAAAGCAAAATCTCTCCCGGATGAATCTCAATCAATAGATGCAAAATTTCGTCAACAATTTGAAACATTAATTGTTGGAAACAACACGTTTTTTCCTACAAAACGCTGGTTTCGCGGACTTTGAACAAAATTTGGCGCAGTGGATGAAGTTTGCGTGCTTGCCTGAGGTGAAGTTCACATATTTTTTCCAACGGAAAGGTTAAACAAGTTGCAGAGTCCTGTTCAAGCAATCAAAACCCACTGTTTGAGGTAATACAGCAGGGAAAACTCGAGATGGAACCCGCCATGTGAGGAAACTCCTTTTTCAGGAGCCAACGTCTGCTTTTAGTTTTCCAGCACCTGAATGTGCATCCCAGATAATTAGTGAACTGTTTACAACCCATAGATATGGATATATATATATACAAAATCCATCAAAATCCATATGCAGTTATAAGGTATATATGTATTATATATATTTTTCTATTCTATTATATTATAGTGTAGTATATTATAACATATTCTATTCTATTTTATTAAATTATATTATATCAAATTATATTATACGATATGATAGCATATTATATTATAATAAATATATTTCTAAATTTATAGGTGCATCATTTTCTATTTGTAATTATATGCAAATATGTATGTATGTATGTATGTATGTACGTATGTATGTACGTATGTATTCATGTATGTATGTATGTATGTACGTATGTATTTATGTATGTATGTATGTACGTATGTATGTACGTATGTATTTATGTATGTACGTATGTATGTACGTATGTATGTACGTATGTATTTATGTATGTATGTATGTACGTATGTATGTACGTATGTATTTATGTATGTATGTATGTATGTATGTATGTATGTACGTATGTATGTATGTATGTATGTATGTATGTATGTATATGTATGTACGTATTATTTATGTATGTATGTATGTATGTATGTATGTACGTATGTATGTATGTATGTATGTATGTAGTATGTATGTATGTATGTATGTATGTATGTATGTATGTATGTATGTATGTATGTATGTATGTATGTATGTATGTATGTATGTATGTATGTATGTATGTATGTATGTATGTATGTATGTATGTATGTATGTATGTATGTATGTATGTATGTATGTATGTATGTATGTATGTATGTATGTATGTATGTATGTATGTATGTATGTATGATTATGTATGTACGTATGTATGTATGTATGTATGTATGCACTTCATGAAGGGTAGCTCACCTCACGGCCAGCCATCGATTCATCTCGCCGCGCCTCCACCGTCACGGGCGGGGGTTCCCGCCCGGAGCTTGGCCGTGGAACGCGGACCTGGCGCAGCTGGCAGAGCGTGCGTTCTGTGTCGAACAGTGAAGGTTCTGGAAAGCACGCCACCCATTTGGGAATGGTTGATACCACCTATTTGGATGGTTTATTATTTCTTTACCCACAGTAATAGAACAAAGTAGATAACAGTTGACAACAGCTGCGCCTACCAAAACTTGAACAAGTAGTATAACCAACGCAATGGCGTCTCGAACGTGCAAAAAGACTTGAGATAAAAGGGCCACCTACTGAATGACCTGTGTTTTTGCAGGGTCTTCCCGCTTCTGCTGAAGTGTAGCAACCGTGGTAAATATCTTGATGATGACAAGGTAACATGCGGGAATACATTGCTCAAATGTTAAACCCTTGGTTGCTTGTGCTTCTTCAACGGCCCAGGCAGATGCATCAGCCAGTAACCAGCTTCATTGCGCGGGGAATGCTTTAAATGCGATATCCTTGCATCTTGGTTGGAGTTGGCGGCGTTCTTTATAGCAAATCATGTTGCCCATATACCGTGGTTTGGCTCGAAGGGCTGACCCTGAAAACTGGATGGCCAAGTTCGGGGCCCCTTATCGCCGCCACGTGGGGCTACCATGACATTTTCTGAGCAACGGTCCCGAGGTTTCAGATCTTTGGCGGCGTCCATCGCACTGCGCGATCACTTATCTTCCATAGAACATCAAATGAACACAAATTTCCGTGCGTTTGAAAATGTGCGCATTTGCTCAATTTCTGCTCATTGGGTAAATTCGCGCGCGTTTCGAAAAAAGGTGCGCGTTTTAAGGTTGGCTGAGATGGCTGGGCCATCTCACGCTGGCTAAAACAAAATCGTACACTTTTTGAAATTGCGCTCGGTTGCTCTAAATTGCGCCGGTTTGCGCAAAATTGCACGCGTTGGTTGCACTCTTTTTGCACCGGCGGTTGCACAACAAATGATCAAGAATTGTCCCGCCAACGATCGAAACGGGGATTTCTGCACGTTTAGCTAAGTTGTGCACGTTTTGGCAAATTGCGCGCGTTTTGTCAATATGTGTTCGTTTGACCCTTTTGGTACAGTTTTTGGGGAATGAACACTTATTTGTGCACGTTTGAAGTTCCAGGCATGTTTGCGTCCCTCGGTTTCCAAGCACATTGCAGAACAGCATGCCCCAGTGTGTAGCATGTCTCGCACGCAGCAGCGGACCTTTATGGGACCGAATGTCCAGTCTTGTCCCGTTGTCAAAACAGCTTTAATTGCAAGTCAAACTTGTTGCAATAGAAACGGATTGAACTAGAGACTGGCACTGAACTAGCACTGGAACACAGCAGTATATTTGGATATATTTGGCATCAAGCATGATCAGGCTATCTATTTCATGCTATTCCATGTATTCGCAACATGCCGGCAAACTCTATTTCACCCAGGACGTGAAACCAAAAAGGCTCAAAAAGGCACAAGTCACACCTACAGGTGGTGCCCCGTAGTTGGCTAAGTTGGTTTATAACTCTCTTGTCTAGAATTTATGGCAACTATAGTAGGATGATACCTGTACGAGTTTACTCCCCCGGTTGGCACATGTGATTTTCTAGTAGAAAATGTAGGTGTTATAAATTAGGGACCCAAGAAAATCTAGCAACAGACATCAAACCAATTTTGGTATCCTAGAAAAATGGCCATGTATGCATTTTAGAAGCTAGTTTTATCATTTTTCCTTAGAAAAACACCGCCGTACTTGAATTGCATATTCTTGCAAATACGATATCAAATATGTTGTAAACCACTTCAAGTTACTGCATGTTACTGCTACCCTTTTTCTAGAGCCCACCATCCAACCCAGCGTGCAGTTTCGAATTTTTCGATCGAGCTTTTCGAAAATGCCCAGTTCACTGGACGTATCACCCCTTACAGAGAACGCAATGAGAATAAACATACCACGGATTTGATTTTCTAAGGGCTCCCACATGTGGGCCCCCAGGAGTTCCATTTTCTAAAGGTCCTCTGGGTGGACAGCGCCTAACGCGTGTAGAAAAAACCACTTAATATGTGTCGAAACAAATGCCTGTTTCGTGGCCTCCCCGGTTGGATTGAGGTTGTGAGGCTATGGCAAAATCCAAGGCAGGGCTAAAATATGCCGAAATCGTCCACCCATTCAAATGCTGGAAAGGGAATTGCTTCTGGATTCTGGGCACCTAAACTATCCAGAAAATCAGCATCTTACGGCTCAGAGGTCTCCAAAAGTTGTTCTGTAGAAAAATGGGGGAACTTCGAAAGCATCATTTAAGCAAATTCGTGCTTTTCGAATTGTAGAAAATCCATCCTCTATAGGGGGGTTAACCACCCTGAAATCCTAAGGGAAACTCATGCCCGTATATAGGATGGATAATCAACCAACTTATGATTAGTGACACCACTTTGCACGCAGAATCTACAGCATATACAAAAGAATCTGGTCCAAACCGCAAAAAGAAAAGTCTTGCTGCTACAGGGTCGCCATAACAGTTTCTGTACGAATATACCAGCATGTAACATGTATGCAGAATTATATGGATGTGCGGATGGATGGAAGAATTGAAAAATAAAAGGATGGAAAATGGATGGATGGATGGATGGATGGATGGATGCATGGATGGATGCATGGATGCATGCATGCATGCACATCTGAACTGTCTGTCTGTCAGTCTGTCAGTCTGTATGTATGTCATGTAATGGAATGGACACGTACTGACATGTCATGACATGTCATGTAGTGAAATGTGTAGTGTAATGTAATGTCATGTCATGTAATGAAATGTAATGTTAATGAAATGCTAAACTGATGTAATCTATGGTATGCGTGTAACATGTGAATGTAAGCATAAATGTAAATGTAAATTAACATATAATGCATGCATAATCATTAATATATAATGCAACATGACTGATCATCATTTTGACCAAAATTCTGGCCCCAGCTTGAACAGTAAACCCGTCGTCGGGCAGAAAAAAAAAACAAACTGCAGGCGAAAAACTGAAATCTGGTTAAACCGCAGAAAATACCCCTATCTAAAAAGAATTTCCTGACCCCTTTTTAAAGAGGCGTTTCTGAGGGTTTTTGAAATTGGATGAAATTGGATGATGTTGGATGCACATTCAAGCATGAATTTGGTGGCAAGGCATTTTATTGCCACTTTCTGATTTTGGCACCAAAAATCAATCAAGAATTTCTGGTCGGCGGGAATTCACGGCAACGAGGCGCGAAAAACCGAGGACAAACTTCTGCCAAGTTTCAAATCTAGGTTTCAGGCAGGGGAGAATTTCTTTCTCCCCAATGGTATGATCCCCCCCACTCCACCCGGGCAAGAACATTTCCAATGTCGGTCTGAGGATTATCGGGGTATACAATGGTATACGAAGAATACCATCAATGAACATGACACGGAGGTTTCTAGACATGGGGGGTACCCCAATAGCTGGATGGTTTGCAATTGACAATAAAAAAACGGGGGTTTCCATAAATTTAGAGTGTGACGAAATAGGGATCCCATTTTTACGTGTTTTCTTGAGTGTGTGTTTAACGGCTCATGTTGCTTGTATTCATAGCATGTTGTTTTCAAAAGAATTTTAGTGTTTAATGTTGTTTACTTTGTGTCTGCTACATTCCCATTAGATACTTTATTTGGTTCTTGTTTCATTTAGTTCAGTAAAGTGTTTGTCAAATAGTATAGTAGGACTGGAGATAGGGTCCAATTCCTGTGGTTGTACACTGCTCTTCCAATGGTTTTTGCACAGCTGCTTGGAAATAAACATGGCAAGGAGCAAGCTCAATATCTATACATATAGTTGTCTGTGTCTATGTGTTGACAATACCTAATGACCTAACGCGTAGTACAATAGCAAAACTAAATATGTGTGCAAAGGCAGATCCCCTTTTGACATCACAATAGATAATTGCAAATGCTGTTGTTTAGCTGTATTGATTAGATTGGTGGTTTTTACATGTGCAAACAAAGTTTGGACTTCACAACATCATGGGAAATGCAAGCAGTTGCACTTGCAAGGATGTAAGTATCAAGGGTTGGAAGTCAACACCTCACAATAAGTATCCAATACAAACCAACGTGATTGAAATTGATTGGAATGATCATAAAAAAGATTGAAATGAAAAGAAATATAATGGGAGCGTAGATCTTAATGACTATCAAGTTCTGTAATCAAGTGAATATGATGTCACAAGTTAACAGTAGCCGTGGAGGGGCATGCAGCAAATGACTCTTCTCACATGGAATAAAGCACATGAAATATACAATATGCAAGCTTACTTTTGTTCAATCACCATCGAAAAACAACAACGTAAAGTCAATCCCACATGCACGTAGCAGAGATCAGCTTCAAGCCAACATATAGCACGACCATTCCATAAATTTAGAGTTTAAGATAGGAAATATTGGAAGAAATCCTTGTATGCCTGCTATCTTTTGTCAATAGGAATTGCTTTGGCAAATTGAAAGTGGCATTAACTTGTAATTGTCTCTCTCACAAACCAACATTGCAAACAAGCGGAGAGCATGGAAATAATGTCAATACAAGCAATACTGGCAAAGCACATACCTGGACATTACACGTTATTGTACTGTTAGAACTGCATATAACTATCATTAGGGATATCATTGCAAAATGGTAAATTATAGAGTTTGTATTGGCTATCATGGTAGCCAAATTTCTGAATGTCCTGATCAAACAATATGCTTAGCCTAAATAGTGATAGCCTGTAGTTGCACTAGTACAAGATATATCCAAGGATATGCCTATATTCAGCCATGCTAGGAGCAGAACTAGATACAAAAACGGGTTTAGAACATCGCTCGTGCTAAAGACTTTATTCCCAACATAAAAATAGTGGAAATTTACTTGTTTTTTGAAGGGTATTATTAGTTAAAACTATTGTAAAAGAGGTTGTCCTGGCTTTCTCTGGCACAATTCTGCTGAGGAACATTGGCAAAATAATCAATGGAAGTAATCATTGGACCATCTTATGCACTGCAGTTGTTTCCAAAACTTTATAAACTATCTTGTTTCTATGTAATGGCAAAGATCATGTTCCTTTTCCTGAAATTTCTCCTTAATGCGCCTCCCAGATATCAGAGATCTCTAGAAATTTTCCATCGCCAGGGATCCCCAAAGATCAGATCCCACGCGGAATTCCTCCAGGGGATGCCCGGGATATCCGGAGAGATCTCCAGAAATCCCCAGAGGGATTCCCCCAGAGATCTCGCAGGAGATCCAAACAAAACTGAAATATAATATATATAATATACAATATATATATAATATATATAATATATAAATATATATAATATATAATATATAATATATATATATAATATATATATATATGTATAATATAATATAATATATATATATAATATATATATATATGTATAATATAATATATAGCTTCTAGAGGGGGGGGCAATTTTCTGGTCCCCACATCTTTGTGTGGGGTTCTTGTTTTTGGTTGTGCAATCCCATGCGTTCATGTTTTTTATGATATGAAAGAACATTATGCAAAGATTTGACCAACATATTGATAAAAATAATAAACATATAATCTATGATAATCCGCCGACCCCGGCCTTGGCCAAGGCAGGGGCGGCGCCTGGGACCACCGCAGGTGTGGAACTTCTCCTTCTTCGCTTTCCACGGTCAAACCCATCTTGCAGCCATCAAGCCACATCAATAGCTTCTTATGGCCACTCTTGCAGGCAACAGGCACCCCAGCCAACATGCACCCCAGGGCCACACATCAATGGCTTCTTATGGGCGTCCAAGTCTGCCCTTTGCTTCTTATGGGCGTCCAAGTCTGCCGTTTGCCAGCCCTACCCTCCAAACCCTTAAAACGCTCCAAACCCTCCAAACCCTTAAAACCCTCCAAACCCTTAAAAACCGTAAAACCCTTAAAACGTTGACTTGGCATGCTTCATCCTGCAGCCAACAGCCCCGCGCCACACATCAATGGCTTCTTATGGCCACTCTTGCAGCCAACCGGCACCCCAGGGCCACACATCAATGGCTTCTTATGGGCGTCCAAGTCTGCCGTTTGCCAGCCCTAAAACCCTCCAAACTTCACCCTGCAGCCAACAGCCACCCCGCGCCACACATCAATGGCTTCTTATGGCCACTCTTGCAGCCGCTTCTTATGGCCACTCTTGCAGCCAACCGGCACCCCAGGGCCACACACAAACCCCTTATAAAACGTTGACTTGGCATGCTTCATCCTGCAGCCAACAGCCACCCCGCGCCACACATCAATGGCTTCTTATGGCCACTCTTGCAGCCAACCGGCACCCCAGGGCCACACATCAATGGCTTCTTATGGGCGTCCAAGTCTGCCGTTTGCCAGCCCTAAAACCCTCCAAACTTCACCCTGCAGCCAACAGCCACCCCGCGCCACACATCAATGGCTTCTTATGGCCACTCTTGCAGCCGCTTCTTATGGCCACTCTTGCAGCCAACCGGCACCCCAGGGCCACACATCAATGGCTTCTTATGGCCACTCTTGCAGCCGCTTCTTATGGCCACTCTTGCAGCCAACCGGCACCCCAGGGCCACACATCAATGGCTTCTTATGGGCGTCCAAGTCTGCCGTTTGCCAGCCCTAAAACCCTCCAAACGCTCCAAACCCTCCAAACCCTTAAAACCCTCCAAACCCTTAAAAACCGTAAAACCCTTAAAACGTTGCCTTGGCACGCTTCATCCTGCAACCAACAGCCACCCCGCGCCACACATCAATGGCTTCTTATGGCCACTCTTGCAGCCAACCGGCACCCCAGGGCCACACATCAATGGCTTCTTCTGGGCGTCCAAGTCTGCCGTTTGCCAGCCCTAAAACCCTCCAAACCCTTAAAACGCTCCAAACCCTCCAAACCCTTAAAACCCTCCAAACCCTTAAAAACCGTAAAACCCTTATTAAAACGTTGACTTGGCATGCTTCATCCTGCAAGCAACAGCCACCCCGCGCCACACATCAATGGCTTCTTATGGCCACTCTTGCAGCCAACCGGCACCCCAGGGCCACACATCAATGGCTTCTTATGGCCACTCTTGCAGGCGCTTCTTATGGCCACTCTTGCAGCCAACCGGCACCCCAGGGCCACACATCAATGGCTTCTTATGGGCGTCCAAGTCTGCCGTTTGCCAGCCCTAAAACCCTCCAAACCCTTAAAACGCTCCAAACCTCCAAACCCTTTTAAAACCTCCAAACCTTAAAAACCGTTAACAAACCCCTTAAAACGTTTGACTTGGCATGCTTCATCCTGCAGCCAACAGCCACCCCGCGCCACACATCAATGGCTTCTTATGGCCGCTCTTGCAGCCAACCGGCACCCCAGGGCCACACATCAATGGCTTCTTATGGGCGTCCAAGTCTGCCGTTTGCCAGCCCTAAAACCCTCCAAACCCTTAAAACGCTCCAAACCCTCCAAACCCTTAAAACCCTCCAAACCCTTAAAAACCGTAAAACCCTTATTAAAACGTTGACTTGGCATGCTTCATCCTGCAAGCAACAGCCACCCCGCGCCACACATCAATGGCGTCCCAACTGCTGCGTGGGCTCTGCATGTGAGCCGTGCATTACGGTATCACGCATGTGCGTTTGAAGCAAATGACGCAAGTGCTGCAGACTGTGGGCTATCAAGACAGTCCCTAGCAACCTTTCGCACAAATAAAGCCTGCGTAGCTGCAGCGATCTCAACAGGAGACATGCGCATTAGAAGGTCTTGGATGTCTTGGGGTGTTTCACAGTCTTTCATCCTGGTGCCGTCGCCACAATGACGTCATGAGTATTCCCCAATTTCTATCATCATTCCACTTTTGCGAATGGAATGCATGTAATGTACTATATATATATATACATACGTATGTTTAACAATGTTTAGGCCTAGCCGTTTGCTGGGCTTCTTGAGTGGCTCTATGTCTGCGCACTTCTTCCTCCACCCTTGAAACGGGGTCGGCGGCACCAGGGCGTTAGCCCATTTATATATGATGTTCCAAAAGTACTGTATTTCCACAAACGTGGCAAAATTGGGTCCCTACTTCGTCATTTTCTCTAAATTTATGTACCCCAAATGGTTGGTTTATAATGGAAAAACCATCTATAAATGGATGATTTGGGGTACCCCTATTTTAGGAAACCTCCATCTGCAAAAATCATATGCCGTCCCTACACAGCAAATGTCCGCGCCTGCGTTTGATATATGAAACCACCGCCAACTCTGGCTGACACCGTCTGGCGAAGGGTTGTGGTTCATAGGATGGCAAACATGAATATGGTCTGAACACGGTTGATACATCTAGACCCTCCAAGTACACACACAATTCACAAAATGAAGTTTTACCATGTTTTACCCCATAATTTTAGTACTTTAACCATTCTGTGTGGGTATTTGGAGGGTCTAGGTGCCCGATTTCGTCGACATTTTAGAAGGACAATGCTGGATGGGAGGATCCTTCGAGTCATTTTTCACGTACCGGGGAGGATCCCAATACTTGACACTGGAAGAAATCAAGTAGTGTAATACTAGATGCAACTAGACTATTACTATCAGATTCATCAATAACTATTACTAATACACTACTATAGACTATTAAGGA
>CAMXCT020004613.1:147500-332500 GCA_947184155.2 Cladocopium goreaui | reverse complement strand
AAGGGAATGCCTCAACGCCGGAGTCCACCCGAAATTGGTTACCTATGTCCATGCTCCATGCCATTAGTATCCAGGTCACCTGAATTTTCGATGGCCATTTTATGGGGATTTATGGGGGACATGATGATTTTTATATATGATTCATGTTGTTTATTTCCCACAAGCAATGGGAAAAAATCTGGGTTTCTTTGAAAAATAGGCCATAGGCACCTCGAAAAATCTGCTGGCTGATCATCGTGATACCCATGTTCAGAGCCATGTTGAGATGAAAAATGAGTTTGAATCACAGGTGACCAAAAAACCCAGCAGCTGACCCCGTAAAAAAAAGCATGGGATTCAGGAATGAACAACATATATGCTAATTTGGGACCATACAATGGGGGTCTTTGATTTTTTTGGGGATGGGATTAGTGTTACTGCTGCTGCTGCTGTTTCCGTCAGTGTTGATTAACAGAATAATCTGGGATTCACAATACTAAACTAACCATCCCCAGTTAAAACCATTGTGGTGGTATACAATATCTCCCACTATGGTTTAGTATTGTTCTTGTCATACTCCCCAAGCGACAATGGTGGTCTAAACTCTAAGCCATTTTTCTTATATGTTCTTATCATATATCCCCAGTTTATCACCCCCATATCATGAGCCCCTGGTGTAGTAAACTCAGGTACTTGGTGCCCCAACCCGCGCTTCAAGCGTGGTTCGCTCCTCCGCCTGGAGATGAGGCGGACTGGTTGGCTCTGACAATGATTGGGGGAAAAAAACCAGCTGCAAAGGCCATTGAATGGGGAAAATCTGGGAAAATGACAGGAAAATTAGGTTCTAAATTCTAAATCATCCAACTTTGGGGCCTATTTTCAGTCGTACAAATTCCTACAATCTGACAATTCAAATGTTCATTGGGTATACCGTATAGGGGATTCGAAATAGCCAATGGTTCATGGGATGCTTCACGGTGGTTTTTTCCGATTTGACACGAAAAATGTAAAAAGAAATATTTCAGAAACCTGAAATAAGACCATTTGGGATGATTTCCCTATACATTCACTATGATCCCAGGCTTCGGTCACGACGTGAGGTCACTATAATTTGCCCAGAAAAATATAGGTGTTACCTGTTCTTCAAGCAGTAAACTCGTTCATCCCGGGGAGTAAAGTGGAGAGTCAAACCCTGAAGCACCTCAGGGCATCAAAACATCATACCGCATCATCATACCACATCTATTAAGAGGAAACCGCGTCTATGAACAGCAAATATAAGCTGATTTAAACTTCCATGTTGCTTAAACCTTAGGTAAATCTCAAACCTATGCTCTTTAGCAAGGTATTTGGATACCTTTTGCACATACGTATACGCATGTGCCAAACATAACGTCAAATCACACATAAGTAAACCCATCCAGCCACATTGGAAACACATAAAGAAACACTAAGATCAAACGTCAAGCAAACACATGAAAACACAATTCATTACATATAAAAACACATACACTAACGCATATGCAAACATATCTCATATATGATGTTGGCAATGTTCACATATGAGTCGTCATATCACTCACATCATCATCATACAAATTTAAAAAAAAGATAATGTCATAGTTATGAAAATTAAAGATGTAAAATGCAAGAAGTCTGAATGCATCGGTGATGAGTGATAGGCATCGGGGATCAGTGATAAGTGATGAAGTGCAAAAACGGTTTCGCACAGCACTGTCAATGCAACACATTTTCCAACTGTCCCTCAGCTGGGTCGGTCTTTGCGTTGATGGGAGCCTGTGCTGTTGCATGGTGCTGCGCTCAATTTCCACTATTTCCATTCGGAATCATCATTGATTCAAATCGTGACATAAGATAAGAGATATATATAACTGATACTGATATAACATATGGGTACTCCATCGCTGACACTCAACCTAAACAGTAACCTATGGCATACCGGTATACACATATGCATGTGCAAGTATATATGAGTGAAATGTAGTGTGTATGGCATTGTGTAATAGTGTTTATGTATATGTTTAAGATCTTATTTTTGAAAAATAAGGTCTTATACATATGTCTTGCCTTATGTGTTTGTATATGTTTAAGATCTTATTTTTGAAAAATAAGATCTTATACACATGTCTCTGCTTATGTATTTGTATATGTTTAAGATCTTATTTTTGAAAAATAAGATCTTATACGCATGTCTCTGCTTATGTTTTTTTAGTGTTTATGTATGTGTATAAGATCTTATTTTTGAAAAATAAGGTCTTATACACATGTGCTGACACATGTCAACATTGACTTGTACACTAAGCGCGCGCAAGCAGGCACATGTACGCACACATGTGGGTACATATGAGTACACATGAGACACATATGACACATATGTGTAATGTAAATGTAATACATGTGTTTGCATATGTGCTTGCATATGTGTAATTATGTGTTTGCATATGTGTACACATATGTATAAGATCTTAAAATTGCAAATTTTTGAGAAAATAAGATCTTATACATATGTTGGCACATATAAAAACATATAATTAACACATATGGCAACACTAACCAACACAAACACATACACAAACAAAACATATGCAGTGCGCAAATCAACATGCGATTTGATATGTGACGGTATGCGCAAGACATGCGCCGCCTTTTGCCTAAGCTTGTGTTAATACATGTGTGACCAATGTGCATCTGTAAATGTTCCTGATGTATCCTGTAGTGTTAAGCTTTGTGTTCATATGTGTTATAAAAATGCACTGTATGTGAAATACATGTGTTGAACACATGCCTGACACATAAGGTGCACATGTCTCTTCACATATCTAACACAAGTCACCCACATAGCACACACATGTCTCGCACATATACCAACATTGACAGTACATATGTGAAACATCATTTCCCGGTGTCACTGCACATGCCAAAACCTTCAATGTCGATTGACCTGCGCATGGTCCATGGTCCATGGTCTTAAGTTCATATATCTACATATCGTTTTCACACTCTATGTTTGTCAGACATGCTTTCACTTTCTGCAGCAACCAGCTTCAAAACAAACCGGCCAAATCAAACGACCGTTCCTGCTGATCATGACAAGGACGATGATAGTGATGATGATGATGGTGATGATGATTACTGTGTCACGCTACTGCAGCACATCGTTATCATTATCGTCAATCATAGTAACATCAATCATATCATCATATCATATCATATCTCTCTGACTGACCTTGTGCCTCCCGCCCTGTGCCCTAGTCAGGGACCTGTAATGCGACGAAGGGCCGCTGTGGTGTTGGCAAGCGGCGTTTGCGTTTGTTTGTGTTTAACATGCGTTTGCACTTGTGAACCTCTTATGTCATCCTATGTGTTGTTATGTGTTTGGCTATGCGTCGGCTTATGTTTGCTTTGATGTTTGCTTGCGCGCTGTCTTGCGTTAGCATGTGCAACCATATACGACATGTCTTACGTATGTCACCCACATCTACATGTACATGGCAACGTCATCTCTCTAAAGAGCATTAGGAAACCATTGGTTTGGGATCAAGCTAACTTAAACCACAATTTTTCATGGGTAAACCATGGTAAACCTCCATAATTTTGCTTTGTTCACCCAGGAAAACAGGGTCAGCGGCCAGCCTGGGACATTTGGGCGACCGCTTGTTGGCATACGCCAAGGCCAGCCTGGCTTAGTGCCAAAGTGGTGCCCCCCAGTTAAATATAACAGTTATGTAAATTGGTTTGCAAACCATCTAACCATAGTGATATTATGTTGATTCATGTGGGAAACCCTACAAGAAACCTAGCATTTGGGGATGGTAAACATAGCACACATTTATGGTGATTCTGGGGATGGTTTACCACATTAGTGTCATTCATTTGTGCCTTTGATATTGCGGGCAATTCCGAAGCTCATTTCTGCAACCCTGTGTACAAAGAGAGACGACTTCACACACTTTCGAGCTACAGCAGGCTGCGTAACCCACCGACCTTCAGAAAAAAAACAAAACATGTAGTGGTTGTTTCCAATGAGATTTGGAGCCACCTTCCCAGTTGGGCCACCCATGCCACAAAGATTGATTGTTTACGAATTCGAATCATCATCTACAAAGCTTAAGATGATAGTCAATCAGGATCTATATCAGCGTCGTCAATGTATCCGTGATGGGAAAGTTGGAAATTGAGCAATTCCAAAGCCACCGAAACAAGCTGTAGGGACGAAATAGGGACTATTAGCGGAATAACGCGAGTCTTAAAGTTCTAATGAGGGTGTCATGTGGGTTCCAGGTTCTGGATGAAGTGATGGAGCTTTTGAAGTTTATGAGTTGGCTATTTCAGGTCCAAGGATTTCCAAATGCGGTGGCACCAAGCCGTGGGCACGAAGAGACAATTTGACTTTAGGCATCTCCGCACCGTGACCGCGACGTGGAGACTTGGCTTTTGTCATGGTTTACTCAGGGTACCCCAAATCCACTGGTTAATCATTACGATAACAATTTTGAAGGGCTTATTATACAACCATATACAACCCATGTCTAGTAAATTTGCTGTGGTTTATTCTGGGGTTTTACTCCATTGATTAATTTATAAATATTGGGGCACCGCTGAACCCCACGAAAAAGAGGTATCCCCATGCTCAAACACGCATGGAAAAACCGCAATGATTTCCCATGAAAACTTCCCATCATTAATGGATTTACCATGGATTTACTTCCCATTCTTCGCCCGATATTATCACATTCTAACCACGGATTTACCATGATTTACAAAAACATCATCATGTTTTTTTCACCACGGATTTACCATGAAGTATATCATAGTATATCCCCATTTTATATCATTTTTATCCAAAGAAAAAAGTTCGCTGGGTGTGCTGTCTGCTCGCCTCAAGTTCCGCTCTGCCCATGGATTCCTCGGATTCCCAGCCTCAAGGCAGGAATTGGGGGCCCAGCAATTGGCTAAATGGTGACATTTCGACAAGGGCACCCACACATTCCAGAAATGGGGTGACAAGTCCTGACTTATAATTTACTATATATATATATATAACTTATAACTGGTAAATGGCCCAGTTGGAATTTTGAATACAATTGGAATGTTGAATCTGCCATAGTTTATTGTAATTGTATTCAATGACTCCGAAATTGCGAATACTATGGGAATACAACGGGGATATGATGGGGATATGGTGAATAAATATAGATATGGGATGTGTATAAATATATATATACATACAGTATACATCAGTATACATGTATACACATATAATAACCAAAAATATTGATGTATTTGGGTGTGTCTGAAGATGATGCAAACGGTGTACCCTCAAATTGGACGTTAATCGGGAACACAATGATAAACCAGTGGGTTTAGGGGAAATTACCCTATTTTCGCTCTTTTCGACCCATACAGGGAATTCTTTAACAAAAAAATATGAAAACAGGTGCAACCAATAAAATAGCTCCGAGTTGCCATTTTCATTTTTCATTTTTTTCATTTCATGGCGTCAAAGGATGGGTCCTTGCTGCCCGGCATGCAAAAATTAGGCACATTAGCCTCCTTGATAGTCCGGAAGCCATTCAGTATCTCTTAGGACACTACAATGTGCACTGGCTTCTTCGAGCCAATTCAAAAGCTCTGTGCAAGGTGGTGGGCTTTCCCGGCACAAATTGTGGCGATGGCACCTATACAATTCGTCCAAAATCGTGCCTGCCAACGCATTGCAAAAGCCGGTGGGGTACTCCTTGTGAGCACTTGTACGAAACTTCCCATTTTCCCCAATCCCAATTGCCACCTGATCTGGCTTCTTGGCGTTACTATCCTGTCTACTATACATTGAGGCGTTGAATCGAGGCAGCTTAATTGCGAGGAGACCAGTCGGCTTGCATACGCTGCAGCCCCATTTCCATTGTCCAACAAAATGTAGAACTACATCTGGGTGAGAGCACAAAAGTTGGATCCATGGCGTCTTCCAAACACTAGCCGCTTCTTCCAGCATTGGAATTGCTGGATGTTCACTCAAATACAAAGCCCCTGTGACAATGGACCACGCCATGGTGATCAATGTCTGCATGAAAAAGAGCGATCCTTGTTGCAACTGTCGAAGTTCACGCGGTGTCAACTGTTGGCGGCCAAAGACTCGCTCCGCATCCCGTAGCGGCCGAGGCATGTGGCGACAAGGTCGCTCCTTTCCTTCATCATTGGCTTGCACCACCAGAGAATGTCTGGCTGCTGACCACGTCTCACACGGAGCTCCCGTGAGCGTGGCCGAGATACATCCATTTTTATACAACTCCAACAGCCGCTTCCATGTGACTGAGCAATGGTGGAGATTCCCAAACTCAGCCGAGTTAGCAGTGTCCAACGACAACACCAGGATATCCAATCCATAATGTTCAGCCCAGAAATGGAGCCGTTCGTGGACATCTCCTACTCTACGTCTTCCGCTGAAAAGGTGCGCAATGACGAAGGTCTTTGGCCTTGTTGGTTGCCTAATAAATGGAGTAGTTCTCTCAGGTGGCAGGTCAAACCATCGAGTAGCGGTGGTGACTTGAAGAAGTCGGAATTGATCTTCAAAACGGCTAGGAACAATGGCTGCGGTAATCGCCCTTTCACGTGCTGTGGCTGTACCATATTTCACAGATCTATGTGGAAAGACCTGCTGATGTTCTTCCTCTAACACTTTACATCTGGTAACAAGCCAAGCGCGGCGGGACAAGAGTTGCTGTCGGGGCAAATCAGCTCCTAGGTCAGCAAAAGCGTCATCAACCAACCTTTCAGCAACCCCATCGGCAAATCCTTCCAAAATGTCTGCAAGGCAGTGCTGGCCCCAATCCAAAATCTCCGCCTCAACCCAGATATCAAGGTCAGCATCAAATTGAAAAAGACACGCAAGCCATCTATCAGGGAGTTGCATAGCAAGTTCTTCATCAAAGTCATTTTGGCAAAACTCATTGAACCATTCATGAGTAGCACTAGTGAGGAACCTGCGCACCTCCTGCCTGCTCACTTCAGGATCAGTGGGCATCTTGTCAATTTGGAGTTCTTGGTCAATTTGTCGCAGTTCCTTCTGAGCAGCATCGATTTGAACATTGGTCACGTCAACTAAAGGAGCACGTGGTCCAAATGCCTGTAAAGTTTCAATTCTGGCCAGACCCTTCACTGCCGTAGGAAATTTATGATAATCTCCAGGTTCAGGTTCAATGCAGAAGCCTTTCCGTTTAAGAGCCTGAAAACACTGGTTGACCTTGGTTTTCCTTGACACATATGAGAGATGTTGGTAGAGCCTTTGTTTCGTCCAAAAGTACCGTAAGCATTCAGGACATGTGGCGTCCCCAATCATCTGACGCTCGGGCGCATATTCACCATGCTGGGACCTCTTATGGCATGCGAGGCCTTGTGCTGTAGTGAAACTTTTGCCACAATGGCAGACGAATGTATGCTCAAGTCCTTCATCACTGCAAAAAGGGCTGGGTTCAAACGTGGCCCCGGCTTGGAGAAAAACACGGAAAAAGGCTTTATGCATGGCAAGAACATTGCACATCATACCCTCCTGCTGACGAAACCTTCTACAAGCCCTTTGTACGCAAACTTTCCAGGATTTGGACCCCGATTGCCACAAATCGAAGAAAACTGTCAAATCCAAGTCAGCTGGGGAAGCAGGGGGAGGCATGGTCTGCAAAACAGGCAATGATTTGTCATTATTGAAGAGCCAACAAAGGTCGTGCTTCAAACCCAACATCCATGAGTCAACAACCAAAGCATCTTCACGATGAATAGCATGTTGCAGCATCTCAGGACCGAACTGCCACACTCTCTGTGCATACATAAGACGATCCACCGCCAACCTAGCCCGTGGCGAACAAATGTTAGCCCTTTGGAAAAGGTCTGGAACCGTAGTCGTGGATATCTCCTCAGTTGACATACGAAACAGCTTACGTAGCATGAGTGTCAATGCTGCTTGTAGCTTGTTCATTTGGCGGGCAGTCGGAGTCGTCCAAGCTCCCAAACCATAGAACAGGCGGCTTTCAATGAGGGACTTAAAGAGTTTGGTCCTAGTGGCTTCCGGAATATGGCGGTTGCAAAGAATAGGTTTAGCAACTTTAGCAAAAGCACTCTTCGCAGTACCTATCCTTGCCATGATCTCTTGATCCAGGGTGTGGCACGAGCTGAACATAGTCCCCAGATGCTTGTAGTTCGGCATGAAGTGTATGAAAACTTCATGTGCTCCAAGGCAAATTTGCATTCCAGGGTTCGAGCAAAGCTGGTGTTTAGCACGCATAAGTGGCGCACCTGGACCCCTAAAAGTTGCTACAACGCTAGTCTTGCCTTTTTGCAAATTAAAGGTAAACCCTCTTTTCTGGAAGCAATGATGGACTTGCTGAAGGGTGCACTCAATAGCGGCTGGTAAGCTTTGTGCCTCTTCAGCTGCAATCGGGATAACCACATCGTCTGCCCAGATAACACTCTCCATCAGCAAATCGGCACGTTGGAGGATCTGTTGAAACTCAGCGTTGCTGGAAATAATCTGGTTGATCTCACTAGCGACGTCCGCCATTAACACATGGAAAATGCAGTCGGCTAAAGGGGAACCAGGCCGCGTACCTTTTCTTGTGATAATAGGCTGGTGACTTCCAGGTGCTAACATCCAAGTGTGAGTGTGCAAATCTTGAATGAGCTGCTGCAGAAAGGGTGGTACATCAAGCTTCTGAAGCAAAGATGGAAGCTGCAATAAGTCAACCAAGTCTGAGATCGGAATCCCTTCAAACAGAAGTTGCTCAAGAACTGCTTCAACATCACTCGGAACATGAACGCCTGAAACAAGTTCTCTGACCAATTTGTGGAAAGCGTTGCTGAGATCCACGAAAATGACGGCAGAGGAAACATGCATAGAGTCCATAATTCGCCCAAAGGTTTGAAGAAGCTGGGATCCAAAAGGGACTTGCATATTAGGAAAGCCTCCCAACTGTCCCTGTGGTCTCTGTTTACTCAGCAGAAACATCAACCTAGTACGGAGAAGCGAGTGGACCCGCTTGCCCAAAGTGGGCAGCAACATTATTCCTCTGTAATTGGCCGCCTGGGACTCAGAGCCTTTCTTGTGAATCACAGCCATAACACCTCCTTTTTCGGAGATAGGCTCGTGTTGCCATAAGCAGATTTTAAGGAGAAGAGGAAAGTAGATTTTGGCCATGGAAACAACCTCCTTACTGAACAACTTAGATGGCAGAGGATCGATGCCAGTGGCGCGATCTGCTTGCGTGGCACGGAGCACGTCCTCCAGCTCGATTAATGAGGGAATATCCTGGCACATGAACTCTGTCTGAACCACTGGCATATCCATTTGTCTGCGGTGGCATTGATGGACAAGCTCTTCCACAGTGCTGTTTTTCCCACACTCAAGCTGCTGAAAATAAGGCATCCATTGGTCTTGCAAAACTTCGAGTTTGTGAGGATCTTGCCCGATCCTACGCTGTTGAAACTTAGGCAAGCTGCGTCTCAAGACTTTCCAGAATTCTCGATTCTGATGCGGCCCCAAGCATTCTGAAACTGAACTAGCAAGATTGCCAAAGAATTCAGCGTCATCTCTCCTAATTGCGGCCGTGACTCTGTTACCCAACTGTCTGAATCTCCATAGGGCGTGGGCTACTGAACGATCCAGCTGTGTCAACATCAAATCGAATTCAGTCAAAAGCCCAAGCGGGATAAATCCACAACTCGACTGTCGCCAAACTGCAAAAACACACGCAAGAAGAGTGCGCTTCTGCAGTTGCTGATGCTCAGCAAGAACATGTCTCCATTTCCTCTTACTTTCAATGAGCTGCCAAGTAGCTTCAGAGATCGTACGTTTACGTGGCCGCTTTGATAGAGTTTCCTGGTGCTGGCAGCAGCTCAGAAGCTGTACTTGGAGATCATGAGCATGAGTGTGAACATCCACATGAAAAGAAGACGGAGGCTGTTGCGATAAGCTGTGAAGCGCATGAGGCTGAAAATCGTCAAACACTGGTTTAACCTGTCTTTTCCTTGCTCCGATCGCAAGGAAGTCGTGGACCCAGCTAACTTCTGCAAACAAAGGCCTATGATCATCCTTAAGGAGCGAAAAGTCAATCTCTTCCGGAATCCATGTGCGGCAGGCACTGAGGGGCAAAGCTGTAGAAATGCCAACGAAGTCGTTGCGCTTCCACACATCATCATTGTGTCTCCAAGTGCCGCCTACACCCTGATGGTATTGTTCAAACGTACTGGGTAAAAAGATGTCATTCACAGCAAGGAAGTCGATGAAAGGTTGACTCTTTTCATTCACCCCTTCTGACTGCCAAGTTCCTACTCTCTCGTCCGGTTGACCTCCAAGGCGGCAATTGGCATCAGTGAGGAGAATCTTGGGCCATGTAACATATGCATCACTAATATGCTCGTTTACTTGCTGCCAGAAAGTTTCGATCTCGTTCAAGGTACTCCCTGTATGAGGCGCATGTGCATTAATGATTAGGCACTTCATGGCTGAAGAACGAATACGAACAATGAGCAACCTCGGCTGGGCCACCACAATACGAAAGTCGTCCTCAGCGAAATAGATAGGCTTGCCATCAATGAAACCATGCGGTAAAACCTTGGAAATCCCGATCATCATGCCATAATGTCCTTGCTGCGTCGCAGCACTCTTGACCAAAATGAAATGAGGACCATTGTACCGTGTGACCTTCTTCAGTCTGGTTTCTTGCAATCCGAAGATGTGAATGTGATGCTGTTGGAAAGTGTCCAGGATCCACTCTTGTCTGGCTGGCCCTATGCTCCCATACCCATCATGCTTGTCCGCTATTTGGCTACGTAAAGTTAAAACATTACATGTGGCGACTGAGAGAGAAATGGTGGCACGCACTTTTTGCTCAGCGACTGAGGATGGGAGATGCACCACACTAGCAGCTGGTTAAGTACAAGGTTTGGCTGGAAAATGGAAACATGAATTGCTAAATTCAATATCTGGCATATGCGTAAAGAGCATCCAAGTCCATTCCATAGCTTGCACAAAGTGTGTGCGCAAAGCAAATTGCAGGAAGTGGGACCAGTCCTGCAGTGGCTTACCGTGTGCTGCACATTTTGCCAGCGTATCAACTAATTCATTGCCTGGTTCGCCAGCGTGCCCCGGGCTAAAAGAGTGTTGAACCTGTATCAAAAAACGTTCTTCACAGAGTCTCAAAACACTCCGGATGAGATGGCATGCATAGACAGCTCTCTGAGCTTTCCATAAACCTTCGGCTTGACAACCTACGGTAAGTGAGTCAAAGACCATCTCACATATGGGTATACAAGCAAAAACTTCAAATAAGACTTTGCACATATCGTAGAGGAGCTTTGTTGCAACATTTGCCGCATAAACTTCAGCATGGTATGAACCTTGATCCTCCGCCGCCAAAACTTGACCTGACAGTGCTCCAGCGAAAAGCCATTCACCATCCTGTTGCACAAATGCTGCCGCAGCAAAACCAATCTGGGTGGATTGAGGTAAGAAGGATCCATCATAACAAAATTCGAACCTTCGTCACACTACCTTCAAAGGAAAACCAAGGCGCTCGAAGCCACTGCAAGGAATCCGGATGCCAGTGTACATCCTCTGTAAGCTTGGTTTCCACATCAAAGGCCGGCAGTGCAAAGTAAGCATCATACCATTCTAGTGCATCCAAGGCATCCTTCATGTTTAGGTGTAATGGATCGAAGTGGGTCAACTGTTGATTCTCCACTTGCTGCAAACTAGCTCTGTCAACATCAGCCTTGGCAAGGTCCTTTAAGCTGTTCTTACTCCTAGCTCCGGTTTGCAGAAAAGTTTGCTCATCATTATCTTCGGACTGGGCGTCCCAGACATGCAAAATGGCTCGATGGATGTGGATACTCAAAGCAACTCCAAGCTGTGGCTCGAATGAAGTGCCTGAAGTAATTTCCAAACCCCCAAACCATACTGAGCAGTGAGTATTAGGGTCATCAAGGTCTCGTGCACGCCTGGCTGCCGTAACAATCTGCCTATCATCAACTGTGGAGGAAAGAACTACAGCAGCCGTGAAAGGTGAGCCGGAGGTGACGGCATTATCATATGTAGTGACAAGAACACCTCTCTGCTCCGCTGAGATTTGTTGAAAAAGGAGCAGATGAATGCTACCTAAGGGGAACCCTGCAGGCGTAGGAGTCACAACAACAAATGCAAAATCTTCCACAACATCTTCAAGGTCGTGCCAAATCCTTCTAAACTCACTGATCCAATTGTGAAAATCATCACCTAACAAGACCGGTCGTGGCTGATCATTGTAGGTCATGAAGGATCCATCTAAATACCAAGTAGTGACTTCCAGAAAGGCTGCCGGCCCATCATTGCCTCTTGTGGCTTCCTGTCTCCATCTGGCATAAAGATTTCGAACAGACAAGGGTTGATCCTCAATGTGCAAGGAGGGACCATAGTCCTCAATAAGCGGTGGTCCAGTCTGGAGCAATTCCACCGCAAGTGACCTTAACACGAGGTCGTTATCAGGCCTGCCTCCTGGTGGAGGAATGACAAACCGTAAACCTTCCCCTGTCTGAATAGGATCCTTGAGAGTCATTCCTTCAGCCCCTCGATGAAAGGTGCATTTGCGTCCCAGACATACTCTCCTCAACTGAACCAAATCCAACAGCTGCTCAGCTGAGGCATCTTTGCGCACAGCCGCAACTGCATGTGCGGCTCCATCCAAGCGTAAGGCCAAAAACTGAAAGCTGATCAACACCGGGACGATAGCAGGGCTAGCATGTTGATAAACAATTAAATGGCCAGCAGTATGTGCCAAAGGAGAAGTCAAGGGAGAAGGTCGAACCCAGGTGAAAAACACCGGAACTCCTTGTTGAACCTTATCTCTCCACAAGTGTAAAATGTCAGCGACCCACAAGTTGGACATGACATCAAGTCTTGCGTTCCTTGAATCTTCACTTGTGTGTTCCTCCAAACATGTGATGTACCAAGTAGTGATATACAGGACTGGTCCTTCATCATCGTTCTCAACAACCGCACCACCAGTGAAAGCCGTGATCAAAGCCCTGTACCAGAGTGGCAGAACTGCCTGATTATCTGGACTAAAGCTGAGTACACATGTGCTATTGGCGTCAAGCGACAACTGGTATCCGCTGGGTTGGCTAGGTGGAGGAGGGTCAGAGGAGGATGAAGAAGAACTAGGTCGCTGCATAAGTGAGCTAAAATCCGATTCCTCACTCTGTGGTCCAAATTCCGCTCTAATATCCTCCTAGGGAACTAAACTAGGAGAGACATCATCAACTGTGCCAGCACCTGAGCTACCGGCTGAAGGACTGGTGGGTACATAGTACTGAGACCAGAATTCTTCAACTGCCAATCTACGGCTGTCATCAAGCATTTCAGCTGTACATGCCGTAAGAAGGCGTGGTGGGGGAATCTTGATTTTCACATAATCTCCATGACGCATAGCTCGTGGCCATGAGACTTGCTGCATCCATGGAGAGTGATTGTGTTCCACCAAGCATCGGTAATGTTCTAATCTACAATACTCGAAGACATTGGCTCGCATAAGGAGGGCGTGACGTGTCAGTTGGCCTGGAACAGCAATAACCTTTCTAATAGTCTGAGGGTGCACTTGATAGTGTGTCTCCATATGTTGTCCATGTAAATCAAGATCAACCAGTATTAGAACAGAAATCTCCCCAACTGGGATATCTTGAACCTGCTGTATGATCAGTGGAGTTGTTCCTTCTGGAATGTCATGCGGTTTCACAGCGAGCTCGTGACAATCAAGAACATCTTCCCTGTCAATGGAGTAGTGGAATGCAATCTCTTCCATCATGGTCCCGAAGTCATTCCAATATAACATAACATGTATTGGATCATCTTGCATATGAAACATGATCACCGATTGGCGGTCATTGGCATCAGCTGGAGGATATGGATCAGAACCACCAGGGGGCTCATCGTCCCTGGGAACTTCGTCTGAAGAGTCTTCTGTGGAATCCTCATTGACCTCATCGTCCGAAGGGTCATGTTGTCCAACTGGGCCTGTTTCAAAGGGATACCAAGGTGGAGCATCCATCTCATTATGACTTCTTGGAGTTGGGTATGAGAAACTCTGCATGTATGATGTTTCATCAGTCTGGGAGCTCGACACGGCCGTTCCTATATGGAAGGAAGACAGCGGAGCAGCATCCAGAATCATATTGGTATGTAATTTATCTTGTAGTAGGCGAATTGATGTCTGAACTGATCCGTGTTGACAATGTGTCATCGCACATGCAAACCTGGAAACGTCAGAACACATAACTGTAACGTCTTCAACAAATGAGACATGTTGAGGTACTGAACGATTCAATCGCAGCTGCCTGTGCTCAGAACAAGATGTGTTGTCCCCTATGGTCCCACACTCAGAGGATAGCCTCAGCGCTATTGTCTGGGCTTGCCACTCTGTGCAAAATGTTGGCTCCTGAAGAATTGAATGGGTCCATTTCATCACAAATGTTCTGGCCTCTCCAGCTGAGGGCTCTTGCCCTAGGCACCCGCACCTGGTGGTCGCTTGGTGCCGGGCAACGCAAAAGGCTCTAACTGTCGTGAACCTGGTGCGGCCGTGCCAGAAACATCGTCCTGACCGTCGAGCCTGGCCTTCTTGTGTGCTTGCTGTTCGACATGAATTGATTCCGCCGCTGTTGAGAGCTCGGAGAGAGATGAGGTAAGGTGCTTCAAGCCATCTAATATCTTGACAGCACTGCTCTCCGCTTTCCCATTCTCTTCTTCGGAAACCAGATCCACATCTGCAATCGTCTCTTCTTTCCCAATTTCGGACTTCCCAGCTTCGAATTGGGCTTTGGCTTCTTCTAGAGCAGCCTGAGTCTCTCCAATCTGACGCATGGCTGCCGCTTCCTGGGCCTGAAATTGGCCCGTAAAGGTTTGCCATTGGGTCACACTCAGCGACAAAAACGAGCGCCATTGCGCATGCAATTGAGCTCTGGCATCGAAAGCTTCTCGTAGCTCTCGTCGAGCTTTGCTGAGGCTCTTCACCGCTTGGTGCAAACCTTTGGCTTGATCTTTCTCTACCTTGACTTTCAATGATTTCATCTCCTGTTGTACATCGTCTGGCAAAGTGCCTTTTGACTGATTTCTTTTGAGAGACTCTATCAGTCCCTTGTACTCCGGTGGCACAGACCCACTTGCCGAAGCCGGAGTCTGTGAGGCATCCGCATTTGAAGGTGGCACAGCAGGTCCAAACTGCTGCGCAGCCTGCATCCACGAGGCTCCTGTAAGGTTCGCTGACGGGGGCCCTGTGGTCTGTTGTTGCGGAGCATCTACTGTTCTCGGTGTATCTGGCTTGGTATCTCCCTTCTTGTGGCGAGGTCGCGGGCTTTTTCCCTTCTTCCCCTTGCCCTTTTGTCTCTTGGGCGACTTGGGCCACTGCATTTGGTGACCCTGCTGGTAGTAAGATCCGCTCTCTTTCCAGTCCTCCCACTGGTCGTATGAGTGGCCTGAATCTCCAACCACATCCCATCGCCCTCCACATCGATGACAATGTAGAGCATGTTTTCCATTCATCACTCTGCACCACTGGCACAGCCAGCCCGCATTGGTATTCTGTGCATGAGACATCTCGGCTGTTCCAATCCACCTGTCTATTCTTTTCAAAAGTAAGGGGTCTCTCGAATGATGGTGCTGCAACACCTGACGCAAATTGCGAAGTGTATGCAGACTGCCAGTTCTCTGCCCCGATCTGATCAGCCACCAACGGTAGCGAGCTAGTGCCCGAGCACGTCTCGCTCTTCGCCGCAGTGTACAAGTGGAAGCCGTAGTGATGGGAAAAAGCACCAAAAATCCAAAAAAGGGAAGCACCAAATCGCATAAATCAAATAAATCCGAAGTGACAACCAGGGACAAGCCAGTTCAGTTGCGCAACGGAAATATAATATCCAGTGAATCAACCAGTGCAAAACAGTTCAGTTGTTCACAGAGACACCAGGTACCAGGCCAGTGACCAGGTTTTCGGAAAACCTGCAGAAACCAGTGGAGCCTGGTACCACCCGGGATGAAAGTGCCGGGACACTAATCCAACGCCAAGCAACAGCGAGGCGCAAAGGCAGCAAAAATAGTGCCCGCGGGAGATGGACAGGTCCCGCTAAGGCTATGGCAGCAACGGCCGATGAGGGAACGTTGGGCGCGTTTTGTGCCAAATGCCTTCATAGCCAAAAGGCCACCCAGGCCTCATAGTGCTCGAAAACAATATATGCCACTTGTCACACTGATAAGAACAGATACTACACTTGATCATAGCCAAAAGGCCACCCAGGCCTCATAGTGCTCGAAAAAAATACATGTCGCAAAAGGTGCCCAGTTGGAGACATATCAGTTGTCACACTGATAAGAACAGATACTACACTTGATCATAGCCAAAAGGCTTGAGCCAAAATGGCTACGGAGAGAGTTGCCATTTCTACCCAAAAAAAAATATTTAAAAAACCGTTGTTCTGGTCCAATTCAATTTCGGGCGGGGTACGTCATACGTCGAATAGGCATACACTTCGGGGAGAATTAGAACAAGGGTTGTACTCTACGTAAGTGGCCGAATGTTTTGAAACAAGATTTGTATACAGATATATACAGATACATCACTACATTTTATACTCACAATGCCGGACATGCATATAGTAGCAATGTATACCGGTGTTACCTATGAATACAATAATTGAATACCATAAATCTGATACATGGGGTGCTTTCCTTGAGCTGAGTGGGTATTTTTCCAATGAATAGGTGCCCTATTCATAAATCCCATGGCTTACACCACCACGATCATTCAATTTCCCATGAACAAAATGTAAATTCAAATCTGGTTGGTGGTATACCTACCCCTCTGAAAAATATGAGTTCGTCAGTTGGGATGATTATTCCCAATATATGGAAAGTCATAAAAGCCATGTTCCAAACCACCAACCAGAAATGTATCGGCAATTTTCAGACACCCCCCATTTTTGTTGTGGTTGGTTAGGTGGTACATCCCACCGCTGAGCTCGTCGACCCCATATTTTCTGCGTGGTTCTTCCACAAAGTCGGGGCAGGGCACCCCTGTGTCCTGCCGTGACAAAACCACCATGGTGCAGGGAAAAAACGGAAAACCACTATGGCAAATAGTTGGTAGTTCCAGGAAAATCGATGGAAAAAACATATTTACAACATGAAAAAACCCTGTCAAGTCAAACAATGAAATATATTGAAATATGCTGTTTTGCATTTTTCGGAAAAAACTTGTATTCAACTTCAGAGCGTGGAACACCGCAACCTCGCAAACATTCATGTGTGGAATATTACAGTAATCTGTATATAATTACTACCCTCTGGTAAACTAACATAGCTATGGAAAATGGTCCATTTATAGTTGATTTTCCTATTAAAGATGGTGATTTTCCATAGCTATGTTAGTTTACCAGAGGGTACATCTTCATTGTTCTGGACAATTTACAACAAAATTGGACCGAAGCTAAAGCCATGTTGGCCTTTCCCAATCAGGGCAAGATGTTGTTTATGCTTTTTTCAATCCACAAGAAACAGATATCTACAGTTTAGCTGGTTGGTGCTTTTAACCATCTTGAAAAATATTAGTCAATGGGAAGGAATATCCCATATATTATGGAAAATATTACCATACAAACCCATGTTCATAGCCGACACTAAAAATCAGCATCAATCATCAATCATCTGAACATCGCCAGCTGGTCAACACTGCCCTGGGAGTGTCTACCCACTTTGAATCACGCCTTGAATAGCCCCGATCTCGAGTGAGACCTGTTTCGCTGCATTTTTCTCTTGGGTATTTCACTACTTTTGGAGCATAAGTGAAGGTATGGTGAACAATGCATAGTGCCGTGCAAACGCAATCATAGGCAATTCAATGTGTTTGGGTTATTCAAAAAATCAAAATTATTCAAAATGCAAAAACTATAAATAAATATCCATATATATATATATATGCACGTGCACACCAATCATAATTGCAAGTTATGCCTTCAAATTACCTGTCTCGTGTGCAAATGAAACATATAAGAATTGGAAAATACACATTTATGTTGCACATATGTGTATATATATAATATACGCACAAGTATACGTCTACGTGCATTTTAATATATATATATGTATATATATATATGTATGTATATATATATACATATGTATGTATGTATATATATGATATGTATACACACATATATTATTTGTTTTGCAATTGTAACACTTATCAGTACCTGCTTTCTTGTGACACAATAATTATTTCTGCAAAGGTGAAGGTCCACCTTCCTTCAACACGCCGCATGCAGAAAATATTCACCGCAACTGATAAACCATGGGTAGAATCCTGTTCCCCACATCAATGGCAAATTCCTATAAATTCCTACGGATATAACTACTACGAGCGCCAATGTGTAAGTGAACAAAATTCATCGGAACTAAGCAAGTATACATTCTCAAAAACACATTTCAGTACGAAACAGGACAAACAAAGTAACTCTGTAACTCTGTAACCAGTGTTGTTCAAATCTGGAGACCCAGACTTGACGAGATGGGCTGGGCAAAGTCCCAGCACTTTTCAAACCAAATGATATTCCCAAGGTCAGCTATCCCAAGGTCTATCGCGGCCATGTTGAGACCATGTTGAGGCTCGCTACGCAGGGCTTCATAAACTTGAAACAGATGCGGATTTAGAACTTATTTCTGTATTACAGGGCGCGCGACTCGCGCGACAACACCACCGCGCGAGCAAATGAAGCAAATTCTTCAAAATCAGAAGCTGTCTCAGAGCCAGCAAGGTAAGCATGGAAAGGCGCCAGTTCATAATCTCACAACAAATGGAAAAAAACAAAACAAACTGATTGACGTTTTTGGATCATCGCTCTACCTTAACATCTTATAGATAGATAGATAGATAGATAGATAGATCGATAGATAGATAGATAGGATATAGATAGGATATAGATATAGATATAGATATAGATATAGATATAGATATAGATATAGATATAGATATAGATATAGATATAGATATAGATATAGATAGATGTAGATAGATATAGAAAGATACAGATAGATAGATAGATAGATAGATAGATAGATAGATAGATAGATAGATAGATAGATAGATAGATAGATAGATAGATAGATAGATAGATAGATAGATAGATAGATAGCTGGACAGATAGATAGATAGCTAGATAGATAGATAGATAGCTAGATAGATAGATAGCTAGATAGATGGATAGACCGATGGATGGATGGATAGATAGATAGAAAGATAGATTACAGTAGATAGATAGATCGATAGATAGATAGACAGATAGATAGCTAGATAGATAGATAGATAGAGAGAGATACAGTAGATAGAGATAGAGATAGATAGATATAGATAGAGATAGATAGAGATAGATAGAGATAGATAGAGATAGATAGGGATAGATAGGGATAGATAGAGATAGATAGAGATACAATAGAGATACAGTAGATAGAGATACAGTAGATAGAGATAGATAGATATAGATATAGATATACCCCCCGTATAGATATAGATATAGATATAGATATAGATATAGACATAGACATAGATATAGATATAGATAGATATAGATAGATATAGATAGATAGAGATAGATAGAGATAGATAGATGGAAAGACAATATGTGTGTGTGTTTATCTGCAGGTCTACACACATGTGTAACATGTGTATATATATATATATAATACTATATATACAAACACTATAGATACAGTATAATTACATCAGTATACATCAGATATAGTATATTACATCATGGAAAATCAGATATATATAACACTATATTACAAAATCATGGAAAATCATGGGAAATCACTATTTATCTGATTTTCCTATGGTTTTGCCTGCGTTTTCCTATGGTTTTCCTATGGTTTTCCCAGGAAAAATAGGCCCCCGATGTCCAACGACAAACGCGCACCCTGTAGCTCTTCGCAGTCGACACGGTGGGCACCTTGCATAAAATGCAGGTGGATGTGTCTGAAAATGGGGTAATACCTGGAAAATAATTGCTATTGAATAAAAAATCCTAGGGAAACTGATGGTGGCATGTCATTGCATATTGAGACAAAGTAGATTTTTCAGAAGAGTGCAAATGGGCAAGAGATCATAAAATCTCTAATGAAAAATAGAGCGCATATGATCACTGTATATCAATGCGCGCCTACAATAAGCTTATACTTTGGGGATGGTTTATACCTGGTGAAATCGTTGGGACGGTTCTCCAACTGGGCCATCGAACTGGAGTTTTGAGGGTCCTAAAAGCTTTACAATCAGAAAACATGTGTGTCTCTGTTTATCCGGCCAAACAATTGGATAAGTCTAGAAATTATAGGTTGCCCCTAAAACACCATGTGTCATCATCATGATGCCAATTAAGCTTGTCCTAAAGCCCTTACCTTTATCTGTTTTTGGACACCGCCAAGCCAAGTCCATTCAGGGTTTAAATCCCTTGTTGATATTTAATGGACACAATCTCTATTATCTAACTTTTCAAATCTAAATTCCTTCCGAGATGCCCTTACCTTTCCCACCTGCGCTCTTTCGGCGGCACATAGTCGGGACAAGGCGGCGGTGCCTAGGCTACGTGGCTTCTCTGGTGGACAGGTGCAGTGGGAAATGGTGGATTGAAGTTGATCGAGTGTCAAGCGAAACCACGGGAGTTTCAACCTTTCAATCAGCCAACATTGGGCCAACATGGGTGTTGGAACCACTATGTTCAGAGAACAACTCTGGTAAACTATCATAACTATGGAAAATCACAATTTTGATGGGTAAATCCACTATAAATGGACCATTTTCCATAGCTATGTTAGTTTACCAAAGGGTAGCTAGACGGACTTTTAATGCACTTTGAAGGGACAGCCGTGTCCATCATTCCTCAGGATCAGCCCATCCTCCAGTAGTTCTCTGCCAGTCGGGGGCAAGATCACCGGGAAAACAAGGCCCATTGATTGGGAATCATAACATATGATAGAGGAGCCATCAATCAACGGGTGGGAAAGCCAACACCCTACGTAAAGATTACATAAGATTACTATCATAATTCTCCCGTAAAATCTGGCCATATCTTCGGGGAAGATCCCCATGTTCCGCCAAATATCCCGGTGTTTAAAAAAAAACGTATCATTTGATGACCTAGTCTGTATTCATTATATCCCGTCAACATATTCCCATTGTTTACCTTACCCTCTGGTGAACAGCCACATAACTATGGAAAAAACACAATTTTTAATGGCTAAATCCGCTGTAAGTGGCCATGTTCAATAGCTATGTTAAATTACCAGAGGTAATTATTGCTGCTTAAATCCATGTTGTTCATCAAAACTGATCACAACGGGGCGCCTTGGGGTAGTCCGGAGGCTGAGGCCTCAAAGGGGGTCGTCACAGATGACGTTGACGCACATAACTTGATGAACTGTTGGGTTCATTGGGGAATAAAACTTAAATAGTCCAATTGATTGGGTTGATGATCTTGGGTTAATTATTACCGGGATGATCCAAATGTTTTAAACCAATAATATATCCAGGTAGTATAACTAACATTTAGAGTTATGACTGGGATGATGTGGGATCACCAATCAACGGGGACTCTCACCTCAGAAACCAAAGGGCCAACATTGTTTCTATCGACTAAATGTCATGTCAAGTTTCCCTACATCCAAATCACCATGCGTTTCCAATGTTTATCTCAAAAATCACAATTTCTTCCAATATCTTCCAATGTTTTTCCCAGAAATCAACATGTTTTTCAAATGTCTACTGAAAATTCCTCACTATTTTCCCATGTTTTTCTGAAAAATCACCAGTTCTTCCAATTTCTAGCCTAGAATTCACCATTTTTTTTGTGACTTTCCACCTTAAAAACGTTTAAAAACCCATCATTTCTTCTCTGAACACGGCCACCCGGTGGGTCCCGTCTCGTCTCGCTGGGCTTCCGTGGCATCTCCTCGGGCGCCAGGGGCAGCTCGTCGGAGGAGGGCGGGAACTTGGCGCGGCGCGGCTCCACATCTGGGCGCGGCACCTGGTCAGATGGTGATAGTTGATAATTATTACCCTCTGGTAATTTAACATAACTATAGAAAATCACCATTTATGGTGGGATATGCTTGGGATATGGTGGGGTATGTTGGGATATTCACTTACCCTCTGGTAAACTAACATAGCTATTGAAAATGGCCATAGAAATAGTGGATTTTCCCATTAAAAATTGTGATTTTCCATAGCTATGTTAAATTACCAGAGGGTAATTATTATATAGTAAATATATGGTGATACACCATTGATGATGGTTATATTGGTATAAATATGGAGTATGAATGGAGTATTCAATGGAATATGAAGGGAATATGAAGGGAATATCAATGGAATCTTAATGGTTATTATATATTATGCAATATTCATTGATAATACTAATGGAACATAATATAGACTGATAATGGATCTATACCTCAGAATATGGTCAGATAGATCAGATTAGTCTATATCTATATATATATCAATCTAAACTTGATGATAACATCAATGGGATATTCATGGAATATTGGTGAAATATGAATGGAATTATGATTAATAATGGCATAATGGCATGGAATATTCATCTACACTTAAGATGGAACCATCTACACTTGATGGAATACTTATTGGAATACTTGATGGATTAGTGGATCTATACCTCAGAATATGGTCAGATAGATAAGATTAGTCTATATATATATGTATATTAATCTACACTTGATGATACTCTAATGATGGTGAGAGTTGATACGTGATACACCATTGATGAAGGTTATAATGGTATACTCATGGAGTATAATATATCATGGAATACTTATTGATAATAGTAACGGAACATAATATTGACTAATAATCGATCTATACCTCAGAATATGGTCAGATAGATAAGATTAATTAGTCTGTATATATACATATTAATCTACACTTGATGCTAATATCAACGGGATATTCATGGATATTGGTGAAATATAAATGGAACATGATTAATAATGGCATAATGGCATGGAATATTCATCTACACTTAAGATTGAATCATCTACACTTGATATGATCATCTACTGTATCAATCTACACTGATAATATCAATGGAATTTCAATGGAATTACAAGAAAATATCAATCAAATATTAATGGTTTTAATATATCATGGAATACTTATTGATAATGCTAATGGGACATAATAAAGACTAATAATGGATCTATACCTCAGAATATGGTCAGATAGATAAGATTAATTAGTCTGTGTATATATATATATTAATCTACACTTGATGATCATATCAATGGGAAATTCATGGAATATGGGTGAAATATGAATGGAATATGAAGTGAATATTAATGGTTATAATGGAATACTTATTGATAATACTAATGGAATGTAACTGATAAATTGATTAATAGTGGCATAATATGGAATATTCATCTGCACTTGATGGAAGCATCTACACTTGATATTATGATGGAATCATATCTTGGAGTGTCTCAATAGATCCTACAAATTTATATATGATCATATCTAGTCCCTAGAAGATTTGTGAATAGAGTTCCTCTGGCTTCACAGAGCTGCCACTAAAAGAGGACGCACCCTCTAAGCTATTATGCTATGAATGATATTGGCTCCCTCACGGGCATATATTCTCCGGTAGTTTACGAGTGTGCCATGGAAAATTGCCGATAAACAATATTAATTAATATTTCGATGATATGTTAATATATGATATATCAATATCAGGTTATATAAATAGACATAAAGTTAAGATTCTTTTTCCCATTTCCAGATCGTGTGTATATATCGTATATTATGTATATATTTATTGATGTTGATACTATCGTAACTAATATTATTACTGTAGCATGTATATTTTATTATGTATCATATACTGTGTGAAAATATGTGTTTTTATTTAATATATATTTTTGAAGGTAGTTATATGTTTCACCCGTTGGATGGGCCATAAGAACATGTGTATATTTTGTATTACGTGTATTGTATTGTGTATATTATGGTTTTATACTATTATACACATGTCTACGCTGATTTTGATCTTCCATTCCAAGGAAACACATCTGTATATATATATAATTCTATATATATATATATTATGT
Organism: Cladocopium goreaui; assembly: GCA_947184155.2. Lineage (NCBI taxonomy): Eukaryota > Dinophyceae > Suessiales > Symbiodiniaceae > Cladocopium > Cladocopium goreaui. The sequence goes on along the minus strand of CAMXCT020004613.1, from coordinate 308,328 downwards.
AATGTAATAAATGTTATAGAATATATATATATAGACGTGTTTTCAGATTTCCCCCAGTTGGATCGCGCCCGCCGCTTCACCGCGCCTTGGGTCCAATGGCCACGGTGCAGTCACTTTGCGCGCTCCAGGGTGCGGACGATTTGTGTTCGAAGAGCTTCTCCATTCCCAGCTCCACCTGGCAATGATGAGAACTAACCTGGATTTTAGAAAGGGGAAATCATATATTTCTGAAATGGGGATTCGATGTCAGGATGGGGATTATATATATATATATATGTATACACATTTCTGAATTGGGGATTCAATGTCATGGTGGGGATAAATCTGGATTAATGAATGGAAATGAAATGATATACTGTATTTCTATGTGTATGTCTGAAAAGAAGGTTTATCCAGTAAATTTATAGAGTATTAGATGATATTAGATGGAGATTCAATGGCCATTTTTCAGCATCGCCAGTTGTGTGACTTTGTCAGTTGCCAGCAATGGAAGGTTCACCTTTTGGTCATCAAACCTGGAAACCCGGCATCCTGCGAACTGGAAAATCGCCATGCCTAGAGTCTAGTAGGTAAATCAACTATTTCGATGGCCATTGTAAAAATAGCAAACTGTTGAATTGCCAGAGGGTATATCACTATTTTGATTTATTTTGTCATTACTTCATGACTTAAATTGCAAAGTTCAGATGGACCCGAAGCACATCACTTCCATTACAGTTCGAAAATCATCCTCAACTGTTTCTGTTGGAATGCTCCATTCAATTGCGCTTCTTGTCCCTTGTTCCATGGTTGATCTTCATTTTTCCCGTCACATTTTGGATCACAAGTTGAGTTTTTTTCCCCAGATTGAGAGATTTTTGGGCCACTCTGGGGCCCCGCACCTGTTGTGCGTGGTATAAAAAGCCGCCACCCACACGTGCAGACACCGTCTGCGTGGTTCTCCGTTCCAATTCCTTCACCTTGCTCCGTTCGAGAGCTGTTCGAATCCCCAGAAGGCCAACAGGTTTCCAACTGCAAAATATGGTGCTTATATGTTTTTAATGGTGTTTAATGGTGTTTAATGGTGTTTAAGTACCAAGAAATATGGCTTTCAAGTTGTTTCCTACGTTCTGAGTCTTTGTTGATGTGCTTCTCGTGTCATCATGTTTTTCGGGCAGGAACACCTTTCAGGGAGGTTCTAACCATCTGGATAATCTATAACAATGAATCCATTGTTGCCATCTGATAAAAGTGATTTGGGTATGATTTAGGGGGTAAAGTACCATCTAAGTAAGAGTGCATTTGGATCCATAGAGATCCATAGAGTATGTATATATATATATAACAATTCCCTAGATTTCTGTTCATACAATTGATGATTCTCCTCCAATTGTAATCCCATCATTCGCGGACTGATCGAAACTGAGGTTGTGGAGATCAACCTAGGGCCCCAGACCATGTCGCGATCAGGGTTCTCCTGTACCTTCGACAGGAGTCTCACCACACAGGTCTTTTCCTGACGGTAGCGGTGGCAATGGACATTCGATACAAAAAATACATATAAATACATTATGACATATTGATCAACAACGTTCCAAAGAACTTTCCAAATTTGGCATTTAAGCAACCTTCAGCAGAAAAAAAACAGTCATGACCGAAGCTAAAATTGTGACACCTTGATACTTTGATCAATGAAAAACACTCACGTGAAAACCTGAACATTCAAAACAAGACGCATAAAACGATACACTTTCTTCATTGTGTATTGAGAATTGAAAAATCAGATCACTCAAAATCCCCAAACATGGTCACTTTATCTGGTTGGTGGCTTCAACCCCTCTGAAAAATATGAAAGTCAATTGGGATGATTATTCCCAATATATGGAAAGTCATAAAATTGATGTTCCAAACCACCAACCAGTTATGATTGGAATCACCACTCCATCTGTTTCGACTGTTTCGACCAGCCTCTCGCCAGGCTGTTTCGAACTTCCCTTCCTCTCGCAGCCTAGGATGGGATTTCTGGGACTAAGCCATCCTATGGCCCGCCAGTGCCAATCTTAGATACCCTCTGGTGAACATACAAAAAACTATGGAAAATCACCATTTTCAATGGGAAAATCCACTTTAAATGGCCATTTTCCATTGCTAGGTTAAATTACCAGAGGGTACCCTTCAAAAAAGATATTTTCTTAGCTGGCTGACTAAAGGATTAAAGTGCCCATCTAAGATTGACCTAGCTTCGCTCGTCCAATCCTGGTGTTGCCAACATTCTTTTCAGCTAGAATTCCGACCTGGGATGGTACCAGGAATGACCGAAATTCTTGAAGAACCGGAATGAGCCCAGCATATCTATATCTATATATATATATTACTATTCTTTTTCGTTATAACTGTTATATTACTAGTACGATTATTGTTATTGTCATTACTATCATTATCAATATCATCATTATCATCATGATTGTTATTATCGTTAGTACTATATGTCACATGTATATTACTAATGTTATACCATATATATAGTGTATGTATGTATGTATGTACGTATGTATGTACGTATGTATGTACGTATGTATGTACGTATGTATGTACGTATGTATGTACGTATGTATGTACGCAGGTAGGTAGGTATGTATGTATGCATCCATGCATCCATGCATCCATGCATCCATGCATCCATGCATCCATGCATCCATGCATCCGTGCATGTATGGATGTATGGATGTATGGATGTAGGGATGTGGATGTATGTGGATGTAGGGATGTAGGGATGTAGGGATGTATGAGATGTATGGGATGTAATGGATGGGATGTATGGAGATGGATGGGATGGGATGTAGGATGTATGTATGGATGTATGGATGTATGGATGTATGGATGTATGGATGTATGGATGTATGGATGTATGTATGGATGTAAGGATGTAGGGATGGATGTAGGGATGTAATAGGGATGTAGGGATGTAGGGATGTAGGGATGTAGGGATGTAGGGATGTAGGGGATGTAGGGATGTAGGGATGTAGGGATGTAGGGATGTATGGATGTATGGATGTATGGATGTATGGATGTAAGGATGGATGGATGCATGGATGCATGCATGCATGGATGCATGAATGCATGGATGCATGGATGCATGGATGCATGGATGCATGAATGCATGGATGCATGAATGCATGGATGCATGGATGCATGGATGCATGGATGCATGGATGCATGGATGCATGGATGCATGAATGCATGGATGCATGAATGCATGGATGCATGAATGCATGGATGCATGGATGCATGCATGCATGGATGCATGGATGCATGGATGCATGGATGCATGGATGCATGGATGCATGGATGCATGGATGCATGGATGCATGGATGCATGGATGCATGGATGCATGTACGTACGTACGTACGTATGTATGTATGTATATACATCAGTTGGATGATGTTTGATGTCTCCCTGAGGCAAAACATACGCTGCTTCTGTACGGTCACTGCGTCAAGTCCCAGTCGCAGCACTTCCAGGACCCGGATCTGACTGCCGATGGTCATGGTCTGCTGCTTGAAGCTGTTAGACATCCTGGGCCATGAAAACAAAAATGGATGGATAATTGTTTATATTAGCATTAGCACACTATTAAGCATTATTGTTCATTATCATACTATGATTGCTCATGATTGTTGGTAAATTACCCTGATGATGAAAGGATTGTTAGCCAAATCATGATCATGAGTTTGCAATCTGTGTAATTAGACAACAATTGATATGCTCGAATACTATTGATAGTGCTAAGCGCCAAGGCAAGGCGACCGATGCTGGGGGGCCCCCAGTTTTTGGCAACCGGGCCGTTGACAAACAAAGCCGAAAGGTTGAAAACCCCAGGGGTTGGCTGGACATCTTGAATTGAACTGAAGGATTTATATATATATATACATATGTACATGGATCTATGGCATAGACCATCTCAGGCTAGTCTTAGATATCCTGCAAAAAGGTATCAAATGGGGAAGAAACCATCTTTCAGCTGGGACCTCTTGCTTGCCCAATTACAACAATTAAGATCAATTAAGACATGAATACAAAACCAATTTTGCAATACGCTTTGTCCGGTAGATCTGAGGCTGCAAGACTCAGTTTTCTCATCCAATCATGCTGAACAACCCACCAATGACACTAGTCACAACAGTAATGCCTTCCGGTGTTATATAAAGTTGACTAAAGTTGACCATTAAAAATAGTTGTTTTTTGCTGGTGAACTACCAATTATGTAATCATTGGCACCACCAAGAAAGATAGAAGTTCGTAAAATCCCGCTGCCAAATATCGATAAATTGAACCTGTTCTATCAATCTTTGGGCGGAACGAACTAATCATCACTTATCCTGGTGGGAAATAAAGACAAAATTCTAAGATAACTAATCACCAATTACTTAAGGATTAAAACACGCTTCTAATCATAAACTATAAGAAATCACCAGGGCGATATCATAATATATCATTATCATATATGGAGGTTTCCAAAAATGTGTGTACCCCAAAAATCATCCACGATTAAACCATGACTTGGTATTGAAATTCCTATGGTGACTTGGGGATCCCCCATTTTAGGATAAAACACCCCATATGAATCTGGATAAATAAGAAATCAACCAGAAATTTGCGAATAATTCTAGGACATAATCAAGCATTTTAGGATGAGTCCCCAGTGACCCCATTCATAATAAACCAGAAATAAGACTACCCTCTGGTAATTTAACATAGCTATGGAAAATCACCATTTTTCATGGGAAAATCCACTATAAATGGCCATTTTCAATAGCTATGTTAGTTTACCAGAGGGTATCTTGGGAATGATTCCCTTGACTGGTCATCATTCCAGTGAGGACCAAACCAAGGAGCTCTTGAGCCTTCTGGTTCACCAGGATCGTTCGCCAACTTGTCCATTTGCTATCCTGACCTGAGACCATGGTGGGAAAGCTTGGGACAACATGGTAAAACATGTAAAAACATGGTAAAACATGGTAAAACACGGGCAAAGCTTCGGCTTGTGTCAGGCAGAAACAGGGGAAGTTCAAGAAATTGCGATGTATCCAATGTATCCAATGTATTCAATGTATCCAACATCAAACTGGGGAATGTATCCAACAGAAAGGCTGCATGGGCGGCCAATCCTGGAATTGCCCAACTACTTTCCGTTGACCATTGGTTGCTGTCGATGGGTTTCTTTTCAAGATTTCAGGATGAGAAAGGCGTAGCAAAGCTCAAGACTCAAGAGATCAAGAGATATACATGCCGTGTGTATTCTTATATGGTATAAATGTATATATATATATATATTATATATATATATTATATATAGACATGTATGTACATCTGCACATATATGGACATGATAGAATACAGTACAAAACAATACAATACAATACAAGACCATACAATACAATGTACTATACTACATTATATAAAATGTCATCATAATAGTACGGTACATAATATAAGTTGATATATATATATATATGTATGAATATGATAAATAAAATGTCTTGAAGATAAAAAGGTAAATCATATTATATGATATAAATCAATAATATAATATATGAAATAATATATATACCCTCTGGTAATTTAACATAGCTATTGAGGTCATTTATAGTGGATTTTCCCATTAAAATGGTGATTTTCCATAGTTATGTTAGTTTACCAGAGGGTATACATATATCGATATCTCATATCACAGTCATTCTTTCATTCTCCATCCAGTCCAAGCTCAATCTCTCGCTCGGCCACCTGGAATGGCCGTCCCAATACCTGCCATGGTTTTTTGGGATCGCCATGGAAAGCTGGGCATCCCCAATGCATACATCATATATAATACGTATCATATATATATATTTTTATACATAATTACATAGTATTCTTAGTATCCCCCAAAAAAGATAGAACAGTGATTCATCATAATATATCATAATCTGATATGATGTACATAGATATATTATGATATATTGTTTGCTTTTTACTGGTCCATCTTTTCTTGGGGTTGCTGGAGTAGGTAGTATAACCCCCTATCTTCAAGCAACCGGAAGATTGGACACGGCTCAGCGAACAATATGAAAGTCATTGGGGATACACTCATAGTTGGAGGGACCCCACAACAGGTGACATCTATTGAGAAGAAGTATCTGAACACCTGTTTGCAGCATCACAATTACAAACAAAATGGATTTGACTGAGAGAATCATGTACCTCCCCCCATTCCATTTCTATATGGGGGATGTTCCCCATTGAAATTGACCTTGTCCATGATTAATAACAATTCCAAATCCATAAGATGTGTGAAACCACCAAACACTCTTGGACTTTGTGAATATAGTATCCCTATGTATCCCTTAAATAGAGTCTATGCCATGCAAGCCTTAATATCAAGACGATTCTTCTCTCCCCCCGACCACCTTGGTCGCGGAAGGACTTGAGGGTGAAGTCCCCATGATTGCCCTCCGAGATATTCCTGGCCAGGCTCCGTAGACTTCTTGCGTTTCAGAATTGAAGAAAGTGGAGCTTAAGTCGCTGAACTCTCCAACAACTCTTTTACTGTGAAAACTAGACTATAACTACGAACTACTATCAAACAGATAGAATAGTTGGAGGATCGCCCCACTTAGTCACTGGTTTTCATAAGCCTGGTTCGTAAGTCCCCGATTCGTGGGTTATCCCATCTATAAATGGCTTATGACTTTAGTTACTAACCACTTGTAGTGGGATGATCCTCAAAGTAGATGGTGTTCAGTTATCATCCATGTTATTTAATCAGATTTTCCATGAAATAAACCAGCTATTGGGGTATCCCCAATAGCAACTTCGGAAAGCCCCAAAAATCTATCCAGACACAAAATCGCCGCCTAAGCAGCAGCTCACCATGGGCGTCAGGTTCAACACCTGAAGGAGTTGTCGAACGGGATCCAAAAAACGTCGCCGGCTGTGTCTGATGTTACAGCCATAACAGGAATGGATTCCATCAGCATTCCACATATTTTTTTTGTTAAAAAGAAAAGTCAGAAAAAGATCCGAATATCCGCTACATCAAGATGTTTACATATATGAGGACACAGCCAGAGGCTACATTATCATATGTGTGAATATTGGTGAATGGTGATTGATAATATTTGTTGCATATTACAGGAATGGATTTCTTTCCCAAATATGATCACCATTCACCAATATGCACCAACCACACCTCCACCGAGTAATATATTCCATCAGCATTCCATATATTGTTTCGTTACTATTTCATCAATATCCGCTACATATATATATAATATATATAATATAATATAATATATATATATATATATAATATATATATATATATATATATATATATATATATATATATACATTGGATTAATGGTAAATATGTATCCCGTATCCCTTCGCCATCATCTCCGCGCTCTTCCACTCCCGCCTATGGCGTGAATGGCTGCCTCACGCTTGTTGAGGAAGCGAACGGTCGCCAGGATCTTTTCATGGTCGATCCTGGGGAATGGACCGTTGACAGTTGGGTGTGCATGGATAGTAAGCGGGTACGGCATCAATCATGTCCCAAGGCTGTGAAGAAGTACCCGCTACATATCATGGAAAGCCAAGGTCTAACAAAAATGAGATTCTCTTCCAAAAATACTGACAGAATTGGATGATGTTTTTTTCTCAGAGGAAAGCCATGACATTTACTCATAAATACCATGGTTAATGGTTGCCAGTTCCCTCTTGATTTTGCCCTTCATCAATCCATTGAAATTTGATTTCAAGGGGTATCATGGGTGGAACACTCCCCGCTGTAGATTCAACCCCCCAAAGGTGACATCCGCAACAACCAGGGTTCATTAAGCGCGTGTGAACCAGCAAAAGCATCCAAAAGCCACTAATACGAGCTGGTTAGTGGCTGTCAGCGGTTAACAAACCCTTAATGCACCCTGATTGTTGGGGGGTCAGCTGTGGGGCTATGGAGCGTCACCTACATCGTCCGAGGTGCTGTCGGAACGATGCGCTGGAAATGATGTAGATCTCATCGCATCTGCGGTCGCGGGAAGATATGGGGTATCTTCTGAAAGATCGCTGTTACCCACATGTTCCACACATATGGACTACATATGGCATATTCACACTATACTTGCAAACTACATCATCCGAAGTTGAGTATCTGAATTTACATGAATTTACTGCTATTCTATGGAGCAAATGGGTGAGGATTACAATGGTACTCCATACCTGTAGCCATGTAATCCCCATACACCCCATCACCGGGGGAAAGACCTTGCGGAGATTGGGATCACCGGGAAAGGAACATGTTTCCAAGATCAACTGCTTGGTGGTGCTATTTCACCACCTTGAAAAATGATGGAGTTCGTCAATGGGAAGGATGACATCCCAGATATGAAATGGAAAATAAAAGCCATGTTCCAAACCACCAGTCAAAAAAGCTGAGAACTTGGAGAGAGTGGCTTTCCGGCAAAGCAATTTCTTGGGAAGTCCTGGATTCAGCCGTTTATCTCCGCCTGAAGGACAAGGCAAAGCGAACAGCCTGGCGAAATATGCGAAATCCTGGAACTAAATGAGCATTGAAATGGGAAATTCATCAAACCAAATGAGGGATTTTCATGGATTTTTCCTTGCCATGTCTGATTACTAGAGGTATCGGTTATTTCCGACCACTTTGATTTCAAAAACAACATGGTTGACCGAGTGACCGAGTGACCAATCCCCTCCAATCCCAACTTCCAGTGGAGAGATGAACATCCCCAGAGTGAGGTCTTGGTTGCCTTCAATCCCTGGTCATCTCATGTCTGTTTTTCAAATGTGTTTTTTCACATTTTTTTTTTTCGAGCCTCAAAATGTTGGCCAAGACTTGGCAACTACCTACCTTTGGAATAAACATCATTACCCTCTGGTAATTTAACGTAGCTATTGAAAATCACCATTTTTAATAGGTAAACCATCTATAAATGGCCATTTTCAATAGCTATGTTAGTTTACCAGAGGGTAAATACATACAGTAAAAGGCATCCTGATCTGATTTTCATGGGCAAAGATCCCCGGTCCACAGCATCATCTTCTAAGGGCCTCGACCAAGTTGGACCTTTCGACAGGGACCAACCTCAGGAACCGATGGAAACTGGATTTCACGTGTTGGTTTCTTCACATAGGGGAAATCATGGATTTAATGTAGATAATCTATATCATGGGGATACAATAGCTCAATAGCCTTCATGATTCATGTCTGTTTTGTTTAATCACTTGGGTCTGTCTTGGATCTGTCTGGAGAAAGGGGGAGATACCTGCAAATGGTCCATGTCTAAAGGGAAAAACATGATAAATCCTCAGTTTTGGTATCCTATCAGACAAGTCCAAGGGTTATACTAATCAGTTGAAATAGGGAGGTGCCAAAATAGCCCCAACAGCTGCCAACCAGGTCCTCCTCTGGTGAACCTCTGGTGTTCACACTACAAATAGCTGGTCACCGCATCTTCATCCTGTCTTCTATTAATTCTGCGTGTTTTTTTTTTTTACAGCCACCATTTTACAGTGGCCAAAAGCAACTAAAATCAACTGTTTCAAGCTGGTTAACCCAATTAGTTGGTGAAATCACACTTGTTTGCATATGTTTGCTTAAACTTAAACCATCTCACCATCTCAACCCATATGTGGAAAATCCCCAAAAAAGGGCCATGGAAGATCCCAGCTGGGTTCGGTGACTGATCAACCCAATCCTCCGCTTTTTGCAGGGCCATCTCCGTGGGAGCCTCGCGATTCGCGATGGTCGTGGCTTGGAAGATTACCCTCTGGTTATGACTAACATAGCCATGGTATAGATGGCCCATAGAAATAGATGGTTTACCTATTAAAAATGGGGATTTTCCATGGCTATGTTAGTCATAACCAGATGGTATATCATATGGGATGTTCCTAAACCATAATCTATAGTGAGTTAAGTGAGTTCCGTCATCTATAATGAGTTCCATCATCTATAGTGAGTCCCTAAATCATAATATATCCCTTCATATCCCATTATGTAAAAACCTCCAAAATTTGGCCGATCTCCAAAATGTAAACAGCTCAAAATACTGAAAATGGGTCCTGGAGAGCAAGTTTCACCCCGACTTCGACTGGACATTTCTTTCGCACTGTCATGAAACCACACCTCTACCAACATCTTAGATACAGCACAACAAACATGAGGTGAAATATTTTGAAATATGTTGGATTTCAATCATCCACCTTTCAAAACTACTGGCAACATGTTTTCTCCAAATTGCTGGCGCATGCTGCTATGTCTTCGCTTTCCTATCACTAGAATTGGAGGCTTCCTAGGTCATGGAACTACCCAAAAAAGTATGGTTTATAATAGATTATCCTATCAAAATGGATGATTTGGGGGTACCAAATCATAAATTGGAAACCTACTACATAGTGTAACAAAATGATACTGCATGTTTCGAATTCTATAGACACATGAAACAAAGTACAGTATAACTACATATATATATCACATACACATCAGGATCCAAACATCTCCCACATCTACTGTACATTTCAACTCGCGATTCATCTCCATATAACCATGGTATCCATCATACATTAACCATATATCAACCATATATCAACCATGTATCAACCATATATCAACCATATTAAACCTATCAAACCATATTAACCACATCAACCATATATCAAGCATACACCCCACATTAAGCATATATCAACCATATTAAACGCCCAATAAACACCTGGCCATGGCCATGGCTTTCTTCCAGGAAGCCATCATATCTTGTGCCCACAAGCGCGCTTCGCCCCGCTGGTCGAAGCGGATCATCTGAAAGCTCTCCTGCCCAAGCACTGGAGGTTTAATCGACAACATCCTTTTTTTTCTTACCAAAAAAAGATGGTGAATGAAATTAATATCTGTATATATATATACATTTTTAATGGTTCATCATTTTATATGATGTTTATGTATGTCTATAACAGAAAATGAGGATTGAACCACCAACCGTCGGGATCTGATCTGGCCGCGCCTTCTTTGGCATATGGACGTGTAGCGCTCGCTTCACTCCAGCCTCTGTGATCGGCAAGGGTGGCAAGCCATGGGGAGCTACGAATTGAGATTCCCAACATGATGAGATTGGATATGATTGGATTGTACCTATATTATGTATACATATTATACATAAATATATACCCTGAGCCTTGAGGCTGAAGCCAACAATGATAGGTCCTTCAATATTTAAATATGAAGAATCTTTCGAAGGTGAGTTTTAAAAAAATGCCAGAAAAGGCTCCTTGGAATTCTGATAAGATAGGCTTCTTGGAAGTCAAATGGAAAATCGCAAAATATCTGGATAAATATGGATAAATGGCATCATAATTCAGCAACCTGGAAATGATACCATATCCCTTACCCTCTGGTAAACTAACATAGCTATTGAAAATCACCATTTTTAATGGGAAAATCCACTATAAATGGTCATTTTCAATAGCTATGTTAAATTACCAGAGGGTACATTCCTCTACCTAAGCCACCATGTTTGGCCCCGTGCCACAAAATCTTCAGCCTTGACGTAAAACAAATGCTCCGCCACAGCTGCAGACCTCGTTTTGTCTGGTTGACCAAAATGGCTGGAACACGGTCACTGGGCAAATTTACAAAAAAAACAAAAATACACTCTGGTTATTTAACATAGCCATGGAAAATGGCCCATTTATAGATGATGTTCCCATTAAAACCTCCATTTATAAGGGATTTTCCATGGCTATGTTAAATAACCAGAGGGTATATGAAAAGTGTCCAGAAGCTACCCTGGATTCAATCCTGACTGGCTAAGTGGCTAAGGGATTTCCATTCATTTTTCCATTCGGCTATGAGTCAAAACCCTGGCACAGAAACGATCAGAAACGGTACTCTAAAATACTTGCGTCATGGGATAGTTTCAAAAAAAAACATTAAACATGACATCCCATGTTCCAACCATTTTCCAACATCTCATGGATAAAAACATCCCAGGGGGGTCCCATTGTCCGATCATTTTCCCACCATTTTCCCACCATTTTCTCCACCAGGACCCCCCGGCGTGTCGATGATCACCACCGCTCGGCGTCCATCCGCCACAGGCAACAGGGGCTGATCAGCTTCAATCATGGCACCTTCCACCTGGAATCAGCAACATTGAGCCAAATATGGGATATATATATATATATATGTATATACATATATATATATATATATGTATATATATATATACATATGTATATATATATACATTTTATGAGGTCATGATCATGATAATTTGCCAAAGATATGCAAAATAAAACATGAAACAAAAATACCAAAATATATGTGTGTATATATATACATAGAAAGGTGCCAAGCAAAATGAGAGTTCATACATATTGGATACAAAAACTATCAAAAACTAATAATGGCCTAATATTGGAGCATTACCAATACATTGGAATAGTGGTCCTTGTATGGAACATTTTATTTGATGATTGGGCAATGTACCATCATAATGGATTATAATGATTTATAATGTATCTTTTTGTGGTAATATTGGGTCATAATGGTTTATAATATGGGTTATACTATTTAATGACTTAACAATGGTTTGTATAGTACGGGCTTATTCCTTTCACAAATTGATTCCAATGTGATATATATATATATATATGTATTGGGAATATAGAGGTGGTGTAATGGAATATTATTGGGATTTTTGATATTATGATATAATTGGGAAATAAGAATGACAAATATAAGAATGGTACATATGAGTTTACCAATATGGTTTGCAAGGATTTAGGGTTGAAATAAGGATATCTTTATGTATAATCATGAGGGTTGTAATGAAGGCTAATGATAGAAATAACTATATATAACATTGCTACAAATAATGATAATCATAATGACAATAATAACAGTAATGTACATACATACACCAAGATAGCCTTTAACCTTTTTTCTCTTTGGGGTTGGCAGAAAAAAGGGTAAGGTTTTGACTAGAAAAAAAACATGTTTGCGATTTTCACCAACAGATGTCTCTCCACATAAAACCACAGGTCCAATGGTTTTTTTTTTTATAATAGCGACTTCTGTTGTGGGAAACAAAAAAACTTTAGATTACATTCGTAAACTGGGATGTTATGATGATTGAACATGGATACAGTAGACCCGTTTTATCTCTTTAATATGGACGTAATCTGTGCTTTATTCAGTCTCATGGGGGTTCAACCACCTGGATGAAAAAACGAGTAGATCAGCCATGGAGTTGGGACTCACTCCACGGCCCAGCTGAGTATGTATAGAAATGCCCAAAAATCATCAGCAAGATAGAACAGTAACTTCCTGCTAAAATAATGTTGTTTTACTTTTCCATGGGTGGTACAGTACTATATATATATGTATATAACATTATATGGGTGTGTCTGAAAATGATGTATATCCCCACAATTCTCAGGAACATGATGAGAAATCACTGGGAATTTGCATGGTGTTCCTCTCAATTTTCAGACAAACCTACCAGAGAAAAAACACAAAAAAACATGACATGGCCGTCGCCTCTTGAAAGGCGTGATAGTCCACGGGCATCATCACATTAACCACGTCACTCTCCGCCATGCCCTGAAACAGAGCAACGCGGACAACGAAGAGATGCAGCCGGAGGTTGCTAAGACATGAGATAAGATAACATGGTGTTTGAATAGGATATCATGGCATGTAATGGAATGTCAATGGAACATTAATGGAATTATATATCGAATTATGAATGGAACATTATATAACTAAATATGAATGAAATAGAAAGGACATATTCAGGACATATTACTGTAATGGAATATTGCTATATACCCTTTGGTAATTCAACGAAGCACCATGGAAAATCACCATGGTTAAATTTCACCGGTAAATCATCATGTTAAAATCATCGAACTCGATGGGCCATGGGTGATTTATGCGGTAAAAAAAAGGTAAATATATTGCATACAGAAAACATGGAGTGTATGGCTATGCCATAATCGTATGATATATATATATATAACTATATAATACTGTTGTATGACTGCAGATCTTATCATTCTATAGTAGTCCCATCAAACTATTAAAAAAAACTAGATGTATATCAAATGGGAACGTAAAACTATTTATTTATATCATGTCCTATACTTTATCTGATTATCTATCTGGCAATCCAATCTAATCTAATCTAATCTAATCCAACAATACAGAGATACATGTGTGTATATATATATGTACAATATATATGTATATACATATATATGTATATATATATATACATATGTATATATATATATATGTATATGTATATATATATATATATGTACATATATGTATATATATATATGTATATGTATATATATATATGTATATGTGTAACGGAAAATTATGATGTGATTATGTATTATGATTATTATCCCATTGATTTATGCTTATCTCCCCTGTTCTACATAACATAAGGTTTCAGACAAGCCGATATACTCACTTACAAATCAGTAAATAACTAAACAAATGATACACACACGCAGATTATAACTGTATGTCATATAATTATATCTATATAAAAAGTCACCCCATTTTTTCAAATGCGAAATCTGGAAATATGAAGTAAATAATGTCTATAACATCTGGAAGATACCTGAAATCGGCCATTTGTGGTTGATTCCCCATCATTAATCATGATTCCTGTCATCAAACTAACATCCTGCAAAGACGTTTTGCCATCTTTCCTTGTGGTTGCTATACGTGATATAAGGTGGTTTGCTCAATCCCCTAATACCCCATCCCGTCAACCAACCAGTATACCCAATGAAGCCACCCCATTGGGGAATTTCGGCGATGATTTATGGTGGAAAGGGCAGCCCCACATTGTATAAGTGTATGAATATTCTGTAATCATACGTAAAAATGTACTAACAAAAAAGTAGATCATGAGACAATTCCTTGCAACTATATGTCATTTATACATAGTATATCTAATTATTATATATATCATAAAATATCATAACTATATGCTTAGATAGCTCATGATAACGTCAGCATTACGCCTTGGCCAGGAGCTGCTGCAGCGCCCGCAGCGAGGCGTGGATCAGCTCCTGGTGCTGCAGCAACTCCTCGATGTGGCTCTCCACCTGGCGGAAAAACCATCGGGAAATGCTGAGAAAAATAGGGATATCAATGATATCAATGATTTATAGTTGTGATTTATCAATTCCAACAATTATGTCAATAGATTTATATATCCAACAATATTAGATATGTTGATATATATATATATATAAATCCCAACAATGGAATTTTCCAACAATGGTGATTTCCATATGTTGATATATAAATCCCAATCACCATATGTTGATATATAAATCCCATTTATGGTGATTTCCCATAGTTTTCCAACAAGTAGGGATTTTCCAACATGTCAATTCGGATTAGTTTGGAAAATCGAGAAAAAAACAGATTTTCCATCGATTTTTTCCCATGTTTGGATCATGGGCTTTCCGGTTAAAAGTTTCCCTTAAAACCAATCCATTGAGTGATAAAAAGCTGGGAAAATGGTGATAGAATGGGGATATAAACCACTTTTTAAGTAAATTTAGTGGATTTGTAAACCAATTAAATGGGATATGTGTGAAAACGTTAGATGGAGGTATGGACAATTTATGGAACATGGAAAAATATGACAGATAAATTATGGTGAAAATATGATGCTCCAAAAAAGTTTATGATATGTTAGCATATTGATGGGGATATATCAAATAATGATATGTGTATATATATATATATATATATCCAACAATACTTTAACCATGTTTCTAACATTATAGCTATCGATGTGCCCTAACATGCCAGTTTTAATCAAGAATTCTTCGGGAAATGATGATTAAATGGTGATGACATAGAGATATCTATAGAGCCACTCGTCTAGTCTATTCTGGTCTAGTAATATAATATCAAAGTATAGATATAACGATCCATTGTGGTGATTCAATGGGGGTTACTGTACATTACTATGATATCGTGGGGGTATAAACTATGGTACCCGGGATAGTTAATATCCCGTAAAAAAAAAAAAAGAAATATAATCCATAGAGATATCGGGGGGAATACTTGCTCAATAGTTGCTATAATATATATATATATACATAGTCGGCCGAGATAGTATGGAATGGAACTCACATGGATGGGGATATATTAATATATATATATATACTGTATATATGGTCATCTTCTGGTTGATATGTATCTGAACATGTACATGTAGATAGCCGTATCCAATCCAACAAAACAACAAATGCATCCCACCACTCTGGGTCCTGTTTTTGTTTAAATGTTGCCATCATTCGAAGCGCAGACCTTGCGCTGGAACATGTTCAGCTCCGACTTTGGGATGTTGTAGTGCACTGGCCTAGCTCCAGTCTCAGCTGTCACCATCGAGTTAGGGATTCCGTTACCATTTTATGCAGAAAATGATAGAAAATGTTACCATGAACCACAGGAGTTAGGGGTACCTTATTTTCGGACTCATTGTTTGTGTCCGTCTTTGCTGATGACGCCTTGGTCTTAGTGATTTTCATATCCCCAAAGTTCTTTATCCCTATAACTTTGGGTGTTCCATACTGCGACGATGGGTCAAAATCGGATACACCAAGACTTGGAAGGTGTGGGTAACTCCTGTGTCTTTAATTCTGGGTCATTGTTCAAAAAGAGGGACGTGAATACTCACGAGTGAGTCAGCTGATGATATTCAAATGTTCATAACATATTCATAAATTTCTATATGCTCAGCAGAATACTCCAAAAGTGCAGAAAACAATCATAATTCTGGTACTTGCAATACGATATGATGCAGGAGACAAAACAGGATTTCCTTCCCTTTGCAAGGTCTCATCGCCGCTCCTTTTGGTGGTGCAAACTTGAAACCCACTAAAGACTGAAGTAGGTACAAGTGTAGGAAGGAGCCCCCTTCCTAAGCCAGAAAAGTAACCTCCTGGTTCTTTGCTGGTGATTTGCTTTTCTAATTTTTTTGGGGGGGACGCCTGTAAATGTCTGATCATCTGCTGGTCGATGGAGGTTTCAACTTTAAAAAATCTGCTGCGAAAACTTCAGGATAAAAATTTCATCCCATGAGAAAGAAAACGGACCCAAAAAACGTTCTAAATGACGACATCTAAGAACAATACAACATCACAAATATCATAAAATATCATTGAATCATACATACAACATCATAAACCCACCTTAACCATCCTTAACCAGCCATTCTTTCTAGATCACCCCCCCTAACCGCCCCAGCAACGCCGCGCCACAGGGTGGCGCCGGGGTCACTTCTGAGCGCCGTCTGCGGTCGCATGAAGACCGAGACGAAGGCACCCGAGCTCTGCAGAAATTTGGCGCCCACGTACTTTCCGATGGAAGCCACCTATGAAGACATTGGAACAAAGGGGCCAAGGGGGGCCTGAAGATGTGTTGAAGTTTTGTGGGCTCTAAATATATAGATATATGTACGTATATATATATATATATTGTATATTAATTATAGATAGATATTTATTTGTTTATGATATCAATCTATATCATGTCTATGATGTACATGTATTGATGAAACTGTTTGGCTTGTTTCTGCATATTCCATGCACGTGCCGACGATCTTTATCTGATTGGGATGATCGATTACCCCTGAGATGTTCAGCATTCATTCCTTAAGCCCTTTCCATGTCGTCTCCATCTGATTTTACTAGTTCCCCAGTCAAGCATTCCCCATTATTATCCATTTTAATTCACCAATTCATCCCCCTAATTCATTGCATGTTGATCTCCTCTTCATTTCCCATTTGCCTCTCCTCAAGTTTCCCTTTCTTACTGTTCACACATGACCATTTCTACCCTATGCCGACCAACAAACTGGACTCCAATCCCCTCAGGAGATCTCAAAACCCCCTGGTTTTTCTTGAGGTCAGCGGAAACCCACCCCCTGGCCCTACGTTCTTCGCCAAGCCACGTATTTGGGCTCCGTGACCAAGTCCGGTTGGAAACGTTGCATGATGAAATCCCTCAGCCTGAAAAGTCTGGGACTCTGGGACTCTGGGAATTGATATGAGATGTTTGGCAAGTTTGGCAAGTCTTCTTTTCGAGATCATCAGAAACAAAATGGGTTTTGGAGGGACGGTTTTCAGGCTTTAGGCGGTAAAATCCATCTAGGTCCCTCTAGATTTTCCACCAAATCAACCCGGTGAGAAAACGATGAGAAACCATGATGCGGCCGAAGAATGAACCAATCTTCCCAGTGTTCAACTTCCCCACAATTGATCAAAACCATCCAAAAAGTGGAACCGTGTAGTTCAATCTAGTATAATCATGTATAATCTAGTTCTTCCCCCAAAAGTTGGTAAACCCCACATAAATCAGCCCACTCCCCCCAAAAAAATGTGGTGATCTTTACCCCTCTCCCAACGTTTTGGACACCACGGACCCATCTTCCGCCGGTCCCCGCAGGGACGAAACACGGCACCTGGGGGTGAGATGCTCCACCAACCAGTCGTCGTCATAGCAGTTGAGCTGCACAGGCTCGCACGGGTGATCCACCTGCCGTGAGTTTTTGAATCGAAGATTCCTGGAATTTAGGGGGGTTCAAGGGGGGTGCATAAATGGGGATCCCAATAGCTGGATGCTTTATAATGGAAAATCCATGTTGAAGAAGTTGCAGTTTTCAAATAACCAAAACCGTCAAACTGCCTGAGAAAGTCATCCAAAGAAGTTACATGAAGTGATCTTTGCATGCATAAGTATCGGTCCATGAGGGAATTCGCTGAATCGGCTGCACCTTCATGGCCTGATAAGGCATCTGTTCCTCAGACTGCTGCCAGTTTTGTGGGTATCCCATGGTATTTAGCCCAAATGGTCGTCGCCATGTTGCCTGTAAAAATCCATTTACGGGTCAAAACGACAATTTTCCGGTGCTTACATCCCTCAGAAGCTGAATCAATATGCTTTGGGTATTGAAAAAGGCATGTTTGTTGATTGATCCCCACTATATGTGAGATATCGACATCGAACCCAAAATACTGAAAGAGATAAAAGAGATTGTTGGTTCTAACCCTCATGTTTTTTGCAGGTTTAATTTAGTCCCCGTGTTTTGGTTGGTGAAAACTCAGGATTTATGGATGAAAGAAATCCTTCTTGAGATTTCTCGAGCCTGTCAGACAAATCTCCGCTATTCACTACAGTAGTTGTTGGATATTTGACTCGAATACAATCATGGACACCAGGTTAGATCCGAATGTTCCCGAGGTTCTGAATTCACTGGGATCATCTCTATAGTCTGACTAGTGATAGTGCTGGTTCAAACTCACCAAATAATTTGTTTTCCAAAGCTCCCCAGGGTTTGGATGCTGTTCGAATACACCATCTCTGTCGATTCTTGGATCAACCTGGTTAATCAGTCCCTCAAGTTGGGTTTTCAGCTCTTATCCCACTTATTCATGTTTTTCGCTAAAAATATAGTGTATATAAATATAAGTGATTTGTTTGGGGGCCTCCTGCAACGCATTCCTACTTTTCACTCTTACATATGTGATGAGTCATGATACTTCCAGATAATCCAGGTAGTACAACCGCCTATAACCACAAATCAACAAGGATTTTGGTTACTGCTCACCCATTATCACCCATCTAACTATAGATATAGCATGATATAGCTACATTCATATCGACCAAAAAACCAACACTCAACCAACCCTTCACCCAACTTAGCTAAAGGATTTGGGAAAAAAACTTGTGGTTTTCTTCATCCTAAGGAGTCCTAAGGGCTGAGTCCCCCCATTTTTCCACCATCTGCGGCCCACGTCTCCATCTCCAATTGCTCCACAGGGCCCGGCACCGCTTCCATGCCCGGCCGCTCTGGCGGCCGTGGCAAGGGTGGATAGTCCTGTGGGTCCGGAAACTGCTGTACAAATTTGCCGTGTTGATAAATGTTTGTGGCGATAATGATGATGATGATGATGATGATGATGATGATGATGATGATGATGCTGGTGATGCCTACGGGTGGGCAACCGAAAGTGTAGTTGTCACTATTTTAATTGTCTAACATCTTGGGGTGGGGTGGGGTATTAACGTCCTTGGTAGTAAGAACTTACAACTACGTTATTGACTTCTCTAGCATCTTGCACGGGGTAGGGTGGGGTATTACCGTCCTTTGTAGTAAGAACTTTCAACTGCGTTATGGACTTCTCTAACATCTTGCACGGGGTGGGGTGGGGTGGGGTTGGGCTGGGTATTAGCGTCCTTCGTACTAAGTGTAGTAAGAATTTCCAACTACGTTACTGACGTCTTTGACATTCCAACTATGTTGTTAAATTCTCTATCAACTTCCAACTACGTTAGCATCTCTTGTAAGTTACCTTACAACTAATTACGTTGCTATCTTCTCTATCAAATTCCAACTACGTTAGCATCCCAATGGCGCTGGGAATCCCTGAAGCACAGAGATTTCCTCATGTCTCTGAGTTGCAAGACCTTGGCACAGATGTGACCAAACTGATGTCACCAGCTCTGCAGAAAAATAGCCGCTTTCATGTGCAAAAACTATGGCCCCATTGTCACTTTGTGAAATGACCCCCGAAAAATTGACTACTTTTCTGGGGATGAAATGTCAAAATTTGATGGCCTGTGCACAGAAAAGCAATAAAACCAGTGGAAATGAGACGCAAAGTTGACAAAAAGACATGAAATCCATTGCAAAACGCAAAACAACACAGAATCCACAAATATCAAAAAGGCAACGCCGCCACGTTCAATTACCCACCCGGGATGATGATACACCATTCGATTTTGGGCCTTATGGGTGTCCCATTTTCGGATATACCCATGTGGGAAACTCACCTGCTCATGGCCAGTTGGGGTCCAGTACATATATTGTTTTTCTACCCTTCAAATGCCCTTCAAATGGTTTATAACTTGGAAAATGCAAGATTATGGGTTGATTTTCCACATGGAACGCAGGAAATTGGTTGAACTAGGTCACAAATAGCTCCGCTTGCTGGTCAATTTCTATGGCGTAGGAGTGTTGAACTTGTTGAACAATCCAGGTTTTCGGTGTTCGGAAGTCTGAACACTGCCAGCACTACCCCTCACTTGTTGGCAACTATAATCCCATGAAAACAGCAGGTACTTTTATATAGCCCATCGTTTTTGGCTACATCAATATGTTCGATTCATATCCATACATGTTTTGCTGATGTTTTTCGTACGTATTCTTTTCCATTCCTGAGATTCAAATATCCTGCTTATGGCAGGAGAGCGCATCATCCATAGCTATTCGCCAGCAAATGCCAAAACTGTAAAGCCCTTTGTTTAAGATTTCACACTCACATGGTCCCAAATAGCACCATACGGCACGATCCCTGAAACGATGGGGTTACATCATGTTACATCACGGCATCTAGTATGAACATCAGCACGACTCTTTCTGTGAATGGTTAAAATAAATGAAAATAAGGGCGGCTGAACTCTTCTAGTGCGATGTAGCACGATGATTTGGGTGTGAAGATCAGTGCCCAACATTGCCGGTCTTAAGATCCGCACCCATTGAAATGGCCATGCCATTTCCACAAAGACAGATCTGCCACAAAGCAAATCCCCAGAAATAAACCCTCAACTCTCCTTCTTTCATTAAAACCACCAAATATGCATTGCTTATGTTTTTGGTTAAATCCCAGCTTCTCTTGGTTAAAACCCCATGTTTACATGTTTCTCCGCCAGATTTGGGGGTTGCTACAATTCCTGTGTTTATTCGTTGAATTCCAATAAGTGTGTTGGTTAAAACTTGCTCTTGGTTAAATCACCATTCGATTCGGAAAAAACCCATCATCCCATCTGAAAATGGGTTGAATCTGTCCTCCAGTGGCGCGTCTTCCGCCGGTGCCAGTGGACAGTCATCCTCCTCCTGGATGTTGAAATAAATGTGATTGATATATTGCAGTAGTAACTTTCACGAGGATGTACTGTAGAGAGAGAGAGAGTGCATGTTGAATAATATTGAATAAAACCAGAATAGAAGATGGGGCTTCAACATGGTTCAACCATCAAAAGGTGATTGTAGTGGGGACATGCGTAAATAATGTCATGTTGCAAACACCCCATATGAAATATGGGACCCCAAAATGAATAAATACAATACTTAACCATGGTTTTGTTTGGGGGTATTCGTTTTAGGGTGAAGGGATTGTTATATTTGCACGGTTTTTTAACTGACTCCTGCAAAAGTAATGGGATCCGCAGGTGGGTTGTATCAAAATGAGATGAAATTCATTTGAATTGCGCATAGTGTGATAAGCCATGGTCTCTCATGTTTTTCTTGTGGGGTACTACGATGACCCATGCCCTACCAACACCTGCCACGCGCCTCCGAGTCATCGTCTGGTCGCAAGCCCCTGGGCAAAGTGACGTGCGCAGTCACCGGGATCATCCTGCGTCAGACACCGAAACCCATCCATTCCCATCCTCGTCAATGGTTCAACTGCGGTGCCAAAATTGTCCAATTCTGCCGCTTGGCAAAACTACTGACAGAAAGCATATCTCAAAAAACTTGAAAGTGCCGATTCTTCCCGATTTTGAGATGACTACTTTTTGAGCGTTTTCAAGAGCTCCCAAGATCAACAGCGCAATGCGTCGGCTTTCCAGACCCAATGCAGGAATGGTGGAGAACTGTCCCAGGGTCATCATGGGCAAAGTCCTATGATTCCATTCTCCGCCGTGTATCCCCATCAGTGCTAGGTATACCACGTCCCCAAACAATTTACTCAGAACATATTAGAACCATTTACAACCCCAGTGTTGAAGGTTGTAATTTTGTCTCCTCAGGGTCCCAGTTATACGGTGCAAGATTCCAATCAATCGTCTAAGCATTTTTTTTGTAGCTACGCCATTTCTCATCACCCGTCCTGTTGGCTAACAGCATTTGATGAAATCCATTGAAATCTTCCCTGTTTTCCTAGACATCTGATATCACCAACTGGCCTGACAATCCAAGTTCTCCCAAGTGACCTAGACTTCCTCATAAGTTTGGTTTTACAGTGCCAATCTTAGAGACCCTGCAAAAAATGACAAATTCTTAGTTGGTTAGTAGATAATCCCATTCATACCAAAAGACTAAAGGATTAAAGATGGATTAGTTTCTACCCATCTAAGATAGACTCAAAATATTAGATTATAGACCTATAGACCTATTATATTCTACCCTCTGGTAATTTAACGTAGCTATTGAAAATGGCCATTTATAGTGGATTTTCCCATTAAAAATGGTGGATCTTTCCATAGTTATGTTAGTTTACCAGAGGGTACATATTATGATTATAGACCTATAAAAATGCAGGGATTCGTCCCCTGTTTGCTGCTGAACAACTCCGGTCCTTCCCGGCTGACGCGGCTCGCGACTCGACAGCTCCGGCTCGGGGCGGGACCTAGGGCCAGGTGTGGTAACCACCTTTAGTGGGAACAAATGGCAGAACAAATGGCAGAAAATAACGGTGTGTATAGATATATATGTATATATATATATATATATGTATATATGTGTATATATATATATATGCGTGTGTGTACTTAAGTAGTGGTAGTAAGGATGTATTTTCTGGACATTTCATTACTCAATAGCATTGGAATGAATAGGAAACACTCGTTTGAATATAGTGAGAATAAATGATGGTATATAGTGATAACATCAAACAATTATCTAAAAAGATTCCCTATGGATCCAAATGACTTCTCAGTTAAAATTATTGACCCCCCGAAGCATACTCAAATCACTTTCCCAGAAGGTTTTTGGATCCTTGATTAAATGATGTTGCTAGTTAATAGGGACTATACTGAGAATATAGTGAGAATATAATGGGAATGGAATGGGCTTATGATGGCAATATAATGATATAATTCATTAATATGATTGATGGATATAGAATGATATAGATATGGGCTAATTTGTCCATTTTTGATAATTGTTATAATCGTACATCATTAATTAACCATAATTTATCCGAAACCCACATCGTTAACTGATTGTTAATGATAAAAATAGCAACAATTATATGGAAAACGGGAAGAGTTTTATGCATGACATATGTGCCATAGATAGTTAAGTTACATGGAATTGAAAGCGTCTAATCTAGTCATCCCCACCATGATAGTCCGTTGAACATGGGGGATATGCGGGTATGACCGCCCTTCATTTTATTGGAACATAGCGAGCATATCAAGAATGGTATCTATCCACAAACTGTTTATGAACAGAAGAAGATCACAGATCCATCTGGAAAACATCATATTGAACAATCACTATCTGAAATGGTTCGTTGTTAATATTACTATATGGTTGTAGCGTTGGTTAATATGTGTCAATGATGGTTAACATTTTATAACATCAACACATATTAACCATCATTAACATATTAACAAAAATGGTTAATAACCAATATCAAACCATATTTAATAACCATGGCCCATGGTTCATTCACCTGGGCAAATTATAATAATTCACTAATCTGAAATAAGGCCATTTTGGGATGATTCCCCTTACTAACTATGATTATAGTGAGGTCGCAGTGAGGTCGTTATAATTTACCCAGATTCACCATATTTTCCATATGAATGCTGGTTTTCATAACCCAATGATTGCTGCCGAGCCACGGTAGCCGCATGGAGCCTTCGGAGGCCATGGAACGGGCGGACATGGCCAGCCTGATCTGAACCAGGCGAGGTTGAGATGTATCAAATAGTTCTTGTTAATGTCTCTATCTATAAATAGATATGCTTAATTTCTCTATTTATACATATGTATTGATTTTTATTGACTACAATTCATAACTTTATTTATTTGTGCGGTTCTTTGTTATCTACTTATCATGTGTTACTATTGATTACTAATAATATTGTATATATACACATAGTTTAATTATGTTTAATTTAATGCAGCCAATAAATGACAATGATGGAATAGACAATTACCATATTTTTCGAGAAGTAGATGGTCAAGTAGGGGAATCCCAAGTGCGACTAAACCACTATATGTGCTATGTCCATGGTTCATCCAAATAGTTGGTTATCAGAATTTTAGGTGTGGTTGCACTCCCAGGAATGGGAATGGGGATGTAACGAACAAAAAGATCAGGGTGCCTTAACAAACATAGTGATACAGCTACAGCAAGAATGATGGGCAATGACTGACACTTAACTTCATGTTTGTGGTTCTCAGGGGTTTATATAATAGCAAATCATATCGCTCTAAATGAATGCTCCCCTCCTGGAATCCTTTCTCGCAATAGAAAGTTGAGATGACTCGTTTCCACCTTCCAAGCATTTGCAAAGTGTCATCGCTTCCAAATGGTGATATTCCGGTTCTGTGTTTTCCGAGCCGGCAATGGATCATGATTTTTCCATAACATGGGTCATTAAATGTCCCCATGGGTCACATCACCCAACCATGAATGGTATATGGTCTTTTTTATCGCTACTATAGGGTGATGTCCAATATACCCAAAATGGGACAGGCAAACCAACCCCTGAATAACTGCGTTACAATCATCATTCTGAGTGGTAACATATAAAATTTCGATGCTTCTGAGTGCGAAAAAAACTCCGCATTTCTTTATGGTGAAAATCCCGATGTCTGATGCTTCGGGGCTCGCAATTGCCATCGTCACACCTTGCCCATTGCCATCCTCCTCCATTCTCCTTACGTCATGCCATCCATTAAGTAATGTCCCGTTTCTGCTAAATCAAACTTGCTAGCTAAACCAACCAAATACATCCAAATATGGTAGCTAAATCAGTCACTCCTTTTAGCTAGATGCCGTATTTCTGTCGCTTGAACCCGACATTTTCTTGATTGAGTCAAATCACATCCCCCATTTCTGCCGATAAAAATCGTCCTTTGTTGGGCTAAAGGATCATTTCTATCACTTGAATCACAAAACCCCGATGTTGTTGTTCAGTCCATCAAATCCCCCATTTCCAGTTAAGTTACCGTAAATTCATGTAAATTCCCCATTATATACATATTGGTCATGTCATATGCCCCATCTTCCAGAATAAGATTTACATAAATCACCAATTCCATCCAATTCCTACTTCTACGAATCCCTCCACTAATAAACTCCACTAAAATCCAAATGTTCATCATTACCCTCTGGTAATATAACATATAGCTATTGAACATGGCCATTTATAGTGGATTTACCCATTAAAAATGGTGATTTTCGATAGTTTCTTGTATGTTTACCAGAGGGTATTCAGAAAAGCGTGCCCACGATGCTGATGAGACTTGCTTCACCTTTCCAGGTTTTCTGGTCTGTTCTGTGGAAATTTTAAGGAGTTGATGTGGCCAATCCCATGGAAATTCCATGAAATTCCCGTTTTGTCCATTTCTATTAAAAGCCTAAATCCCTCCACTTAAATATATTCTATCCAATTGAATATGATCATTCTTCAGAACAATCTTGCCATTTAATGTTAATTCAGTAAATCAAAAATCAAAAAACAAATCGATTGACTCCCATGAAAATCCTATGAAATCACCATTTGTTGTTGGTTCAATCCCATGAAGTCCCATGAAAGCACCATTTGCTCATGGTTAAATCCAACAAAAAAAACATTCAATCCCATTTAAAAAAGAAAAAAACATCAAATCAAATCCCATTTTTTTCAAAAAAAACTTTAACTACCAGTAAATCCCATTTTAAAAAAATGAATCCCATTAAAAAAAAAACACATCAAATTCCATATAAAAAACACTTGAAATCCCATGAAATCCCATGAAAACCCTCAGTTCAGAATCCCCATGGCCCGGCCGAAATCTCACCTCCGTGAAGGGCTGGAGTCGGCCACCCGCTCGCCACGACGCAGGGCCGTTGGGACCGTGCCCTGGACCTCGCGCACGCGTTCCTCGCGGTGCAAGGGTATGATTTTGGGGGATATGAACTATGTATGGCTTTCATTATCTTTGAATAGCCTACGAAAGTATCATCAAGTCGATAATTAGATGTATTCCAAGTTTTGGTGAAAATTGAATGGTTTCATACTAGAATTTGCTGGAAGGCAGATTGAGGCGTAATCAAAGGATAAAGTGTCACAGTTCCGAGCAGATTTCTATGATGTCAGTTTACCGGAGGGTAAGCGCCGATAATCAGAAAAATGATTTAAAAGCTATAATTGAGAGATCACAAGTCCAGTCGAAGATGACAAGTTTGAAGGCTTCTAAAGTGGTGACACAATGCCGTTCTATCCCAGGCTAAGTTTTGGGTATGACCGACGGACCATGCTAAGGCACCCATTATATAATAGATTTGTCAAACATGGCAGTAGAACCCCAGCCATTTGTAGATGCGTCACCAGGATATATTTACCTCTCAGTGTATTTACCCTCTGGTAAACTAACATAACTATGGAACATCACCATTTTTAATGGGTAAATCAACTATATAAATGGGCCATGTTCAATAGCTATGTTAAATTACCAGAGGGTACCCATCATTTCAACGGGGGTGACCTGGCGACAGGTCGTGATTGGTCGTTTACCCAATTGGATGTCCACTAGATGATTTGTTTTATCCATATGGGGATGGGTCAGAACCCTGGTACCTAGTGAACCCCAAACTAGCTGGTAAATGGATGTTCATCCCACTAAAAATGTATCTATAGGTATTGGATGGTATTGACCCATACCCATATAGGAATTATTCATATTATCAGCTGCATATGCAAATATGATCAAATATGATCCATTACCATCCCCATTGGGGCATCACCACCTACCCCAAATCATTGATTCAAAAACCGCAGTGCCCAGCCGTTTCGGGCTTCGCCCAGCCGTTGCTCCTGAAACAGCTGGCCATCTTCTCCCCGTAGGATCACGACCACTTCTTCGCCATCGCGGAAGATGTCGCCCAAGGCGTAGTCGATGGGCACCATCGCCTCCGAACTCGGTGAAGGTGAAGGTGATGATGGGAAAATCATCGCCTGGTGAATTAATACGTGTTATATAGTATAAGTATATATAACTGTGTATATGTCATGGAAAAATCAAGTGAATGGGCTATTTTCACCTATTTTCTAGCCATGTTTCTTTCCCCGGAACCGCATCATTTCTGTGGATGGCCGGGTGCTCGGCGCCTGGAAGCTGTTTCTCACCTCGGCGATAGTCCCATAGACGCCACTGCGCTGTAAGCTCTGGTGCACCTGGTCCCGTTGAAAAGTTCATCAACCACAGTGGTTTTTTTCCATTGGATTCATGAGTTGATCGTTGGACGAATTAGTTGGTGATAGACTTATAGACTTATAGATGATGTTTTTTTATCGATTGGATGATGCTGATAAAAATAAAAAAAATGTTTGAGAAAGTGATTTCAGAATTTTAGGATCACCCTGTGATGAAAGCTGGAGAAGAACAAGGTAAACAAATGGTGTTTACCCTCTGGTTATTTAACATAGCCATGGAAAATGGCCCATAGAAATAGATGGTTTACCTGGGTTTACCTATTAAAAATGGTGGATCTTTCCATGGCTATGTTGAATAACCAGATGGTAAATTGATTGCACATCTTCTAAGGATCTGAAATGATTTTTCAATGCCAAGTTTCAGGATGCGTGATCCGAATTGTGGATTTGGAAGTCACCAAAAAGGATGAACGCCAACTGGTTAGTAACCTTGGTTAGTAAGTCAACGAACTGGTGTTATCCCATTTATAATTGGGTTATAACATGTTATAACCCCACTTACTAATCTGTATTAAGTGCGACAAACATCTTCTTTACATACAGTATCTCTTGGGCCACTTTTGTCATACGTAGCTGTTTCATTCTTGGCTCCCTTTTCTTGCTGTTTTGATCAAAGCTTTGCAGAAGTCTGTATCTGTCACTGATCTATACTGGCCCTGATGTCACGAGAAAAGGTGAATGGGCCGGTTTGAAACATAGAATTCTTGGTTTGGCCCATCCAAATCTCTACATTCAAACCGAGATGTTTCATCCAACATTAGACTGTCCAAGCTCATTAGACTGTTTCATCCAATTTCTTGGAAAATCATTGGCCATCCAAGATGCTCACAATTTTCTGCTGTATCTCTCCAATATTGGATGCACCCATCGCATGTTCCCCCAATAAAATAAGCGATCATCCTTTATTAATGCCAGCATCCTTCATATTCCCATGACATGGGTCAAATGCTGTCCGACGGGTCTGAATTATTGACCTATCAACCATAGAAGTTATCAAATACAAAAAACACCATTAAATCAGTTTGATAGTGAACATTCCATCAAAAAAAAATGAACCAGCAGTCATCAACTGTATATCAATATCTTTGATAGTGAAGTTTGATAGTCTCTAGCTCATAACCCATCAACCATCGGTTATTAACTATATTCATATATATATACACACATATCTTTGGTAGTATCAAAAGTCACTAAACCATGATAAATCAGATATCAACTATGTACCCAATCAACACCATCAGTGTCAGAAAGTGAACAATGAAACAAAAAACAGCAGTTATCAGACAGCTATCAACTATATAGCCCTATCTTTGGCAGTAAAAAGCCACCTAAAACAATGAATTCATGGTGAATCTCCATCATCACCGGCCTTGGTATACAACGTCTCGATTCGATCATCTTCGTCGACCACCACCAGAAATCGGGCAGCCACCTTTCAACGGTGATTTCACCCAGAAAACATGGGGATGCCATGGGATTCTCACACCATCTGGATACAACAAGTGGTTTTTTAGCCAACAATATGATACAATATGTACCAAAAATGGGGGAAAAGTTAACCAACAAAAACAGAATACAATGTGAGATGCATAGGATAGAAATGTATATAATCAAGAATATACTATATTTGGGTAAATGACTATATTGACTATATATATATGATTATATATATACATATGTCTTTGTACTGGATGATTGATTCTCATTGAATGTGTATGTGTAGACTCTGTAGACATGTACTTGACTTCTATTGCTGTTTTCAAACAATGATGGATACTACGTATGACTCCAAGTTGACTCCTTTAAAAACTTACCTGGAACCCCTCAAAGCTGATGCCTTCGCTTGTTCCACATGTGTCCAATGGCAGGGGAAGTCTGACCATCCAAGGCAACGCTATGGGATGATCATGGTAGTTTCATGTTGTTTCCATGTTGTTTCCATATCGCGAATGGCGATTTCTGGCTATCTCAGTATCAACCACCAGGCCATCTATGGCCCGTACGGATCCTCCCAGCTGATTCCCACCTGATTGCTCAAATGTGCCACGACATTGAGCCGCATGCGCCGCTGACCGCCCTCCGAGAAAGCTTTCATGCGATGCGACGAGACGCGACGACGGTCGCAGCGACTGCAGGGCTCTTTGGCCCAAGATGAAGCGACGATAAGCGACGTTTGTTTGGAAATCGGACGGTGGGTGGCTGCTGGTGGCAAATCGCTGATGGTTGAATCGGACTGTAGGTTGGCAATGTGATACGATGTATATAAATTGAATGGCTGAGTACGCTCTTTTTGTGATTTTAGGTGATAGGATGCAAAGGACTCTTGTCACTGTGAAGGAATGGATATATCTGCTGGACCTAGCGATATTTTTGGTCTATCAGCTGCATCTTTCCAAGGTTGCAAATAGAGTGTAACTAGTATACCTCTACTCTGGTTACTTTCTCCAATAGTGTTCGGATATATCCTGGCATCTCGGTTGGGTGTATAAAAGCATTTGAACGTATAGTATCAAGCTTGGTGATTCAAATGGTAATCTCCGGTTGCCCCTATTGTTTGGTGATGCAACTCTCCCTACTGCTGCTTGGAACAACCCCGTGTGGGGTCTGAATTCTGGATGCAAGTCTTTAAAGCCATGGCCAGCAGAAGGACGGACAAGAATCAGTTCATCTATTGCTGTCTGCATAGTTCATCATAGTTCATATCTTTATATTGTATTTTCACGCATACACATGTAGCATCAAACGTAGAGATGTAAGTTGCATCTATATTTACATGGATACATGGATATGATTATGATTATGGTATTTTATCACAATTGTATGTATGTATATATATATATATGTAATTATATGTATATACAAATATAAATAATATAAAATACGCATGTACATACCGCATGGCACACCTGTATAGACAGTAGAAGGGTATGATGTGAATACGCCAACCAACTGGGCAGTGTTTCTTAAAAAAAAAACCTAACACCCCTTTAAATAGTAGTTGGTTGAGGACGAGATTCCCAGTATTAAATGTTACTAATCCAATTACCCCCGGTTAGTTTATAATTCCTATGATGAACCCCAATTCTGAAATGAACCCCCAATTATTCTGAAATGAACCCCCAATAATCCCAGTATATCCCAGTATTAGTTCATTGGGGGATTATTGGGGGATTATTGGAGGTTCATTTCATAACCCCATAGAACTCATCAACCAGTCTCAGTTCTTGCTGCACCGAGCCCCAAAGGTAGCCTTCACCATCTCACAAAAACGGGAGATGGGAGATCCGCGATCCGATTTTCAACTGTGCGTCGTGTGATGGCGAGTTCAACTGAACTGATTCTTTTCATGGCATCAATATCTTCAAATATCTTCAACTCATAGGAGATCAACCTGAGAGTTCAATCATTCGAAGCCGATTGGAAACGCTGTCCTAGCAGACACCAATCCTTCAAACGACCTTTCGTTTCTGTCGGTCTGTCTCCAACAGCCCTGGGTCCCATTGATCGGGCCATGAATCTCGGTAGATCTTGTCTCAAAATTCCACATTGAATATCAATTGAATATCATTTGGCAAAAAAACTCATCTATCTTCTACACTGGATTCTACACATGTCTACACCAACCAATCATCAAAAAGAGTTCAGCATTCTCTACGATTTTTACTTGGCTCATGACAACTCTCTCCGGGCTACTCTTGGGATGATCGCTGTGCAAAAATCGCTGGATCCAGAAACTTTTCGCGGCGATGCGAACATGGGGAACAGCTCGACCAAAGTCGACGTTGGAAATTGGGGAAACACCTGAGATTCTGGGTCTGATCTTTGCACAAATAGTTCATGAATGTTCATGATAGATGGTTTGTAGCAGCATTTCCTCTCTACATATGTTTCAGTGGCTCAGACATCAATTGAGTTGGTGAGATGTCAATTCCAAACGTCACACAGCTATAGGCAACGTCCATCCAAGAGTGGTGTAATATATGTATGCTATGGGTAAAACATCAAATTGTCCTCAAGCAAAGATGTTCAAAACAGGGTTGTCCTCCTGTCACCACTTTGGCCAGGATTCCAGGTGCAAAATCTGCAGTGAAAAATCGTAGCCTGCGCTATAAGTTACCATCAATATCTACAGTATCATTTGATTTAGATAGTCCAACTATGTCCCACTTATATAATGGGATTTATAGCTGTTGAATGGCTGTTGAATGGGATTTATAGTAATTACAAGCTATTGCAAAATTTCATCGACTCCCATCCTCTCCGGGCCCTGGGAGCTCCTGTCCGCGTGCCCTGGGACTTCTCAACCTCAGAGCACACCGAACCGTTGTCGAGATCTGGCTGAATGGGAATCTTTCACACAACCAACAAAGAATATATATATATAGATATCTGGTTGATGGTTTCAACCCTCTGAAAAATATGAAAGTCAGATTGGATCATTATTCCCAGTATATGGAAAAATAAAACATATTCCAAACCACCAACCAGAATATATATATATATGGCACTTCTGAACGGAATATTGAGGGACTATTCACAGAATATATACTTTCTGGTTTTAAACAAATGCACTTTCACTCTGTTTATAATGGGAAAATCATCGGTGGGCCATGTTCATCCATTTTCTTCTCAAATGGGCCATGCACATCTCCCGCAACGACAACCATGATGAAACACAAGTTGTCATCATTACGTACAAAGAATGTCAAAGAATAATGATGACAATAATGAGGGTACTGATTCAGACATTTTTCCATATTCAATCCTAATATATATATATAATGATAATGGTAATATCATCAGATCGTATTCGATCACCATCACTCTGACGTTTAGCCTGGTTCGAAATGGGCTGGGAAGATGGGATAGCTGATCCCGAAAAACATGGAGCAACCACCCCTTTTGGACGATGATTGCAGTTGCAAATGATGAATAGTATAATGTCAGACATATGATGTTTGCATGTACTGCAATTACATCTAGTGAATCTAGTTTATGATTCAATCTGAGATTGGTCGTTCAGAAGCATTCTATACATACCATATCATACCATTGTTGTTTGGGGGCCGTAAAACCACCATTTTTTCAGCTCAGTTTCTACATTCTCCCGAGGATGATGATCCATTTGGCCCCCAGGTGCGCCCCGAACGGAGTTGGGTCTGCTGCCAGCACTGCCTCACGGGGTCATCCACTGCAGATTTGGGGATGGTGACATTGGCTAAAAACCACATGATTCTACAAGCCACGAGGATAAACCACCAAGTACACTTCCAGCTGTTCATCTTGCACAGATTGAAGAGATTGAAAAGAGAAACCATCTGCTAACCTTAGTTGGCAGAATCATTACACAAAAACAGGATTCAAACAAAACGCTCCTCAACAAATCATAAAAAAGTCATGAAAAAAAACACATTAATTGGAAAATCATTATGACATCATCGTAAAATGCATTCATTACACTCAACTAATCATCAACAAAAATAGAATCTTCGGGGTCTCCGCAATCCACTGCCGCAAAATGCCCCATGGTTTTCTGCGCCTCTAATTCCTTCCTGGCTTTCGAACGTTCCTGGTGCAAGGTCATGGGCCAGTGGATTGAGGATGTGAAAACTGTTTTTTTGCACACCCACCAAAAAAATGCAGAAAAGGATAGAAAATGTGTATATCTGGCCAATGTACTTTAAACCTTGCTTTAAGTGTATTATGTATTGTTATATTATACTATATATTATATATATAATAATTATTTACATATATTTACCACGATTTTAGTGATTCTCCTTCTTTTGTCTTTTCTGGGGTTTTCCCTATAGGTTTGAAAAATGCCAATGACCATTCAAATAACATTGACCGGTCTATCTTGTTGGGATCCCTATAGCATGATTTATTTTGCTGCATGAAATCTCCTGAATAGGCACCTGATCTTACTGCTGCATGATGTTGCCAAACGGCATCTAATTCTTCAGCGGGAAAATTTTCTTCAAAGATAAACATCACGTGCATCATTGTGCCGAACATTCACAAGCCAGCCAACATGCCAACTGCTGGAGTGGATAACATATGGAAAGTGATTGAAAGCCTCCATTGTTCAACCATAGGTTGGTCAATGATTACAGTAGTTAATGCGCATCAACAAAAATATACAGCTTCTGCAGGTCCATTTGGCCATCACTGCGGCTAAATAGTGGTCAAGTACTTTTCTGTCTTGCTGGGATGTTTCCATGTATTTCCAATCTGATGCGCAGACAACATGATACATACAGAAAAGGCACACCGGCGAAGGATCGCCAGGCTTCAAGTGGCGCGACATACAGTACAACCAACAGGATACAGTTTGATGGTCTTGTCTTGCTTGTACCTACAGTACCCAACAACCAAATGTCCCTTGACCCTGAAAAGTAAGATAATCCCTTCCCCCTACTAAATGCCACTAAACGAAACCCTGGTTTAGTATAAGATCTATTCATTTTGGAATTCCATATGGGAGTACCTATAACGGCATGACCCATCGGTGGTTCCACCCAACTCGGGGTGACTGAGTCGCCACACCCTTGCCACGTGATAGAGTCGATCGAAAACGCTCATGGTTTCCGCCTGTCACAACAAGTGCATACAAGTGCCACAGCTTCCATGACGATGGGTTATAGCTACAGTATCATGTGCTTGGGAGACTCAATTCGTAATTCCAACTAGCTGGGCCGATGTCGATGGATATCGGATGTCCATGGAGAGTGGATGGTTAATTCGACCCGCAGAGTATCCCCATGGGTGTCGATGGGGTGTCAGGGAACAATCCACTTGCAGATCTCATTGACCACTCCAGGATCAAACCTCAATCACCACTGCTGCAAGCAGTGCGTATGATTATTATCTGGTTGGTGGTTTCAACCCCTCTGAAAAATATAAGTCAGTTGATGTCAGCTGGGATTACTATTCCCAATATATGGAAAATAAGATATGCTCCAAACCACCAACCAGTTATCATTCTAATGTACATTCTTATCGTTACTATACAGTACGCCGTGTGTTGCCCAGACATGAACATTGAGGATGTCTTGCTATCGAACATATGATAGGAGAGATTGCAGAAAATATGGCGTATACGCAGTGTTTTCTGGTTTAGGATTCAAAGTTTTTAGGGCTTAGGTTTTAGGGTTTAGGGTTTTAGGGTTTGGGGTTGTAGGGTTCGACAACACAGGTTGTCGCCCTGGCAAAAACTTTGGATTAACAAACACTTCTTAAGCAGAAAAAAATTATCTGCCAGCTGCGCCCTAAGCCCCAAACCCACTGGGATACCCTTTCTATTGGTTTTAGCGTTTTTGGGGACCCCAAGCCCCACTGGGATACCTTCTCTATTCCTTTTGGCGCCTCCTGCGCCCCAAACCCGTCAGGATACCTTTTCTATTCCTTTTGGTGTTGTTTTCTATTCCTTCTGGCTTTCACCATTGTCCACCGTGTCCTGTTTCAAACTGGTGTGTTATTTTCTGTCGGATGGGTATTTTAAACCTTGATTCACCTGGTGATGAGGAAAATGTCATCCTGGTTAACCAATGTGCTCTTATGTCATTGGGTTTAATCAAAATGTGCTTGATGACATGGTAATAACCAACGATAACCAACGATAACCAACGATAACCAACGATAACCAACAATAACTAATGACATTTGAATGACCTTACATTGTGATTGCATGGATCATATGGCAGCCAATGAAACCAAGTTATCCAAATAATCATTTAGCTTAATCAAAAAACATTACTGTAACCCATGATATTTGTGATAATGATTATACATGATGATTATGATGATTATGATGATCATCATCATCATCAACATTAATTATTTAGTTTATATAATGATCATCTATGAAACGTGGTTTAACCCATGTCTTTCCGAAGAAAAGTCCACTGCTGGGCCTCACGTTCTTTCGCCAACCTCCGAGACCTTCGTGTGATCTGCGGCTGGTGCGTCACATCGCGATACCTGACGCCCAGACTTGGAAGATGCGGAGTTCAGTGACTTCGATCTGTTTTGAAATGAAATTTCAATGTATACAGATGTACAGAGTATAGAATTCTCTATGAAATGATTTGAAATGAGTATGTAACCTGGATTTTAAGTTCTTGACACAAAATAGGACTTTTACAAAAGAATCTGGATGTCCAGGAGAACTGGAAAAACACTGCCGTTTCCGAGGTCCCAAACATTTCCAGCTCCACGGATTCCAATTTGCTCTTCCGGCTTTCCAGCTGTTGGTCCAGCCAGTCCTGGAATTTCAGAGTGGTGAGGCGAAGAAAACAGCCTCAGCCATGGCTATATATACATATATTGTATATACACCTCCATGTGTGTGTGTGTGTGTGTTAAATACTTGTTATATATAGTATATATAATACTATGTGTGTATATATATATATATTTATTATATATATATATTTATATATATATATATTATATATATTTATTATATATATATATTTATTATATATATAATATATATTTATTTATTATATAGTATAACCGAGTACTCAAATGGAATGAGCATGGATGCATAAACCCCCCAGACATGTTGGACATTCATCACGGAGCTGTGGACTGAAAACTGTCCCATTGATGTTTTTTTTTTCGACGGGAAACCGTTGGTCTTCCACATGTTTTTCCTCTGTTTACCCAACATTTGATCATATTTGACCATTTATAGATATTTACCCTCTGGTAAACTAACATAGCTATTGAAAATGACCATTTATAGTGGATCTTCCCAATAAAAATGGTGTTTTTCCATAGCCATGTTAGTTTACCAGAGGGTATAGCTACAGTATCATGTGGTTGGGAGACTCAATTCGTAATTCCCTGTTGAAAATGGTCATCTGATGGCTAAAAATCCCTGCTTCTCCCGGAGCCACCTGCCATCGACCGCTGCAAGGCGATGCAAGGTCTGGAGGAGGTCTCCCCTTCGTTTTAGCCGCGGGAAGCAGGTGGGTGGAACAAGTCCATGACTGGTTATTATAGGAAAATGATGGGAAAACTTGGGAAAACCTAGGAACATGATGGGAAAACTTGGGAAAACCTAGTAGTATATTATGTGTAGTATGGATAGTTATACTTTTGTAGTATAGATATAGCTATAATATAACTTTATAGCTATAGAAAGCTATATGACTAACCAAGGCTTTTTTTCTAACTAGTAGTATATTGTTATTATAAAATGACTGGGTTTATTAGACTTTACTAGTAAGTTTTGTTACAACTAGTTTTTAACCCTTATATAATGATAACCCACGAATTATCAAAATGATAATCAGGGTTATGAAACATCCAACATGTCATCCACCCAACATGTTCAATGATATTGGTGATATTTGTTGGGATTTTTGTTATGCTTGTCGTGCAGGGTATGGCTGGGAAAGTGTTGATGATATTGTGTGTGTCTGCATGTCAGACTTGAAGAAGTTCAATGTTAAATGAATTTCTAGGTAAGGTGAAAACGCATCGGCTACACGACAGACCCAACAATGCCTTGGGGGTTCTTGGTTTCAAACCTGCAACATAGCCCAGCAAAGCAACTGCCTCCAAGGATGCCAATGTACTTGCATGTCATAGCACACCAGTAGCATATAACACACATGACATGTATATATGTGTCGACGTACATATGTCTATGACTATGTGACTATGTATATTATATATGTGTATTATGTAAGTGCGATTAAGAATCGAATAGAAATCACCATCACCATCACATATGTATGTATTAGTGTACCCTCTGGTAAATTAACAGACCCTGGCAAATAGGACTTGGAAGATTAGTTTCCATTAAACATTGGTTATTTTCAGGGTCTATGTTTATTTACCAGAGGGTAAATGATCTTATATGTATGTGATTTATGTATACATGCATATACTCCTGTCTGTATGTTGCCGGCAGAAAAAAAAAAAAAAACACCCCAAGGCGCAGCACAAAAAACTCGCCTGCTCCATGCGTCCGCAGCTTTTGGACCTGCAACAGTGGTGCCTGTCCCACCAGGAAATGGTGAATCTGTATGTGTTTATATATATTATAATATATATATATATATGAATCTATATGTGCTTGTACAAAACAACATATATATATATGCTATATCATAACCCTATGGAATATATTGGAATATCATATAATATTGTGTAATTATATATATATTATAGCGTTATACTATATATAGAGTGATTGTACATACGTATATATATATATCATAGCATTCTACAACGTCCTCTGAGGGTTTGAACGTCTTGAACCCAACGTCCTTGCACCTCCGTGCGATCAAGCGTGGGGTAAAGGTACATTGCTCTTCCTCCGGGAGATTTTTGGATGGGTTTCGCATCAGGAACAAATACCTATTAAATTCAGGTACAAATGACAGGATGAAGAAATAGGTATAAGAACTAAGTACAAATCCTATTGTCACAAGTAGTGTAACAAATTACGGGATAAAGAGATAGGAATGGGTCTCTTCCAGAGACTTTGGAACTATAGTTGTAACCAAAATGGCTTCGACCATTCAATGGCCATTTCATGTCCACAATTTTTTTCAGGCTCCGAAGGTATGAAAGTTTGATGTAGGGCATTTTGTACGAAAATATTCCAACGAATGTGCAGAAAAATGGCTTAACTATATGCTCAAGTGCCTTAATTCTAGGTACATGCCATTGATTTGCCATCCCAATCTTTCAATCTTTGTTTCTTAAAACATGCCATTGCAATTGCTTCAAATCCATTGGTGAAAATGAGCTTCGAAACTATGGGATGGGGAGAATGGAGGTCTCAATGTTGAGTCACACATTCATAGTGGTTGGCTAATATTATATATATATTCTATATTTACATTAAATGTTTACTTTTATATATAATATTTCATTTATATTCTATGATTTTTCTATGTTTACATTCTATATATTTCTATTTATTAGATTAGATTATCAGCATTTATACTCTGGGATGATGATGATGATGATGATGCTGCTGCTGCTGGTGGTGCTGGTGGTGGTTTGTTCTTCGGTCCTCCCGTCGCTTCATCTCTTCTAGCAGCTCCTGGCGCCTGAATGTGGGGTGAACGTTGTTTTTGTTCGAAACAAAAAGACGTTTAAAAAGGGGATGGATCCATAGGGAAACCTCTTCGGAAATGATTGCTACATATTCGAAACATTATTTTTTTGTGGACTTTTCGATTTTTCCATCTTGGTTTACTGGAGGCTACTGGAATTCATGGCGTTTTGGTCCAACAAAATCCCCACAGCAGCAAGACAAGATGTTTCAGCTACTGGACTACTTCAACAACAAACATGTGTCTCGTGGGGGTGATGTTAGCAAGGAGTCGAAGTTTGGATGAGGGACAGGAAGCGACAAAGAACCCGGACGGTTCATCATGCCGTTCCGCACTAGCCGGGATCATCATCCCGTTTCAAGGCTTGCCGAAAGTGCGAAAGCACCAACCAGCATCATTGGTTACATACCTATTATAGTAATCCCCGAAAAGATAGAAAAAGTTCAATTGATCATGACTTCTAAGTGGGATTTAATTTGTCTATATATTTATTTGCGGATGACTATGTATAGATATATATATATAATTATATGATTATATATAATTATATGATTATAATTATATATATATAATTATATATATATAATAGTATATGATTTATCCCATTGTATCTCTTCATCTCTCCATCGTTTCAGTGGTATGGTAAAACCACCAGTGGATCAAACTCGCCAGCCAGGCTTCTTGGCGATGCGTTCATCTGCCTGGCACAGCCATCATGGGATCTGAGCCTCTGAATGGTGCAACATGTGGGGTCTACCATGGCTTCCCCATGGGGAATCCCATGTCAAATGGAATACCCAAAGATGTCATTTAAGGGGAACACCGGGGTTATCCCATGTCTGAGGATTGGAGCTTAGAATTCAATGGAAAATGAATGTCGAAACTCTAAACCATCGAAATTGGGGGATATCCAATTTGTCAGATAAACTCATGTGGACATTTTGCAAGGAGAAATCAACACATTTGCAAACATACCATTGTGACAGATGCGCATCTGCTGATTAAATCTGGCATATGTTTTATTTTGGTGATATTATGTTTTATTTAGTTTATACATTTGTATGTATCTGCTGGGTATTGGGGTGAGGTGGGGTCCAGCGTACACAGGAGGAATGCGGCAAGAGGAAGAGAGTGAAACAGAAAGAAGGAACTGGATCACAGATGAAGTAAAATCTAGAGACCCT
This sequence comes from Cladocopium goreaui, assembly GCA_947184155.2. Taxonomy (NCBI): domain Eukaryota; class Dinophyceae; order Suessiales; family Symbiodiniaceae; genus Cladocopium; species Cladocopium goreaui. Next base: position 267,756 of record CAMXCT020004613.1, on the reverse strand, counting down.
CATCTGACAGGTCGGAAAAAACTGGATGTGCGTAAAATAGTTTCTAAAACTGGTACAGTAGCTGATAAAATGGTGAATTCAACGAAACTGTATATACAACGAATGTGTCCCTTATAACACATGAGGATTGCTTATACATTTCAAGAAAAATGAACATAATTCATCAACAGAAATGGTTGCACGATCAAGACATCTGGCTACTTGGTGTAGCTGACAGGTTGATGAAATTTGCCAGTGGAGATTTCAATCACGGTTTAGGACAAATGTGGGCTTATCAAAAAATGGGGTATACCCAAACAATGCAATCTTCATTACAGGTACACCTTTTCCAGACCAACCCATATTTATTTATCGATGTCAGGGGGTCTCATGCGTTTGCAACTCGTGTCATGTCGGCTTGGCCGATCAGGAAAAACAGATTTGACCATTGATCAATGGTTATCAATGCGTGTCAATGGTCAACAACCAGAAAAACTACTTGGATGGAGGATGGAGTTTTGAGGTTATGTCCAAGTATATGTCCAGCTGGACATAGGTTGAGGATTGCATTTCTGGTTGTAAAAACTCCCAGTCTGCAAGCGATTGATACGGGAAATTGGGGGTCCTCAAGCCATTTGTGCCAGAAGTCCATGGCTGGAGATCAACAGAAAAACATGTGAAAGCCTCAGATATTTTGATCATGTAATCCCCAATTATACGTGTCTACATGCGTATACACATCATATCCCAATGTTTGATGGTTAAATCCACTTTAATCTCAATTGATCCATAGGTATTTATCCAACTCTTACATGTCGTGTCGCAACCGCCGTTGACCCAACTGGATTCCTGCCTGAGCATGGTGGATTTGGATCTCACTGTCCTTGCGGTCAAGAAGCGCAGGGGGCGAGGATACATGCAGAATGCGGTAAGGTAAACCCAATAGTACATCTATCATTTGGGGATGGTTTATACAACCCATATAACCCATATATGGTTATAACAGGGGGATGATTTATCGGGGGTTACCACATGTCCTGATATGTCTTGTATTTCATCTGGGTATGTCTCAAAATGTGGTATACCCTTTCTGGAATGTTGATAGGAACAGATGGAAAATGTTGTACTCACTGGATTTGGGGTTACCCTATTTCCGGACAAACGCATTCATGTATTATATCTCTTCCTATCGATACAAGTACGCAGTCTTGCAAAGGCCCAGAAAATGCGAGTGCTTCATGCAATACCGGTGCAAAACAACAATTTGTTTGATAAACGTAGAAATAGCTAGTGAACATAGGAATGAAACGTGCAAACACATGAGATTTTTCTCCTTGGATATTCACGTGGATCAAAATAAGCCAGCCTTCGAACCTTCAGGAATTAGCCAGATCATCAACCTTCACAAAAGCCGCTTCCACCTCACCAACCAAAAGAAAGTTCCAAGTTTCAAGTAATGCTGGAGTAGTGGTGTCTATCAAATATGGGACTGTACCAAATTTCAGGCTTAGTCCTTGTGTTTCCCCATTAGAATTTCATGGGCATCCTCCATTTTCAGACAAACCCACACAGTGGATAAACCAATAAACATATGTATGTTATTTATGCACATAAACCATCACCATTAATGTATACTAATAAACATTAATAAACTTTGTTTATGTATACTATATATATAGTATTCATGCAAAATAAACATCAATAAACCATCACCATGAGCAAATCCGAGCAAGTCCCCTGATCTTCAGTCATCAATTGAAACCGAGTGCCTCCCATCGCCACCATCGTCTCTCCTGGCCCGAGCAGTGGTACAGTGGTGTGTGGAACACCACAGGAATGTGCTTTTAGGTATGAATCAAAACTATTCAAAACTGAGTACGCAAACACTTGGATGGTCTAAGACAGAAGACCTTATACAGCGCCTTGGACTGTCCACTGTATGCTTGTCTCAGCCCCTCATAACATCAGTGCAACTCATTTCGGTGCGTTGTGGAAAGAGCTGCTGTTCAGAACAGGATAACTAGCACCCAAATGAATGCAGCAACTGACCCGATTCCTGGCATGACACAATCGAACCAAGTGTCAAATGTTGAGCCGAAATTGTACCATCATCTGTTCCCATTGTGCGAAAACTACACATCTTGAATAACCCAAAAAAAATCAGCTAGACCATGCCACATTGAAGTCCAGTCACCATATTTTGTGGGATCCGGTTCCACGCCCCACCGTGTACCTCGCTTGGCGCCCGCGAAATGCGAGGGCTCTTGGCCTATGGGATCATTATCCCATGGGAAATCCACGTGTTTTCAGCTGCAAAAAGGTCCAAAAAGTATGATATAGCTACAGTATGTCTGGAAATAGGACACTGAAAAACGACCACATTTGTTTATTCATATACCAAGAGAGATGTGGGGTTGTCTGAGAATAGATGAAAATGTGGGGTATAGTACTCCAGTCTATCCATTGGTCAATGTGATCCTGTCAGGTCAATCTGATCAATCTGCTGGGCCCCCCCTGCCAAGTCAATTTGCTCCCACCTCAGTATTTTAAACGACTTCAACCGAGCCGTGAGAGGAAAAAAAAACTGGTGGTCCCGGTATTCCCATGAAATAGCAGAGGTTATATCTAATGATTGTGGGTTACATCTCTCCATCTGTTTATCTGTCTATCTGTCTGTCTGTCTATCTGTCTGTCTGTCTGTCTATCTGTCTATCTATCTATGAATCTATCTATCTGTATCTATCTATATCTATCTGTATCTATCTATATCTATCTATATCTATCTATATCTATCTATATCTATCTATATCGATCTATCTATCTATCTATCTCTATCTATCTATCTATCTATCTCTATCTCTATCTATCTATCTATCTATCTATCTCTATCTATCTATCTATCTATCTCTATCTATCTATCTATCTATCTGTATCTATCTATCTATCTATCTATCTCTGTATCTATCTGTATCTATCTGTATCTATCTGTATCTATCTGTATCTATCTGTATCTATCTGTATCTATCTGTATCTATCTGTATCTATCTATATCTATCTATATCTATCTATATCTATCTATATCTATCTATATCTATCTATATCTATCTATATCTATCTATATCTATCTATATCTATCTATATCTATCTATATCTATCTATATCTATCTATATCGATCTATATCTATCTATATCTATCTATATCTATCTATATCTATCTATATCTATCTATATCTATCTATATCTATCTATATCTATCTATATCTAACTATATCTATCTATATCTATCTATATCTATCTATATCTATCTATTTCTATCTATATCTATCTATATCTAGCTATATCTATCTATATCTATCTATATCTATCTATATCTATCTATATCTATCTATATCTATCTATATCTATCTATATCTATCTATATCTATCTATATCTATCTATCTATATCTATCTATATCTATCTATATCTATCTATCTATATCTATATCTATCTATCTATCTATCTATCTATCTATATCTATCTATCTATCTATCTATCTATTTATCTATCTATCTATCTATCTATCTATCTATATCTATCTATATCTATATCTATCTATCTATCTATCTATCTATCTCTCTCTCTCTCTCTCTCTCTCTCCGTCCGTCCCTCCCTCCCTCCCTCCATCCATCCATCCATCCATCTCCTAAAAATCATAATACCTCATTCATCATTGCTTATGTGATATCCCATTAAACCAGGCAGGTCAACAAAAGCCATTACTTCACCCATCAACCGCAGTATTTTCTCATGGCTCAGCTGATCACCACCCCTGGGAAGCAGATTCACCGCTACTCATAGCGTCCAGATGCGACTTTCATCTGCCCATGCCATGTTCATTCCTATTTTACGGGTACACACCATGTTCATCAATTTTACAGAGTACACACCATTTTTATGAATGTTCTTGGATTTGCTTGTAGATTCCCCAAGTTCTGGATTTCCCATTGGGAAAACAACACATCTTCAGCAAATCCAGATTTTGAGACCCGAGAGGCTCCGAAGATGCGTTCAGCAAGAGTTCCTGTCCGCTCCGGGGCCAGGGGGGAAGTAGACCCATCTAACTGGGATTGATTGGGATTATCATATATGATGGGATTATCATATATTATCCCAATCAACTGGGATCAATGAAACTGTATCCCATATGAGTTGATTGGGATTATCAACCCCCAGCCCCCAGTTTTCATCGGTGTCTCATCCCGCTTCGGGCATTGAAATGGCTACGGCGAACAATTTGTTGAGCGAAAATATTGTGGGATGGTCAAGTAAAAACGACTAGTGCCGTGGTTCCGTTGGTACCTCATAGTTGAGCTCCATCTATCTATCTATCTATCTATCTATATATATATATTCATCCAATGGTCCAAGTAATTAATATATATATATTATATATATAATTATACAATTATATTATAATATAAAATATATATACATGTTCATATTCGAGCATTTCTTCATTAAACCATGCAAGGTTCCTTTGTATCTCGTCAGCGGCGTCCATGTAAATTGCCTGGGGTAGCAATGGGAGGTAGCCACCTTATGCTTTTGTTTTTTTACAAACCCGAATAGCACGTTGTTGCTCATATGATAGATTGATAGATAGATCCCATCAATTTGTTCGTATTCTATGTTATTGAATATCATTATATAACATTGTATAATTATGTATACAAGCATATATAATGTCCCCCTTGGATTAGTAAACCTTGGTTCATTACTTCGGGGTGCAACCTCGTCCTAATCTGCTACCTGGTATCCCTCAATGATCAACAGCTCAGAAGCACATAAGAATCTGGGTTTGATATGTATATCCCAATTATATCCCACTGAAAAATCACTATTTGGCGGCTTAATACCCATTGATACCCATGGTATCTATACATTCGATGATATTCCCATTGTTATACCACCACTAGATCCCATATGATCCCACCATGTTTGTTGGTTAAATCCCCATGTTCAAAACCCTATATGTCGTCCGTTTATACGTTTATACTGGTTGCTTAGAAAAATGGATTTCCCATAAAAGGATTGTAATCCCCCATAAATTGGATCTAATTGGATAACTAATTGGCCTGGAACACTGCTCAATTTGTCGTAGCACCCCTCAATTTGTCGTAACCGCCTCTTCCGGCCAGCTACACAAGTCGCTCTCGCGACCACTGTCCGACCTGGCCGGGCATGGCGAAAAATGGCTGGGTTTAGCACCGGGCTAAAGAAGGTTTACGGATGTTTCTGGTGATAGGTAGATAGATGGATCAGATAAATAGATAAGATAGGATAGGATAGGATAGGATAGATAGATAGATAGATAGATCGAGCCAGTGGCATAAATCCCAAAGAAACCAAGGGAGGCCAGAAAGAGCCCGGTTGCTACAGCCGGATGATCAGACCGATTGTGGTGGGATTCGATAAAAGACACGGAGTGTCTAACCAACTCCATCAAGTTGCACGGATTGTGATCACTCAGCGGCTGCCGCGAGAATATCAGGAGCTTCAAGATTTTCTTCCTATTCACCCTTTGTTTGCTGGCCAATTGGGGAGAAAAAACGATGTTCAAACACATTAAAATCACTATTAGATCCCATTCAGTCGCAATAGAATCACCAGAAAATCCCAATAATTCCCACTAAACCACCATAAAAATCACGATCAAATCACCAATAAATCGGCCATAAAAATCACCATGGCCATCCCCGGAAGGCGCAAAAGGCACCTCTTCCGTGGCGCCTCGATACGCCCCGGCACCGCCGGCCGCGGCAGCTGCGCCAGCCAGGCCGAGGGCCCCAGCGACAAAGGCACTGGTGCTGGCGGCTCGGGCTCGGGCAGGCAGAAGGAAGCCTTGGGAGTTGGGAAAGTTGTGAAATTTATGGAATATCATGGAATATCCAACATTTGATCATATTTGACCATTTATAGATATTTACCCTCTGGTAATTTAACATAACTATGGAAAGATCCACCCATTTTTAATGGGAAAATCCACTATAAATGGTGATTTTCCATAGTTATGTTAGTTTACCAGAGGGTATGAGTGGAGAATATCTTAAGAAATATCTTAAGGAATATCTTAAGGAATATCCATAAAATATCATGGAATCTCATGGAATTTGATGAAATATCCATGAATAGTTGAGAATATCGTGGAATATCTTCATAAGTTCCCAACTCATTGGGATATAAGCCCCCCTTGATGGGAGTTGGGGCTGAGTTGGGGCTTTAGAAGTTGGGAAATGGTGGGAAGATCAATATCTCAACTTCAACTATTCCCTACTGGGAAATGTAAATATGCTTAACTCGTCCCTGAGTTCTTTGGAATATAACTCCCCACTTGATGAGGGTTAGAATCCCCTTAAACTCCACGATAGCATGAGAATAGTTGGGATGTCAATAGTTGGGATGTGATGTATGTAGCAGTATATACAGTAACCCACACTTTATGGGGATACCCTCATTTGTGATGTATGTATAAAGTAATGCAACACCTACCATTAGTATGGGGATATTTATGGTGATACAATGAGGATTATGATAACTCTTGGATGGGTCATGGGACAGAACCAACAAAAGATGGATGTCACTAGCCACAATTTGGGAACACCGTGTGTCTTTCTGTGGGTAAAATGATCTAAAATGGTGAGTAAGAATTGAACATATATAATGGATGGTGATGTATGGGATATACTTGAATATCCTACACAAGAGCAACCATATGACATGGGTTTCTCTCATAAAATGGGGGACAGACCAACAATATGATGTAGCTCAATTCTATACAGTGACGGGGAACTTGAGGTTTTCAACATTTTTCAACCATGGGAGTTTGGGGGTATTTTCCATATGTTCCATAGTTTGATGATAAAATCAGGGTATCCGCGCTTTCGCGGCCGATGTCCTTTTCAGAAAGCATACCCAGTTGGCGTCCGCCTGCAGGATGATAACTTGGGCCCCCCCCTCCTTTGGAAACCCCCAAAAAAACAACCGGGGGGGGCAACAACGATGTCCTGGCCCCCAAAAAAATATGGGCCGCCCCAGCATGGTACTCCAGCTGCGATTCGAAGACTTCCTGTTGACCTCAAATGGCGACAGATCAAATTATGTGGTTGTGATTTTTCAACAGTTCGGGATGTGTCGTTTATCCAAAAAAATTGGGTTTCAACCATCGGCATCCATGATCCATATCATCTACGTCCAGTCATGACTGGATCCTGGGCATTGGTGAATCTCATCCATTTTGGGTGAATCACCAATGCTTGATATACCAAGTCAACGTTTGTCATATATATATATATCCCATTTGATTATTGTACTTGATATACTTTAACACATATCACATCATATCACCAGGGTAAAGTTATTTCGGATTATTTCCACTTTCTTACCGTGTCTTACCCATCATGTTTTATCGATATGAGTAGTCTGTCTGAAAATGGCGTATACCACCAAGATTACCATGTTCATAGCGGAAATGATGCTGAACCACTCGATTTGACAAAACAATGCCCTCATGTTTCATCTAAAAATCATACTCGTTCACTCATTTCGAAACCTGAAAAGTTCGCTTACGACCTGGGCAAGTTCTCCCAATTCGCATCATTCCAGTGGCATTGGGAGGTGAGGGGTTTCAGTGGGATCCAGAGATAGAGATTGAAACCCAACAGTCACTGCTGTGGGAAAGCATCCCTCTTGGTAAATGGGTTATACCCCCAGTTATATAATGTATATTATATATATACAGTGTGTGTGTGTATGCAATATTCCCTATTCTATATGATATATATATATATATATGGGATGAAATAAACCACGGATCCAATTCGTTTGATGCACTTCCCATGTGGCCAAGTCGCAACAGGTGCAGCGAAAGCGCGCGCCATAGGCTTCCGGGGGCCCCGAGGGCATTCGTGGCAGGCCCTGGCGAAAAATGTCGATTTGATGGATGAGTTGAAGGGAAAATCATGGAAAATCATGGAACATCTATAGGAAACCATGGTTCTTTACATCTATAGATGGTGATGATTTGGGATTCTTTGGCGAATGTCTGCCTTGAACAGGCTGGGCTTTGGGTGACCAACACAAGACTAGGACTGTTCCGGACTCCCATTTCAGGATGGTTAAATACTCTGGAATCACCATCTTTCATAGGCAAATCAACTACGTAGAAATGTATAGAAATGTGCCATTTTCAATAGCTATCTTAAATTGCCAGAGGCTAACCAAATCTATGTGTGGGTCCCCTGAAATCCGTAAATATTGGAGTCCCATTTGTGCATGCGCCATCGTCCATGGTCGAGCTGACTCCACGTGGCCAGTAACCCGGTGAAGCCTAGAGCAGTTATGGCTATTGACCCTTCTGCATCACCATCACCATTTGCAGCACATTTGATTACTAAAATTTAGATTCGTTTCTGGTTGGTGGTTTCAATCCCTCTGAAAAATATGAAAGTCAATTGGGATGATTATTCCCAACTGAATGGAAAAATAAAATTAATGTTCTAAACCACCAACCAGGTTTTGTACGTACTAAAGTTACTAAAGTACCCTCAGGTGTCATCAGCTCCATGGTCTGCTGGAAAATTTCCCTTCGAGTTCGATGATTCTCCGAGGAAAGCTACGTCGACACCAGCGGATACCCATCCACTTGCTTTCAGTCCGGCGAGCGAAAGTCCCACCATTCACTGATGCCAATCATTCAAACATGGATATATATATATATGTATATATATATATATAATTTGTATAAATTTGTATATAATTATATATAACATATAATTAACCACCATGATTGATTTCATTCACTACCATTATGTGTTGCTTTAAATATCTTTATATCAGGTTGGTGTGAGCCTGTGTGAGCCACTACTGTGGTTACTACTCCATTCCATCCACTTGCTATGACCAGATGTTGCAGTTGAATCCCGTTCATATCCACATGTCACAAGTCTAGTGTATCCCATCCCCCCTGTTAAATGGTAATCTTCAAGTATACAACTCTATATGTAATTTTTGCAGATACCAATCAAAGTCTAACCATTTTGAATATGATGTAAACATATACCATCTATATAATTATTTGGAGATTTGCAAGTATCAAATTGCTCCTATTGGAATAGGAAAAAAAAACATCTTCAACCATTTACCCTTCAATTTTACATCATTTTCCCATCATGTTCCCATGAAAATTAGAGGCGTGTCCCCATCGTGTTCTCACCTGCGGCAGCGTTTCCGGAGCTCGACACTCCTTGCATCCAGAGGTGGCACCAGTCACAACCAGGACTAGGATTTAAGCAAGAAACATGGTGATTCAATGGATAAATCATGGATAGCTCATGGATTAATCATGGAATTCATGGGATTTAACCAACACAAATGGAGATATCATGGATATAATCCATCAAGTGAGGAGGTAAGAGGATTGTATGAAGGTACATGGGAGGGAAGTCCATACACCAAACACATCTAAACGCTATTTACTCCTTTACTATTTACATCATCATCTCAGATCATGATGGATGAGTCAGAAGTATTTGAAGCCGCCTGCCTGTGGGTCAGAAAATGGGGTATATCCCAATTTAGGGCCATTTTCGCAGTGTCAATGATGATCAAACATTAAAATTTTGGAGTAATCTACTTTCAGACAAACCACATAGTGGTCCCGAAAAAGGTAGAACATGTTTTTCGATGTTTTTTCAGAATGTCCGAGATGATTTTTTCCTCATATTTCCGAGTTTCCAGCTCATCTATCTAGTTCCGCGCCATCATTTAATTGGAATGCAAACTGCAACAATGGAGACATTCTGTACTGAACAGACCCAAAAAAGGTGAATCATTAAGAATCATTAAGAATCCCCATCATGATTCGACCCTTCCCGAAAACATCCGTTTTGCCGAAGATCCTCCGCAGCATGCCCCGTAGCGTCCGCAGCGTCTGTAACTGCGCGGCAGGGTCAGTTCAGGCTGGTTCCCTGCTGGTGAATTCTAACCATTGATGGTTAATGGTGGTTAATAGTGGTTAATGGTGGTTAATAGTGGTTAATGATGGTTAATCATTGATTAATAATGGCTGGTTGCTGGTATACCTACCCCTCTGAAAGATGATGGACTTCGTCACTTGGGATGATTTTTCCATTTGGGAATGGAAAAATAAAATTCATGTTCCAAACCACCAACCAGTAACAGATATTTAATCTAAACCATCACTTTGTTGAGTGATACTAAAGATCTTGACCCATACCAAAGCATCATCAATAGGCATGTCACGGGCTGTAGGCCCTCTGGTGACCTACAGGATGATAAAAATGATATATCTGCCTTCAGTGTGAGATAGATGTAAGCAATGTGATACTTTATGGTGGTTGCATGACAAAAGCAATGATATTCTAGATAGCTCACTCGCTAGATATTCTCGCTCACTGGGAATAAGATGACATACGTATTGGCTGAATGGACATTTTACAGGAAAACCATGGTTTTACCATCAGTTTCCTCTAGATGTTCCCTGAAGCCAATAATGAGATTCCTATCCTACGACAGGTCTCGCGAAACTCATGGAGATGATTGGTGGTAAGTGCAGATTCGAATTTATTCAACTCCTGATGAAAGCTTGTGCAGCCAATGGTTGCTAATGGTAGAAATCTGCTAAACTACCACTAACACTTTTGCCTCCCATGTCTGGTTTGCTATGGGGTAAATGGGCTATGGTTTATTCTTAGGTTTATCAAATCAGCCTACTAAGAGGGTGTTAAACCAACTTCCAAGTTATACACATGTTTGATTTTCTCTTTGGTAAGATACCCTTTGTTTATCCCACTAGATTGATGGTCTAAGAGTCTAGGAACCTTTCCCACCTGTCCCCTGAGAAATTTACCAACTCTCCACCACAACAATGCGGACCTTCATTGCGGGAAGGACTCTGCCTCGATCTGCTGGGAAATGAGGATGTGAGGGGACAAAACCAGGTGATATGTTTTTAGGAGATAATACATCATGAAAAGGAAAATGATGATCATTATCACAGTATTGTTGATATTGTTGATATTGTTGATATTGTTGATATTGGTGATATTATATCCACGTTAATCTTCATTTTATACACATTGCTGCTAGTAATTGTTAAGTGCTTCCCATTTTGAGATAAGCCCACATGATACATATACAAAAACAACAAATTCCCACCGAAAGCCCTCTTCCTCAGCCCCACTTCTTGGGGTGAAATGACTTTCGATGTTCACTTTCCACTGTTGTGGCTGGTCAACAGTCCTCAACAACCCATTCTCCTAATCAACGTCCTACATATATATTATACACAGTATATTCACTTATTCCTAGTTAAGAGTCCATTTTCTTAGGTTCACAACTTCCATAGTGTTACTTATAAAATAATGTCCATTCACATCCAGTATATCCGCATGAAATCATGGACAAAGCCGTATCTTCCAGCGCTGCCCATGCCCGAAAACTCTCAGGGCTGCGAGCATGGTGTCTTCCACTGGAGCCTGGAAGTGCAACATGGAGATTTAATGGCATATCATCAGCCACAGTGCCAATCTCAGATACCCTGCAAAAAATGACACATTCTTAGCTGGTTAGTAGATAATCCCATTCATCTAAGATTGACCTAGAGAATTGGGATTTGATGGGGATTACTCAGCGATAATGTTCACCTAGGATTTCGCAAAACCCCTTCAGTTTTAATGCTAGAGGGTAGCAAGTTTAGAGTCCTTATATCCATGTATCATACTTAATCCATACTATAGTAATGTTAACCCCTCCAATTTATAGTCAGGGTTGCCATTAATCCAGGGTTGACATTAGATAGCTACAGTAATGCCTCAAACGATGACAATTTTGATTGGGAAAATCACATTACATGATGATGAAACATTAGCTTTTCGGGTTCCCTTTTTTTTCAAACAAATCCAAGGAGCCCATTGGGATTCTCATCCCATATTTGGGATGCCTCATCATAGATATCATAGTTTCAAGCTGGGCCGAAAATCTGGAATCCGATAAGCTTTATGGTGATCAGACTATAGTTGGATGGGCAACCCAACGTGTGGAACTGGGCACCACTGTGTGGAATTCATCCCTTCTCCCTATTGCTAAACCTGCCCCAAATATTAAAACTATGGTCCATTTCGAATTTTGGTAAATTGCAGGTTGGTCAATTTGACTTTAGTTGATCCTTTTTTGAAATCAATTCAAAAATCAAGGTCCAATTTGACGGTTTCAGCCTCCAATAATGAAAACTAGTTTAACCCCGAGGTGTCTTGATTGCGGCCCATAATTGAAAATTATATTTTCTAGAAAATTAAGGTTCCAAATTCAATATTAGGGGAAAACATCGAAATCCAATTTTGGCAATACTTTGATTAAAATTAGAATTTGTTTTTAATTATCGGTTTTGAAATGCAAGTTTCAAATTCGATATTAGGGGAAACCATCGAAATCCAATTTTGGCAATATCAGAAAGGTTTTTGATCGATTTTAATTTGAACATTTTATTTTATTAATTAAGGTTTCAAATTCTATATTCGGGGAAAACTCCGCACCCTAATGCCAAACACCCCCCTAATGGTACAAACTACTCCACGATATAGGATACTCCAGGTGTTTGCTATTGGAGGCGATGTTTGGGGGGAAAAAACTACATGACCACACTTTCAATCTTGAGCCACGGCCAATATCATGCCCACCCACGATTGGCACCTTTTTTCAGCACATATGTCCCACCAACCCTTCCGAACACCCCGATTGGATGTTTAGCTACACGTGAGAGTTTTGGAATGGAAAGCACTGAATACCCAACAAAAAAACATCATAAATTCATCATTCCATCATATACCATCCTTTGGGGGGCCAAAAAAACAATGTTAAAAGCCCCCAACCAGCCAAAGTAGGGACGGGCGGAAAGTCTGAGACCCAGCCATCAGCCACCTGCTTTTGGAAAATCACTCCGAAGCAGCGAAAGCAAGGGTCACTTTCAGGACAGGCACTCAAGGGTTTCAATCTAGGGCAAGGCCAAAAGTTTGCAAACATGGGAGAGTTGAAGTATGTTGATGTTTAAGGAACAAAAGATTTTATTGATTCTCCATTAAATTCATGCAACCATTTTGAAACCCTGACGCGCATGTGTCCGAGTTCATCGATTTGATCAGCCAGGAGACACAACACCTAGCTGCATCAGGGCAGTTTGAAAGGTAAGTTGTTGGGATTATAGTGAGTCACGCAATAAAAATGAGCAGTGTGGCTGAGAGCACATACACCCATAGAATCAAAATAATCAAAATGTAACCGCCAGAAAATGGTAATAATATGTAATAATTAAGTTCAGCTATCCACAATTGCAAGATAAATCATCTTCCAATAGCACATTTAGGGTTTCTTGAAAAAAGGTTGCCAACCATTGGTTTGCATTGAAAATGACAAATCGCTTGGATGATACCTTGGGGCCCTCAGTTGCTTAGAAAAGACACATTTTTATTTTGGAGCCAATGTCGATGTTCGAAGGGGTGTGCGGAATGTTGGGATCTGATTTTTTGACGTGGGGGATTGCCGTCCAAATTTGAAAGGGCAAGCAGCTCGCCATTCATAGTGATGTTTGTGTATGTTTTTCATGTGTGTAAACTATATATATATAGGTATATAAATATGTATATTAATATATCTATATATATATATATATCAGCCGACCCCGGCCGAGAAAGGGGTAGGGCGCTAGGCAATAAGAGTTCCTACCCTTCGACGGCAAGAGCAAGAGCAAGAACAAGAACAACAACAACAACAACAAGAACAACAACAACAACGTGCGGCCCGTCCGGCTGACATCGCAAAGGCTGGCAAGCCAGAGTCGACGTCCAACCCTCACAGCATCGCCGGTGTGCGAAGCTCTACAATATATATATATATATACATATATATATATATAGAGAGAGAGAGAGAGTATACACTGCATACATGTGCAAGTATCTATGAATGTTTACATCTATGTATTATGCATATAATTCTATATATTTATGTGTGTTTGCCCCTGCCTTGAGGGCATTTATACATAAGCTTTGAAATGGTCACTCAACACCAGCCTGAGTTGGCACCTTTTGGCACACTACGACCATGAGCCGTGGCACACTACGTTACACAAATGGACCTTGTCAATTTCGCCATGCCACCTAGAAATTCATCACATCCAAGTGATGAACCCCTATATATATATCCCTATACATCCCGATACCATCCATGTAAGGGGGACTATACCTACCATTTTCATCCATTTTCGGGATCTTCAATGAATACACCGGCACCATGGATTCTATGGATTCTATGGATTCGGACCATCGGACCATCCGAAAACAAAAAAAAACCTGCAGCCGCGCTGCCAGGCGCCGAGCTAAGTGTGAATGGCTCTCCTTGGAACTGCGGAAGTGTCCAAGAAGGAATTCCCTGATTTATCCTTTGGTAAACAAACATAGCTATGGAAAATCACCATTTTTGAATGGGTAAATCAACTATAAATGGCCATTGTCACGTAGCTATGTTAGCCATTACCGGGTAGGATTTTCCACATCCCAGATCCAAGCTCGATGGCCTTCAGGTGGAGTTCATCCACCTTTTTCGGTGAAAAATGGCTCTGAAACTGTTTCGTATCTCCACTGGTCATGGATTAAAAATGATTAAAATGGCCACACGTTGACATTATTTGACATTGATGTTGGGAACATGATTGTCATGATTCTTCAAAACCGATGTCAACTATGGATCATCCATGGGTGCCATTTTATGGTCTGTTAGGAAAATTATTCCCCGAATCCTGGCGAATTCATCCTTCTGTTGTTGGTTATACATACCGTTTTATTTTCATTATATATCCATTCAGATCTCATTCGTATTCCATTCATATTCCATCAACATTCCATTCATATCCCTTATATGTTCATGATTTTATTCCATTATATAACATTCTATAACAATTATTGTTGGTTAAATCACAATTTTTGTTATATAAAAACTATATCCCACTATTATGCAGTAATGAGGTCGTTATTGTTCATCCAGATAGCCATCATTCCATTCAGATCGCAGTTAGATCCCATTCATGTTCCATTAATAGTCCATGAATATTCCATTGATGTTCCATTATATAGTGGTATATATATTATATATATAATATTATATTATATATAAAATATATAATATAATATAATATAATATAATATAATGTCATATAATATAATATAATATAATATAATATAATATAATAATATAATATATAATATAATATAATATAATATAATATAATATAATATATATATATATACATATTATATAATATATAATATATATAGTATATAATATATATATATATTATAATATGTATAATATGTATATATATATATTACAGTACATTTATATACTATATAAACAATGTTTTCCATGAGTTGAATTCCCATATGGATGAAAACTGGGGGTACCATGAGAAATCGCCCTCTCCATCATCCAGAGAAATCAACCCAGGTGTCGGAGAGTTGCAGTTCCAGTGCTCTGGACATTTACGAAGGCACCTCAGTCGGAAACGAGTTCTCTTCGTAGAAAGAGCCAGAGTCGATCCCAAGGGAAAATCCACCGGAGATCCATGCGAAATCCCATGGAAATCCCCCAAAAATGCTGATAAAATCCAAAAATGATGTAGGTTTATAGTATAGCTGATCAGATTTGAGATCATCGAAGGATTTTTTATAGCGGAGTTTCCAGCCATGTTTGATCACCAGAGGATATACCATGACATACCCAATTTCATAAACCCGCAACTAAAGGTAGATTCTTATTGGGTTTACCACAGTGTTTGCCGTTTTAACATCTACTGAACGGACAACAACAGGATGTTTGTTCGATATGGACTTTTAGCGTGTTTTAGCTCAAATCGCATTGAAAAGTTGATCTTCTACCAGGCATGTTCCTCCACAGTCTGTGTCTTTTTTGTTGATCAGGATGGACTCTTCATCAAGAGATTGCTGATTCTAGCTTTCAGTCACATCTATATTTGCCAATGCTTTGTGGGTTGCCTCACGTTGTATATCACTTCTCTGATGACAGAATTGAGAACTAAAAGCTATAGGCTATTGCAATTATTGTGCTACTATTGCTGAATTATATAGGCCGCATGAGCATTGTTTATAATCGCCGCTGTTCTTTGGCCAGGAAACAGTGCTTTTGGTAAATGTGTCGAATAAATGTTCTTTACGCAAAGACTGTCAAACATAGCTTGCTTTTGATTATTTCCTTAAACAATATCCCATTAACATTCCATTATCCTTCCATTATTATCCATCATTGTATCCCCACTATATCCCCATTGACATTCCATTCTCCACCATATCCCCACTATCTCACCACATTGTTGGCAAAATGAACCATGCCCGTGCCAAGCAGCTGCGCGAAGAATTGGTTCTGCTCCTAAGATTTCATTGAGGGGGACAGCAGACTGGGAAGATATGGGGAGATACTGGGGAGGTATGTTATGGGGATGTCACATTATATGGTACATGTTATTGATGTATATTGATTTGTATTGATGTGTATTGATGTATAACCATTGATGTATATTGAGGTATATATATTGATTTGTATTGATGTGTATTGATGTATACCATTCAGGTATATTGATGTATACTGATTATTATTGATGTATATTGTATATGGGTTTAAAATGATATGTGGGCGTCTGAAAAAAGGGGATACCCCCCATTTGTGGCAATTTAATAGGAGAACATGATGATCAATCATCAAAGATGTTGCCATAATTTTGAGAAACCTATTTGCCAAGTAGGGTGTAGAGCTGCTTGTTTTAATCATAACTAGTGCTAGTCACCCTTTTTATGAGAGATCGGCTGGGTCATGTCCCGTTATTTACCACACATCACCGCAACAGCGCCAGGCATCGTAACAGGCCACGTCCTGCCCCGAGCACCGGCGTGACCTTTGGAGGAAGAGGAGGCCGATGATTTTCGGAATGGATGCCCAGCCAGCCCAGCTAGCCATGTGGATCAGCCTTATGGGGCTGAAAATTGACCAATTCTCCTGGGAATGTAATGTGTACAAGAAGAGATACTATTTATCTTAGTATATCTGAGTAGATGTACAATGTAGAGACAGATTGTAATGGAGTCAACAAAAATGAGCAAGAACCACTTGAAACCATGGGTAACGGCGAATGGCAAAGGCATCCTCAGGACCCCATACCCCATCTGTTTTGGTAAATCCTTGTTCTTACTGATCAAATTTGAAAAACATCTGTGCCTTCGTTGTATCAATGTGTTTATTGATAGCCATGTTTCCTTGTTAAGTCCTCATCTTTATTGTCTACTAGCTCAATTCTCATATCTTTAGTGGTTAAATCATCTTAAATCCCACTAACTACTACAAGTAGCTAAGTTCTCATGTTCCACTGTGTTTTCCTCATGAACTTAGCCTATAAATCCCATTGTTTCCAAGGCGAAACATCGGTCATCGCCTGGTGCAGTCGCCATAGAGCCCAGGCGACAGATCCGCCTTGGTCAAGCGAAACACATATATATCTATCGTGTAAATATATACATATGATACATATTATATGTATATATCATATGTTATATATAATGTTGAATATATTTATATATATTATATTATATTATATTATATTCTATTCTATTATATTATATTATGATTATTATTAGTAGTATTATTATTATTATCAGTATTATTATTATCATTGTTATTATATACACAGTATACATATATATGCATAGTTAAGATAGCTAGACTACATATTAAAATATGTATAATATCTAGATATGTGTGTATATAATGAAATGATAGGATTTGTTTAATGTATATCTACATGTTTACATTGAAATACGAAAAGAGCCCCCAAGTCGCGCAAACCTGGCGTTTCAGGACATCATCCCATTGCCAGGTGAGTCACCATCCCCAAAGACGTTTATGAAATTGGGAAAAAAGCCCTGGAAATGGGATGATTTTGACCATCTGGTTATGACATTCACAGTTTGCCATGGAAAATCCCAACCATAAATGGAGGTTTCGCTCGCTGGGAAAATCATCTATTTCTATGGGCCATCTATACCATGGCTATGTAACAAATAACCAGAGGGTACCATTTTTTTTACAAAATGACCTCCAGATCAAATAGATCTCCTGGTTCTGCCATGGCACCGGCTCCGGCACAGGAGCCACAGCCATCGACCCCATCGACCCCGCCGGTTTCATGGCCATGGGATGTTGGAAACGCACCAGCGCCTGCAGGCACTGAGGATGCCATGGTGTGGCAACATGTTGAACATTCTATGTGCTCTTTGGTCAAGTCCATTTTCTTGGTTCAAGGTTACATTGTGAACTCTATGAATCGAAGCGGCCAAAATCCATATAAATAATGTTAAATCTATGTTTGCCCAATCAAAACTACATGGTGCCCATTTCTTTTTCTCCAATAGGGCGTCCAAAATCATCAAAATACTGTGATATCCACAGTCAGTTTTCTGTTCAAGATTAAAATGTATCCTATTTATATATAGTATATATGTTGGATTGTTTAATTAAAACCATTTACCAATTAAAAATTTCGCTTTGGTAACTCTACCACCATCCCAGCCATGGGCCTCCCCCGCTAGCTCTGCAGCTTCCTGTTCTGGCAGCTTGGCGAAGCAAGACGAGATGGCACCCTGCCAAGCGGGGCTGGGACGCTTTCGTAACGAGCTATGTATCATACATGGGGGTAGTCATGGGGTATAAATGTGGTAATAACTGTAGTAATAAGCATAGTTGGGCTTGTAACTATAGTAATAACCTCCATAAGTTGGGATATAGGAATAGATCTAATCCTATGGTATATATGTTTGATGGAGAAATGGCAACTTAATGGGTGACCTGATCGGTGTATCATATTTGGGGATATAATGGAATATAGAACCTACTTGGGGGCGCAGGCTAGGGGTATTAATGGGTATAACTATGGTATTTTAACCTCCATAAGTTAGGATATAACCCTTACAACTATGGTTATATCACCCACTTATTAACCTATGCTGCATGCTAGATTCGGGTTTGACTGCAAATGGGGGTTTGCCCCAAGATTTCATGGTTCAAAAATTGTGCTTTCCACATTTGTTTAGGCCTGTAAATTGGGGGTGTTGCATCCCCTTTCGCAAAAACCAACAGGGAGGATCCAGGCGGTGATTTCAGTCTCGCCTGAAGCGCTGTGAGCGCCAAGGCATCCGAATTCCCCAAGGAGAGGAGTCCTTTGGGGACCACCTTTTAGGTGGTGGTCTGAACCGCTTGGTTGGGTGAAATGTAGCTTCAGGAGTGGGTTTGTGGTTGTTTAGTGTTGCTTCTGGATATTTATGGCAGATGTATCATATCTCATATATCATCATATATTATGATATATCGAACCAGTCAAGATATATCAAGCTGACACCTGGTCGTGTCCTGAGTCCCAGAGCGTCTCCACCTTGGCAGAACGGCACTAGTTCTACCGGCAGTGAGCAGTGTCAAGATCCCACTAATTTACCCTCTGGTAAACTAACATAACTATGGAAAATCACCATAGAAATAGTGAATTTTCCCATTGAAAATGGTGATTGTCCATAGTAATGTTAGCTTACCAGAGGGCCACTGAAAACCAGAAGCAGTTCGCAACCAGCTGTTGGACGCTGCGAAAAAGTATTGCTTGTGCATGTCGAAACTCAACCACTTCCATCAATTGTATTCAAGCGTTTCAGAGAAACTACCCATAGTAAGTCTAGTGACCGCAAAGTGAATAGGACCTGTCCTGGCAGCAAAACATCTCTAAACTTCTCCCCCATTTCTCCCCAAAATACCAGAGGAAATAATTCCCATCGAGAATCGTTAGCCACTTCTCTTCTAGCAGCTTCTACCGAAAGTGATTCTTGGTGGCCCTCTGGTAATTCAACATCAATTGCCCATTGAACAAATAACTTACCAATTAAACTTGTGATTTTCCATAGCTATGTCAATTTACTGGGGGGTATAGTTTCAACTGATCCACCCTCGGTACCAGGTCAGCGGCTACCAAAACGCATAAATTGATATTATGATGAGCGTGACGTGTGCAACAAACAAACATGAGTTTGTTGTAAACGTGGACAGCTTATATGTATACGTATAAGATCGTATAAGTAATTATATATGTGTACCAATGTTCCCAAACGTACAGGACTTATAAAGTCCGAATGACTCTGGATGTGTCCCCTGGATATCCGGGCAGATGGTTCGTTCAATGAGATGATACCTTTCGGAAGTACATGAATAGCCCCTGAACCCAAAAAAAAAAAGCTAACAGCTTGGAATATATTGGAAGACTCTCAATTTCATATGTCATCCCAGCTGCCCAAAATCTCCAAAAATCAATCCATTACATGGCAGTGTGTCAAAACCTTGTACCCCTTCTGTTCACATCAAAATAGCTGGGATTTATGGATGTTCATCCCCCTAAAAATGGTAGTTTCATAGGTGTTGATCCATACCCACATTCCATTACACTTTACTATTCCGTTTCCGGAGAGCATTCAATCTATATCCCCGGGGATCCCTGGGCTTCCCCTGCGGTATGTTTCAGCACGCTCTCGTGGCAGGAGCGTTGGCAGGGCCGCGCATCGTGCTCTAAGATCTGCCAACTCCTCGCAGATCCCATGAAAAATGGTGGCGAACAAATCTGGTTGGTGGTTTTACCCTCTGGTAAATTAACATAGACCCTGGTAGATAGGGGTTGGAAGACTAGTTTCCATTAATAATAGGTGATTTTCAGGGCCTATGTTAATTTACTGGAGGGTAACCATCTTGCAAAATATGAAAGTCAATGGGGTTGGGATTATCCAATATATGAAATGGAAAATAATTTTGCCATGTTTGAAACAACCAAGCAGAAATGGTCTTTCTCATTGGGATGAAAATCATGGGAAAATGCTGGGAAAATGCTGGGAAAATGATGTCATTGGATTGGTTCAAGGGAAAATTTTAACCGGAAACCATGGTTTTGACCATCAAAAAATTGATGGGGTTTCCTGTACCATGTCCCTTAAAGCAATGCAATGACTGGTAACAAATAGTACCCTCTGGTAAATAAACATAGCTATGGAAAATCACCATCTTTAATAAGCAAATCAATTATTTCTATGGGCCATTTTCAATAGCTATGTTAAATTACCAGAGAGCACCGTGTCCATCATGTTCTTAACCATTGAAAACTGATACTCGGTAAAGATTATTCCTCATTGTTGGTTGTTATCATCGCAGTGTTCTTAACCATATCACATTGTTGATTATGATCTCATACCAATTCTTCATCATATCCATTGAGCACATTGATATGCCAATAATACTCCGTTGTTGTTGCTTTAATCTATAACCCATTAACGACCATTGAATATATCAATATTGGTGCTTGCTATATTTATTACAAACGTCTAACTTTCATCATGTTCTTGCAGCGGGTATTCCCTTGATTGTTGCTATTTTAGGGGAATACCTCACTAAGTCCTCATATGTCCTGCTGTGGTTGGTTGTATAACCTGATGTTTTGTTGGTCAAAATTATAAAATCGACTGTATTTAATGCATCATTAATCTATCATCTTCCCCTGATTGCCGTTTTATAGGGAACATAAATGGGCTATGAGAGTTCTATGCAAGGCTTCACAGTGATAGCGGGCACCGCCCTAAATGATAGCTGCAAAACCAAAAGTATAGCCAATAATTTTATTGTTACTGTTAAAGTGAATATGGGGTTTATCTGAAAATCGGATAGTCCCAATATTGATAGTTTATCATCATGAATAATCTGTTGAGACAAAACCATATCAGGCGTGCGACAGAAAAATATGCCTTACTGGTTCCATTGATATCTGAGATGATGATATCCAGATGAATTCCACGTGAAATGTCTCAATATCATTGTGGTTCAATCCCCATAGTTTTCCAGGTTTCCCCAATTATGTATGCGAAATACCAATTATCTGTTGGTTATATCCCAGATTGCATGATTACAGTATCTTCCCTTTATGGTGCAATGACATATGTGTGTTTGTGATTTCCCATGGGGATTTTCCAGAAAAAAATCGAACGATGGTTTCCCCATGTATCATACTATTGGGTTGTATATTGATGTTGATTCCATTTAACGCTCAAATGATCATTAGGAACATCATTAGTTTCATTAGTTTCACAGTTTCACTATATTGCCCAATATCTTCTGTCAGTTGTGCCCCACAGTTTTTCATGGTAGATACCATCTGTTGGAAACGTATCTCAGATGATATTACAACAACCTCCAAAAAAATGCAACCGTGTCTCATCACTATTTTAGCGTGATGAAATCCTGTTCTATTCTTTGGAGTTTACTATTTTTTTGGTGGCCAATCATGATGGATGATGGGTAAGTAACATCCATGAGCCACCATAGTCAGGCAGCAACTCGTTGTATCAAATCAATGGGATAGCAATCAGATGGTGAACCTAATGCCGTGTCGTCACCATCCCCAATAGAGTTAATATGGTTATCTATCTAACGATTAAATTATTCTGTGTATTGGAAAACATTAATATGTCAATGAGGTAATATTGCTCCTTCAATGACAAACGAAAAAAAATACCTCCTAATATAACAAAAACTACCTGAGGTGTTTATCAATAGGGGGGTTAGTATTAGGGGGAAGGGATTATTAACCATTATCAACCATTATTAGCCAGTAAATCAACCTCTATAAATAATTCATCAACCATTAACCACTAACCATTATTCACCTTGTTTTTACCATTAAAATGGTAGACCCGATGGTTTTGAATCACCCGTTGGCGCACCTCCGTCGCGCTTCCTCCACCGCCTCGTTGACCGCGGTGGTGATCCGCTCCACGAAGACGTCGCGCTGGGCGTCCTGGGAGTTCCCCAAAAAATCACCACGTTTTGGTGGGGAAGTCACCATGAAAATGCGGGTGTTCTCCTGGAAAATCACCGTGAAATCGTGTTTTTTGTTATGAAATCTGTGTTTTTGTCATGGGATCACTATGAGATATTTTTTTCATGGGAAATCACCATGAAAATGTGTGTTTAATTGGAAATCACCATGGTAAAGCAACAGTAAACCCAAATTTGACATTTTGATGGGTGGTATAAAGCATCAAAATATGGGTGGTTTATTGTTGCTTTAGTAACATTGAATGAAAAGCACTATGAACATGGCGATAAGGTACATCAAGATCTTTTTTCAGAGGTTAAAGGAACAAGAATGTGGTGATTGGTGGCAGAATGTTCACCAAAAAAGGCGGTTTTCACTTGAGAAAACGGAGAACTGATAAACATATGAGTTTTCTGTGAGAGAGCTTTGCCCAATGAATTTCAAGATTTTGCACATTGGAAACAAATCATCCCCAACCAAGAAATTGGATCTCCACAAGAAAAATGGAGGCCCACCTAGATGTAGAAACAAATCAGGATTGTTGACCACTAGAACTATTGAAACCAACAAACAACTAGATTTGAACCAGTGGAAATGCAAACTTAATCATCAAAACATCCGGAATTTAAGCAGTGGAATCGGAGGTTGAAACAACACAAATGTTGCAGGCATGTGGGACTTCAAGAATTGGAAATTGGAAGCTAACCAACACAGACTAGGAATGACTAGGAAATTCAAGCATTGAAAAAAGGAACCGTGGAAAACGATTTACAGTAAGAGGATTTGGCCAATGATATCGTTTAAGTAGGGCATCCCCCGGACATTACAATGGTGGCTGGTCTCAACCACATTGCATAAGGCTTCAGACGTGATGAATATTGCAATGTTGTTTTTTTCATACCCAAAGAATTTTCCTGGAAAAACTGGCGTTTGCCATTCCTGTCTCAGCTAGACACAGAACCAATCCTAGTTGGATGCAGTGTTCCACTAAATTTTGGCCGCCCAAACGAAATCAGTTCATCCCTATTTCTGGGATTCATCTGCACTGCTAGGTCGAGTATCTTTTCCAGTGAGGCAGGGCCTGACAACGATGATGACGAGGACGAGGATTGTTATGATTATTGAAATCAGTAAGATTATAGAAATCATCGCGTGATGACCTATTGGTTTACATCCTACTGATTATTGAATCATAGTACTCTAATAATTGAAGAAGGATGATACTCATCTGTAGGATGTAAGATTATGGGTAGGAGGATGACGATGCTTTTCGGGGAAAAAATCTAGGGTCGAAACGATGATTTTTATGCGCATGATTCCTGCAAATTTTACCCTTCAGCCAAAGTATAATTATAATTTGGAAATAATATTGATATAATTTTGTATGATATGATATTCAAACCTGGATGATGCTAGAACCGTGATAAATGATAGCTTCGAAACCCAAGGACCCCGTTATTTTGGAGGTTTAGACCCAGAAAATGGAGGACAACCAACTAAAATAAGGTCACAAGTGGGTTCCGGGAATTATGATAGTAGTAACAACCCTCAAATCAGGAAACAAAACAACGACAATAAGTGCTGTAATCATATCGGAATATATCGGAATAATAGAGACATAATATGCAATCGTGACGATGATGATCATCATGTTTTGTTCATACGATATTGAAGATCATGAGGGGACGGGACCTAATTACAGCATCCTACACTTTGATGGCGCAAGGTCGTTTTCCACCCCCGATGGGTCCGCCAATCATTGTGCAGTTTTGCCCAATCCATCTGCAAAGTTTCACGGCCGTTGGTGATTTCGAATGACTCCAACCCAGAACTAGGTAGAAATAGGAATCGTGTTTCGATCGTGATGTCTTAATTTAAAAAAAAACTATTTGATGTGGGAAATCCCCCCTTATTCCACTAGTATCGCATTGCCCTTCCAAATGAGGCATCCCAGAACGCAGCCATTCATCTCATACTGTTTGTTAGCTATATCCTGCAAGTATCCCATGAACTATCCCCACTACTCCCCACTTTTGATGTTTTTTGTGGTATAAAATCCTACAAAAATATATATTTTACCTCGAGTGATACCCACCGTGAAAAATATTTTGTCATAGTTCCTGAGATCTCCTTTGGAAGTATATATGGCATATATGTTCTGACATGTTCTGACATTATTTTCTGGCATTCGATCTGATACTCTATTCTGACATACTTTCTGGCATTCTTGCTGGCATTCTATCTGGCATCCTTTCTGACATTCTATCTGGCATCTTTTCAGGCATTCAGTCTGGCATTTTTTCTAGCATCTGGTCTGACATTCTCTCTGGCATTCTTTCTGGCATTCTATCTGGCATCTGACATTCTTTCTTGCATTCTAATTCTATCTGACATACTCTCTGGCGTCTGGCTGAGGTCCGGCAGTGCCCACTGACATCTGGAGCTCGCGGATGAGTTCCGGCAGTGCCCACTGAGATCTGGAGTTCGCAGTTGGGAGGAGGAGGAGGAGGCGGAAGGACAAGGAGGAGGAAGGACAAGGAGGAAGTAACTCTGATAAAAGCTAGACCCTCACCTGGCAGGTGGGTAAAAACATATCAAATTCATTAATATACAATTATAAAAATGGTTTGTGATTATCAAACCGCATTAAATGAATATACAGTAAATCCCATATATCATATCAAATTGGTAAGTTATATCCCACTCATACACCACAAAAAGCACTGGAACATTATCATTTATATCAGTTATTATTCAAGTTGGTTAGAGATATCAAATGTATTCCATTCATATCCCAGAATCATTCTAAAATGAATCATCACTAGTGAATCCCATTTACTGGATATAGATCCCATATCAAATGCTTAGTTATTTCAGTTACGTCCCGTTAACAATTCATGGGCATACATCCAGTCTCAATGAATTTTCATTTAATGGATGTAAATCATAAATATAGGTATCATATCATCATATATGCCGTTTATATATACATACATATGGAGGTTTCCTAAATTTGGAAGGGGTACCTCAAATCATTTCAAGTCACTTAACCATTTTAGTATTGAAACCTATGGTTTTGGGGTACTCCCATTTTAGGAAACCTTCGTATATCTGGATAAGTTAAAATAAATCTGGAATATAACTATTCTGGGGATGATTCTCTTTACTAAGCATCATTCCAGTGAGGCCGCAGTGAGATCGTTATAAATTACCAATATATGCATATAAATATATAGTGGATATTATTTTACTTATATATATATCTCTCTCACAGATAATTGATACAAAAAGATAGGACATATATGTATAGATGTATTATATATATATTCTGATACATAGTAGCTATCTCATACCCCATTACCGTCCCCAAGATTCCCCAACCACTTCCGCCCAGCGGCTCCACGGGCTCCACGTCCGCCAAGCGCCGAGAGGAGCCGAAGCCGCTGGCGATGGCCAGGTGCGGATGGATCCGCATCAGTTGCTGTCCCACCTGATGCCATGGGATTCACCCGGACAGCGGGGAAAGAGTTGGGTAAAGAAAACAAAAACACCAACAACAATGTGTGTATGAATTATATATATATATATGTATATCTGTCTATCTGTCTATCTGTCTGTCTATCTACCTATCTATCTATCTGTGTGATAAAAAAGAGAAAGAGCACCATATCTATATCCATCAATCAGATCTCCATTTTATCCCCACTATATCCCCACTTTATCCCCACTTTATCCGATCCCCATTCCGCCCTTGCTGGTTGCCTTAAACCCCTCTTTATTGTTGGTTGCCCCCATTGTAGCCCTTTAGATTGCTTCGTTCTATACTGCCCAATGTTATGATTTTTGATGATGGAATCCCATTATATTTGAATTAACCTATTCTACCCCAAGTGTGTTAATTGGATCATCCCGTTAAGTGTATATATTCATACCGTTGATTGTCCCCATCATACACATCTTTACTGAGTACCGTAAATAATATCCCATCATACCCCACTGAAGTGGTTGGTATCACAACGTTCCCATTGATCTCGCGACCAACCCTGACCCAAGCTCAACAAACGCCAAGCGTCGTAGATGGCCACCTGCGAGGCCCGGGACCCAAAAATATGAAAGTCAAGTGGGATCATCATCAACTACTGAACCGAAAATGCCGAAGGATGTTCTGACGTGTTTGCTTTGTTTCATGGGTTTTTTGTCAATGAATGTTAAACATTCCGTGGATGGAAAACTACAGCACCGACAAGTTTGATAAGTTGTGTGATGTGTTTTTTGCATTCATATATATATATATATACCTTTCCCTTCATTCACCGGAAATATGCCCCACAAGCGAGTCAAACTACAGTTTGTCTGGCTGGGTCTGCGCTTTCGAGACGCAAAACCTGTACAATCGCAGCTTCAAAAAATCTTGACCTGAAGTGCATATGTGCTAAGTGAACAACCCAAGGCATTTTTCGTCTCTCAAAATGAAATTCTTGCGAAACCCTGAGCCCTCCACACTCGGCTATGCTCTTATGATAAAACAGCGTTTGGCGAATCAAACTGTTGCGAGTTTGGTCATGGTTCAAAAAATGGTGATTGGGGTCCATTATGGACCCATAATTTTGACAAATGGTTGGTGACGCTTGGGCTTCGGATCTGAAAACATGTGTTTTTATTGGTGTCAACATGTTCGAGCCATGACCATCTGGAACCAGGAATCCGGAAACATCCTATTATATATATATATACATATATATTCCCGCTGTCTCATGTATGAATTTGTAATAAATATGTTCTATGCGAATATACACGTGTTTAATAAATATGATTGCGTATATGTGTATGTATATATATGTATAATATGTATCTTACATACGTGTAACGGTGATTAGATTACGTATAGGTGTGTCACTGTCTAATAAGACGCACGAATATCGTATCTTCGAGGATGTTGGTTGTTGAATTCCATCGAAATCGAAACCAGCACCGCCCCAGCCGCAACCTTTTGAGTGATGCCATCCTTGGCAGTCTTCCCGGTGCAGATTACTGGGATGTCCAGTTGGAAGGTGAGAATCTAGAGATATCTTGAGGTGAGCTCACTTTACGTGATAAACTTGTGATTTAACTTGATTAACCATCAAAAAAGGTGATTTAATGGGATTTAACCACTATTATACATGGGATTTTCTTGACTTCATCTGAGCAATCCATTCACCGGAGAGTAATGTAGCCTGACTATGCCTAGAATAGGGGGGCCCGACCGCTTGCAAAGCCAATGATGCCATAATGCCATAAGTAGCCCGATCGCCAGGGTTCAAATGTGCCATTGCCACTTCATGGAATGAAATATTCAACTATCACCGGGAAAAGGGTACAGCAGTGTATGAATACCAAGCCCAAATTGATTCGATTTTGTCCAGCTTTGTTGTTTCTTCATTGATATTGTTCTACATATATAATTTTTAGGTTTTGGATGTAGTTTTCTAATTCTGCAGCCTCTAGTTTTACCTTCCCGTCCACTCCCTCTGAGGTACGTCATGGAAACCTGGTGTTAGCCTCCAAGGCTCGATATTGAGGGCTCGGAAACCAGGATAGCAGCTGCGAACTGCGTCACCCAGAGCCTTTGCGAAAGCACCTGCGGCGAACTGAGCGTGGTATCCCTATGGTTCCCCTCTGGTTTCCCCTGGACATGATTTACAACCATGGTGGATGTTCCAGTGTTCTATGTTAATTCCCCGGAGGCATCTGCTGATATTACCATGACAGCAATCCTTCTGCAGCATGGGAAATCTCGCGTTATTGGCTCATCTAAGCACTGCGTGCTCATCACCTAGGGGATGATGAGGATGATGAGGATGATGAGGATGATGAGGATGATGAGGATGATGAGGATGATGAGGATGATGAGGATGGATGAATGCATCTATACATTACCTATGAATTCCAGGAATAACTGAATAAACCATTGCGGTCGTGGACCCAAGGGATACAAAACCACCCTAACCGCAACCAGCAACAAATAGCCAGGTCTTTGATGCCTCTCTCCGTTGTCTCTGACCATTCGGCTCAACCCTAAACATCTCCATGCTGCTTGTTTTATGGCCATATCTCTTCATCTTCACTGGTTCATCTCCCTATCTTACCACTTCCTGATGTGGGTGTGGGTCAAACCCTATGGTTTTGCAAATTGGAGGATGAGCGACCAGCTACAATATCTTCAAAAACATTAGCCCCTCTTTACAGGCACGAAAACCTTTTAAATACCACCAAAGTCCCAAAAAATGCTGTTGGATCTCTATGAAAATCCAAAATCTTCCCCAAAGTTTTCCCCAAAAAACCAAGCTCTCCCCCCAAAATCCCCAACAAATGCCCAGCAACGATGGCACCTTGACCCGTGTCCCCCTCACGAGCCGAGAATTCTCCGATGGCCCAGAGCGTCTTCATGGTAATGCCAATGACCTTCACCATGCCTCGGCGTCGAGAAAAGCACTTTCGTATATATATATATATGCAAGCATAGATATAGGATCATAAACCAATCAATCAATAAATAAAAAACTCTATATATATATATACACTAGTAGTAGTAGTAGTAGTAGTCGTGGTGGTGGTGGTGGTAGTAGTAGTAGTAGTAGTGGCAGTGGTAACAATATGGCAGTGGTGGCAGTGGTGGCAGTGGTGGCAGTGGTGGCAGTGGTAGCAGTGGTAGCAGCAGTAGCAGCAGTAGCAGTAGCAGTAGCAGCAGCAGTAGCAGCAGCAGCAGTAGTAGTAACTATATTAATTATTATATTAGTGAAGCATTAGTATTATTATTAGTTAGTATCATCACCACAATTATTGTCATTATGAAATATCATTGATATGTTACATGTTCGAACATATTGCATATATGAATTGTATATATATATATGTGTATATCATATATATAATATATAATATGTTATATACAATATACTATATATAATATATAATATATTACATATAAGATATAATATATTATATATAATAAAGAATATAATATATATTAATATATTAACTAATATATATATAATATAATATAATATAATATAATATAAATATAATATAATATAATATAATATAATACCATACAATATATTATAATACCATACAATATAATATAATATAATATAATATACATATACATATAATAATATATATAATATAATATAATATATATATATATATTCATAATATATATATATATGATATAATATAATATATATATATATGCATAGGTGTCAAAAGATGTCAAACCCCTTCTGAAGTTTACACCTCGGCCTCACAGATCCTGATATCCGAATTACAATTGCCACTTCATGAAGTAAAGAAAAGGGCCACTGAATGAAGCCAGTTAGCAGTTGTTGCAAGGATCATTCCACTCATAATAAATAAACGATATATGTCCTATTTTCACTGGTATGACTGTTAGTAGCTTGATCTTCCCGCGTTTTTTTGGCAGAATCACCGCTCTGCTTTTAGCATTTGTTCCCTAGCTAGGTCCCCAAGTTTGTTGCTTGAATCCAGATGTTTATTGGTTGAACCCCAATCTATTGTTGGAGAAGTAACAGTATCTTTTGGTTTGACAAATCCTACCGTTTTCTGTTGGCTGAACATATGGTTTTGCTATTCAAATCAGCATGTCTCCTATCGATTGAATCAGTTTAGGGGCCCAAGAAGTGGGCTTATGACCTAAACCCAACAGTCATAAGCCAGTTGAGCATCACCTTGTCTATCCATCACTATCCACTTGGTTTTCCAAGTTGGCTATGGCTCCCATGATATTCCCTGAAGTTCTGTTGGCTAAACTCTCCCTAGATATTCCCAGGTTTCCCCAGTTTTTGGTCGTACTATCTGGTTGGTTTCCCAGATGGATCCCCCATTAGATTAACCATAGTTGGTTGGTTATAAACCATTATCTTCCCACTAATTGTCCCTGAAATCACCATTTTTGGTTGGTTAAACTACAAATAAAATCCACCCCATCGCTCCCTGCATCGCTCCCTCAGGCTAATATTCCATGAATAGTCCATTATACTCCAATATAATCCATTGTAGTGCGGTGATATTTCGCTATATAATGCTCTCCATGAATATTCAAATATTTAAATAGCCATTAATATCATCCATGACATGGTACGTAATATTCCACTTCGTCAGTGGCGCTTAGTATTCCACTTGACATGTTCAATTGCCCTCTGGTAAACTGACATAGCTATGGAAAATCACCTTCTTTAACAAGCAAATCAACTATTTCTATGGGCCATTTTCAATAGCTATGTTAAATTCCCAGAGGATAATGTTTACCATGTCCCAAATGTTTGCTCGAGATGTTCCCCTGGATGATGGTTGTTTACCGTAATCACCATAAATAGTTGGTATAAACCATTCCTAAATGGGTGGTTTATGACATTGTTTTACCCACATTAGTAACTCTCAAGAGGATGTAGAGAGAGTGAATATTGAATAATCCTTTGGTTGCTGAATATTGCTTTACCCACATTGTGTCCAATAGGGTGTGTTGCTGGCTATGTTACCATTGGGTAGTTTAACTATCATTCAACCATCATGGGTGGTTTATGGCATTGTTTTACCCACATTAGTCAATTTTGTTTAATCCATTATGATACTAATGGATTATAATCCAGATTAACATTCCATGTATATCTAACATTATAATATATCCCAAAAATATCAGGATTATGTTTGGATGATTACCATTTATATCCATTTACTAATCATCCATGATAAGCCACGATAATTGTGCTTTTAGCTAAGGATTTCCCTTAAACCAAGCCATTTTCCCAGCGTTTTCGACCACGGCTCAGCTCCGTTGGCACTCGCTGCGCCTGGCCATCCACTGCTGCAGCTCTACGTCTTCCAGCTGCACCTGGCGCCAGCCTGGCTGAAAATCATGGAGAAAAGGGCGGGATCATGGGGAAAATATATATCTATATCTATCTATCTATCTATCTATCTATCTAATCTAATCTAATCTCATCTAATCTCTATCTATCTATCTCTCTCTCTCTATCTATCTATCTATCTATCTATCGATCTATCGATCTATCGATCTACCTATCTATCTATCGATCTATCGATCTACCTATCTATCTATCTATCTATTTATCTATCTATCTAATCTAATCTAATCTCATCTAATCTCTATCTATCTATCTCTCTCTCTATCTATCTATCTATCTATCTATCGATCTATCGATCTATCGATCTACCTATCTATCTATCGATCTATCGATCTACCTATCTATCTATCTATCTATTTATCTATCTATCTAATCTAATCTAATCTCATCTAATCTCTATCTATCTATCTCTCTCTCTATCTATCTATCTATCGATCTATCGATCTATCGATCTACCTATCTATCTATCGATCTATCGATCTACCTATCTATCTATCTATCTATTTATCTATCTATCTAATCTAATCTAATCTCATCTAATCTCTATCTATCTATCTCTCTCTCTATCTATCTATCTATCTATCGATCTATCGATCTACCTACCTATCTATCGATCTATCGATCTACCTATCTATCTATTTATCTATTTATCTATCTATCTATCTAATCTCATCTAATCTCTATCTATCTATCTCTCTCTATCTATCTATCTATCTATATATCTATCGATCTATCTATCTATTTATCTATCTATCTATCTATCTAATCTCATCTCATCTCATCTCATCTCATCTCTATCTATCTATCTATCTATTTATCTATCTATCTATCTATCGATCATCTATCGATCTATCGATCTACCTATCTATCTATCTATCTATTTATCTATCTATCTAATCTAATCTAATCTCATCTAATCTCTATCTATCTATCTCTCTCTCTATCTATCTATCTATCGATCTATCGATCTATCGATCTACCTATCTATCTATCGATCTATCGATCTACCTATCTATCTATCTATCTATTTATCTATCTATCTAATCTAATCTAATCTCATCTAATCTCTATCTATCTATCTCTCTCTATCTATCTATCTATCTATCTATCGATCTATCGATCTACCTATCTATCTATCGATCTATCGATCTACCTATCTATCTATCTATCTATCTAATCTAATCTAATCTCATCTAATCTCTATCTATCTATCTATCTCTCTCTCTATCTATCTATCTATCTATCGATCTATCGATCTACCTATCTATCTATCGATCTATCGATCTACCTATCTATCTATCTATCTATTTATCTATCTATCTAATCTCATCTCATCTCATCTCATCTCATCTCTATCTATCTATCTATCTATCTATTTATCTATCTATCTATCTATCGATCTATCGATCTACCTATCTATCTATCTATCTATCTATTTATCTATCTATCTATCTAATCTCATCTCATCTCATCTCATCTCATCTCATCTCTATCTATCTATCTATCTATCTATTTATCTATCTATCTATCTATCTATCGATCTATCGATCTACCTATCTATCTATCTATCTATTTATCTATCTATCTATCTAATCTCATCTCATCTCATCTCATCTCATCTCTATCTATCTATCTATCTATCTATCTATTTATCTATCTATCTATCTATCTATCGATCGATCTATCGATCTACCTATCTATCTATCTATCTATTTATCTATCTATCTATCTATCTAATCTCATCTCATCTCATCTCATCTCATCTCATCTCTATCTATCTATCTATCTATTTATCTATCTATCTATCTATCTAACCTCTATCTAATCTCTATCTAATCTCTATCTTTATCTCTATATCTATATCTGTTTTTATGTCTATATATATATACAGCTTTATCTATATCTATTTCTATATCTATTTATTTATCTACATCTATTTCTCTATCTCTATCTCTATCTATCTCTATCTCTATCTATCTCTATCTCTATCTCTATCTCTATCTCTCTATCTATCCATCCATCTATATCTAATATATATCTATATCTAATATCTATATCTAATGTCCAAAGGTATCCCCCACTCTCCGACTCTATGCCCATTGATAGCTGAGCTTGCCATCCCAGCTTGCCATGTTTGATGACACCGGAGGATATACTGCAATAGATCCGTCCCATTTTTTTGGTGATTGATTTCCATTAAGTGGGATTTAATAACAATAATCCATGCTTATATCCCATTAGTATCCCGTCGTCTATCTTCCATATATACCTCATTAATATCACATTAATCTTCCATTGAATCGTCATATAATATCATATATATATATATTCCATTAAATCACTTTTAAATCCCATTAAACAACATTTAAATCCCATTGGGTCATTTTCAAATCCCATTATATAAGTCATTTTAAAATCCTCTGAAATCCACCGCAGCAAATGAAGCCATTCATTTGGGCCGCTCACAACCCACGCCTACGTCCAAGGCATGTCCTAGAAGTCGCATCATTTGCCTCGGTTGCGCAATGCTTTGAGATATAGCCATATGCCAACTTATTTACTCATATTAAGCGCAGAAATACTTGTAGATACTTACCCAAAATTAACTTTATGATTCGTGATATAATAACTTTACGATAACTTTAACAATACTTAAACAATAACTTTATGATACTTCTTTGTGGAATACGTTGTGATACTAATGCTTGTATTATACTTGTAATACGTATGAATATAACACTTACAGCATATATATATAATATGAATAAGTGGAGTTGGTAGGGCCTGTCCACAAGGAACCTCGGAAAATCCAGTGTAGATCATCTCCAAGGGAAACAGAGGCGGGAGTTCCTGATGGAATCACAATGTTTGATGCTGGAATCACAAAGTGTGCGTCATGGTATCTACATTACATGGCAGTTGTATACTCTCCATGTCATGATATTGACGAAATATAGCAATTATAAATCCCCATCTTATCAGGATGAAATTTCATGTCATCCCTTAAAGCAGAACTTACAAAGATTTCATATTTTTTTTGCACATGTTCCCGGATCTTTTTGGTTGTCACCTTCCCCTCCCCGCTCGACCCCATTCTGTTCAATTAGATCACAGTACATCCCCATCCCAGATTTCCATCGTCACCTCCCCACAGGTGGTTAATAACACCAGGTAACTAGTTTGATATATATATATATATATATCCATCCACCCATCCATCTATCCATCCATCCATCCATCCATCCATCTATCTATCTACATGTTTCTACGATAAAAACCCCGGTTGAGCTACTTACAAACCAAGTTAGCCAAGGATTGGGATACCACCTTGTATGTAGGATAGTAATGTTTACATTAGTTAACATGAATTATATAGTTAAATAACTTGGAATAATAGTCTAACTGGAATGCTAATTTTCATAGTTGCCTACTAACCATCATTCCAGTGCGTCGCAATGAGGTCGTTATAATTTCTACAAAATATATTGGTCTATTCTTAGTTAATCCATGGATCATGGATATAAATCACATAAGAATCTCATATCTCACGAAGCCTCGAGAATCCTGCCGAAGCGACGTCTCGTTGAGGCCGTTCTGCCTCTCGTGCGGCTCTGTGCAGGGCGCCAGCGCGGCCGTGGCGCTGGTGAAACGGCTGAAGTCCGTGATCTGACCGTCTCGGTGGCCACGGGGAAGTTTGGACGAAGCAACAACCAACAGAATGAAAACATGAAAAAACCAATTGGGAAGAAATTGCAAAAAAATGGGAAGAATTGGGAAACAAATTGAAAAAAATTGGGAAAGATCAAGAGAAACGATGAAGAAGTTGCAAGAAACTGAAGAGACAACGTCAAAAAGAAAAAACACGGAAGACTTCGGTAAAGTTGGGAAATGTTCTGATAGTTGGAAAATTATTTCGACCAGTATTGGGGCAAATTTTCTCAATTTGTAAATCAAGCCATTTCTGGGTAAAGCAGGGGAAAACGCAGGTCAAAACAACTTCCATTGGTCAACTTCGGAAGACAAGTTGAGAAAAGTTTGGCAGAAAAGATTATGGAAGTATGTCTGTGCGAAAAATGGTGGGAAACCTATTGATGTGGACAAGTTGGGAAAGCAATAAGGCCGCAAGAAGATTGGTATGTTTCAAGACGGGACAAAAACTATATCTATCGGTTAAAATGATTGAGTTTGAATGCGGACAACGTGTACAAACATTGTCGCCTGTTTTGACATGTGTATATATAATATATACAGATATCACCACTACCGTTATTTTATTGATAGTATTGTTCGTATTATCCGTATAGTTAGTAATATGAATATTATTAGTGCAAAAAATATATTATTGATATTATAAGTACTAAAAGTACTATTATTGGTATCAAACAGATTATAAGTGTTATCAATATTATTAGAATTATGATTATTATGAGTATGATTTAAAAAAAATGTATCATTAGTTTGTCAGTATTACTACTATTCTTAGTATTTATGGCTTATTAATAGTATTAGCACTGTTAGTATTATGAGTATGTTGAATATTACAAATATTATTAGTACTATTAGTACTATTGATACTATTAGTACTATTAGTACTATTGATACTATTAGTACTACTAGTACTATGAGTAGTACCATTAGCATTTTCAGCAGCATGTCTACATGTGTAACCACATATAATCTCCTTTAATCTCCAAATAGATAGTAATGAAGTTCCACGATGTACTGATAGATGATAACCTCAAAATTTTCGGTTGTTTTGCATCCCCGGATCCGCAGGGTCACACAAATCCCTCGGACAAGGTACGCTGGTTCACGCCAAATTGTTCCTGCAGGTGGCCCGGAGACAATCGGAGACATATGTTGATGGAGCCTGTTCGAGGCGAAACGTAACCTGTAGTATGGTAACGTATGGAATTGTCCAAAATTCCTTTATCCAGGAACGGCCATTCTTCACGAATTAAAATGTCACTTTCGCGATCTCCATGTTCATCTTTCGCAGAACCCATGATGGGCAACAATGCCTCTTATGAAGATTAATTCATCACCTGCCAAATTACGCCAAATTATCGCGGATCACTTCTTGATAGCCTTGTAAACATGCAGCTAGCATTAGGGAATCCCTTCTCAGGACAGATTGTTGCCGATCATTTTTTTGGCAAGGCTTACTGGGCCACCCCGTTCAAAATGCACTTTGACTTTCGCCTGTTCCTTTGAAAAACTTGCGCGAAAATATCCCTATCCGCAGACCCCAGCCATCGGCAGGGCGCGCATCAGAGGAAAAGCAAACACCAGGGGCCTTGGTGCTGGGCTCTCGCAAAGCCTCACTCTTGGAAGCTTAGCTGCTGCGTTCGGAGCTTGCTTCTTGAGACTTCACAAAGCAACGTTAGGCAATACCAGCGGCAGTCCAAGAATGTGCTTCAGAACTATGGTATTTGGCTGTGGCGAAGCCTCACCTTTGGAAGCCCGGCTGCTACATATGAAGGGAAAAGGGAAAGGCCAATGTCCGGAGCCCAGCACCAAACAGTGAACTAAACCAGAGCTAAGCCGAAATTCTCCGGTACCCTTCTCCTGCCGGACCCGCAGGCGGCAGGGGTTGTTAGCCCTTTACAAGTTATATATGTATTCAATAACGATTCATGACATCCAACTTTCACGGAACTTTCGCGAATAAAAATGTTACTGTCGCGAACTCGGGAAAAAACTTTCGCGAGGGTCCCCAACATAACATGGGCGGTCTTCGTAAAAATTAAACTCTTTACAAGGACCTTTAGATCGATTACCGTATGTGTAATTGGTATGGTATAGTTTGATTGTTTGTGTGGTATGGCCATGGCGGCATAATTTGATCCAACATAGCTGATAAGCATGTAAAGGCTAGGGGCCTCTGACTGGGCAGCCCCCGAAAACCTTCAAGTGATGCAGCTTGTCTTTCAAGGTAGGACCGCTAGGACCACGATGGCTTCCTTTTGAAGTGCCCACAGTGGGCATCACGCGGCGAACTGCAAGGTGAAAGCCAGGAGTGCAACATGTTGATCTGATCCCAACGTCAACCCAGGAGTCATAAACCTGGTTGACTACTTGAGGCTACCCAGGAGTTGTAAAGCTGGTTGATGAGTTGTGATCATCTGCTTCCAATCCGGGGTTGACATTTGGAATCTTCAGAAGACACATGGCTATAGCTATGGGTCAAAACCCTGGTCCCCAAACGGTACCCGAAAATAGGTGGCTAGTGGATGTTTACTCCCCAAAAATATGGTAAAATCATAAGTAACTTGACCCATCCCCACATCATGACTCACTCCTGTTGACCCTTCGAGAAACTTGACATCTTGTAAGTTCCCATGTCAATGCCTGGGCCGTTGTGGAATCTGGAGCCGGGGGTCTGCTTGCAATGGTGAGCCGCTTTCCAACACATGTGTATGTACGTATAATGTTAATCTTATATTATATATATAGATACATCTAATGCATACCATACACAGATGCATGGGCCCAAGAGGTGATATCTCATCTACCCAAAAAAATGGAGCGCCAGAGCCATAACCCACATTTCTGATGTCCTAAGCTATTTGTGCGATCACAGTTTTGGTTGGATTAGGCTGAGGTAAAATGCCTGATCCTTTAGAAGCATGATTGACCCACACTTTTTCTTGGCGAACTCCCCTGATGAAATCTCAATTTTGCTTGGGTGAAGTCAGCACAGCCTTTTTGACTATATGAATCAACAATTTTGGCTGCAAATCCCAATTCCCAACCACTGCCAGGTGAGGGCCTCTAAATTTTATCAGTTGCTTCCTCCTCCTCCCTTCCTTCTGGACATCAACCGCGAGCTCCAGATTTCAGCGGGCTGCAGGCCTTCAACTGCGAGCTCCAGATCTCAGTGGGCACTGCCGGACCGCAACCGCAAGCGCCAAATGGCAGTGGGCACTGCCGGGCCTCAACCGCCAGCTCTAGATCTCCGTGGGCACTGCCAGACCTCAGCCAAACGAAAGAGAGAATGTCAGATAGAATACCAGAAAGAATGTCAGAGAGAATGTCAGGACAGATGCCAGAAAGAAGGCCAGAGAATGAACGCCTGAAAAGAATGCCGGATAGAATGTCAGGACAGATTCCAGATAGATGCCAGAAAGAATGTCAGAATATAAGAAAGTATGTCAGAATAGATGCCAGATAGAACGATAGATAGATCAAAGTATATGCCAGAAAGAATGTCAGATAGAATGTCAGAATAAATATGCCATATATACTTCCAGATGGTATGTCAGAGACTATGTCAGAATAGTGTTTCAGGGTAGGGATCACTCGAAGAAAGTAAGTTTTCTTGGCTAAATCACCCATGTTGCTGTGAAATCACCCAGTTTCGCAGGTGAAATCACCATCTTTGCGCACCCGGAAGCTGGTTGAAACCCCTTGGCCGGGTCACTGGGCCCTTGAGGCATCACGCCCGCCAGGATCCACCAGGGCGTATGGGCGACATCATCAGCACCCAGACCTGCTGCGAGTCCTGCTACATCAGGTGGTGAAATTGTTATTTTTGTCCACCAAAAATGAGGAATTCACCCAGCAAAAATTGGATTTCACAGCAAAATTGGTGGTTGAGCCAACAAAAAATGGATTTAAACAGCCAAAAAAATGGGAATTTAAGGGTTGATTTACGGTAGCTAACTTGGGTTTTTTTTCACTCAGATAACGAAGCTTCATCGTCACTCTTAACTATATGCAATAAAGCAACTTATACCCGCTGGTAAATTAATAGTTGGACCCTGGCAGTCATCGGGGTTGGAAGACTAGTGAAACCATTAAAAATAGGTGATTTTCAGGGTCCAACTGTTAATTTACTGGAGGGTAACTAGAGCTGTTTGGGCACCACATCCCCTGTGGATTCAATCCACTAACGAGATAAGTGGATTTCACCAGCAAAGCGGAACATGGGAATATGTTTGAGATAAGATAGGGGGATATGATATATGATATGTGTAATGTAACAACCATGGATATATTACTTATATGATGATATTAATGGATATTTGATATATGATGATATTAATGGATATGTGATGATATATGGGAATATATATGATGATATTAATGGATATTTGATATATGTATCAACCAGCCGGAACCGGTTTTTGGGTGTAAAAATGGGGTGCCTCAAAATACCATCTTCTATATGGGTAAAATTACCATAAGAATCCATAAGATCCCATAGATGTTGGTGCATCCCACTTTCAGACAATCCCACATGTCACATGTGGATCACCAAAGGCTGAATTCATACGTCCCAAATTCGTGCTTGCTTGGATTGAACCCCCATTTTCCCCATCAAAACTTATGAAACTGGTGGGAATATAACACCATAAGTTGACATGCAACTGCTGCGACTATAGCTTGATAGCCAATTATGAGGGCGGTATCTGGGTCCATGCTTGAACCCAAGAGCCTGGAATCAAGGTACTGCTCAAAGTGTTTGAAGGTGGTACCCAGGGATTTCACTTATCCCTATGGCTATGTGTCGAAATGTATGTAGCCTGGTTTTCGGGGCAAAAGAGATCGGATAGTTATATATATATAATATATATATATATATATATATTCGCTTGGGTGATATGAGATATAGAATGTTTGGGGAATACCATGGATAATCTTTGGGAAAATCTAAGATTGTCCTAAAACATGGATATAGTGATATAGTGCTAAGATGTAGTTCCGCTATAATTATCACTGATAATCATTATTTTATCAAAGAAACAATGATTCATCAAATGAGGTTTACCAACGTACCTTTAAGACTTTAAGATGTAGACGGTCCCGGTTAGAGTCGGTTGGGTCCTGCGAACTCTGCCAGAATCAATGGGAAGATGAGCCATCCTCAAGGGACTCAAGCCGAATGTCCAGAAAAAAATGCAGGACATCCCTAGTTTTTAGATGGTTGTACATGTTTGAAACCCAAATCTAGGGGGTTACTCTAAAATTCCCCCCGTGATTCAATTCTTGGAGTTGAATCAAATAATCAACATTAATCAGCTCAATCAACCAATAATGTGATGCCGTCTACCGTAACATGGAAACCGAGAAACATGGCACTCCTTTGATCAAGAAACCGAGGAGTCCAGCATAGCGGACCACCAGGTGCTACCGCTTTTTGGCCAAGAATTGGGTCACATTTTGAGCATGGATCAATTTTTTTAAATAGAGGTGTCCATTCCGATTTTTCGAGAATCTGCAGGATTTTACCCTACAGATCCCTACAGCATATTTAGTGGGAGAGAAGTTTGGTTTTCCTATCGTTTGCCCCAACAAAAAGCCATCCCGGATGAGGCTGATCCCCAAATCCCATCAGCTCCAGCCTCGCAGCCGACCAGGGCGGCCCATGGCGAATGTGAGTGCAAACTGATATTCCAAGGCCTATGATGTTAATCGGGGGCTGGCAAGATGAATAAGGGCATCATTGTTCTTGTATGTTCCTGTGATTTTTCTGCTTTGGGTGATATGCCGCCCAAGAGATGGTACAGGTTACCAAGGTTACCACATGCTGGTGGACGATCTGATTCATTTTCGCAGCAAACGCTGGAAGCGCTGCGTGTCGGTGGTTTTCGTGTTGACTCCTCCAATGTGTGCCATGGTCAAAAGATGGTACATTTTAGAGTTATGATCATCCATCCCAAAACGGGAATCCTGGATTAATGGGTACACAAATCCCCATTCATGACCATGCATTAATGACCATACCCCAATATGGATATACAATACAAGTTTTGAACCAAAACCTACAATTTGGATGGTGAGTAGGGCAAGTGAAATGCCAACCATGGGATTTAGGGCTATCCATGGCTATAGACACAACAATATTGCTCCATGTAGGGTAGTTGTCCTGTGAAATAGTGGTGGGAAAAATTAGGACCTGTTTTGAAATTGCAAACTAACCAGTACATCATTCACACCCGATATGAAACTGGGCTCAAACAACTTTGACTGCTAGGGGTTGGTCTCACTTTAGAGGCAGGTCCCCATCAATCAGGGGGGTCGATAAAAATGTGGGTGGCCCTGAAGTCAATATCACAAGCCCCTGTAGAATCCAATTGAAAAGAATGAGGAAGAAGATCGAAGAAGACGATTTTCCAATGGATTTCTGGCCATTTGGCGGTTCTAACTATGGGTATGGGTCACTTGGTGCCCTGCAAATAGATCGGCTTGGGTGATTGAGTACAAAATCAACAAATTATGCGGGTCTCGGTCTCAGGGACTGAAAGTTCAATCTGTACTGTCTATGTGTATATATACTCATATACTACACAAATATACACTTCGCAACCCCCAAAAAAGAACAGAAAAGCAGGAAACCCGTGAATCATGAGAAACACGCATTGAATCATGAGCACAACACAATTAAGGATATCTTCTATCTAACATCCAGTGTGTTCTTTTTTGAACTCTTTCCCCCCTCTTTAACGGCCACGAATGTGTGGAAAGTTTTCCATTTGTAGATGATTTACCCATGACAAGTCCTGGTTTTTGTTTATGGCTATGTTAGATTGCCCGGAGGATATACCAATATTCGATTCATATTCCATTCTATACCATGATATTCGGGATATATGTTAATATGTCATTAATATAGGGACATATTCCATTATAGAATACATATTTTCCCATTTTCCCACAATTTTCCTACAATTTTCCCATTTTCCCACAATTTTCCTACAATTTTCCCATTTTCCCACAATTTTCCCAGAATATCAACACATATTTCCCTTTAACCAAAAGGCTATCCCCTATTTTCCCACAACCCATCAATGCCCCATGGCCCAGCCTCCAGAGTCTCCGGAGCTTCTCCATCAGTTCTTGGTCTTTGTTTTCCCCCAGTTTTTTGTGGTGACCCATGAAAAGAGACACATGGAACTATTATACATATATATATATATACATGATGTAATACAATATAATATATAATAAATGTGTATACATATATATATATATACACATCATAGAAAAAGTAGATTCCCACTAAAATATAATGTATGTTCCTATGTTTTGGGGGTTGCTCTAAAGTAGCTCATGATTAAGAAGCACACAAAACCCAAGCAATATCCAACTGAATCCTGTTGATAGACCTTCAATGCATACAATGAAATGGATATGTACATGTCTGTAGATGTACAAATGTATACGACAGTATAAATGTCTACGACAGTATAAAACAGCGTATCTCATTTTATGTACGCTAAAATAATCAGCGTTGCTCCCAACAACCCAGATACTCAGATACATGGCTAGTTAAAGAGGTCAAACGAGCCATTTTTCCCCCAAAAAAGTGACCATGATTCACTTCGAATGGCTTGGAGCAGCCCTGATCATTGATAATTGCTGAAAGGTGTGACAGCCACCATCGATCCTTGAAATCCATCACAGCCAGAAACAGCTGGCTTCATGACTTGGGGAAAACACCAGCAGATTCCATCCATTTCCATCCAGTGAATCGGCTCAAAACCATCATTGCTATGTGCCAATAATTGGATAATGATGATAACTGGTTCATTGGTTAATATCCCAATTAATTGGTGGATATTGATCATAGTCATCATCCAGTTAATTGGTTATTCATCCCACTTAATCCCTCTTTAAATTTTACCAATAAAATGGAGTGGACCAGGAGCGGCCATTGCCCCGAAACGATCGCGGGACCTGAGATTGGGACCCAGTCAAAAACTTGCACATTGGAATAAGATGGAACAATACATATTATTAATATTATATCAATGTACACATACATATAATATATACATAAATATATACATATAAACAAATATAAATATCTGAATCGGCTTTGAACCTATATATGGCAGTGTGTCAAAACCTTGTACCCCTGGTGAACATAAAAATAGCTGGTAAATGGATGTTCATCCCTCTAAAAATGGTATTAATAGGTATTGATCCATACCCATATATATATATATATATACAGATAATGTTCCTACTTATCGTGGAAGAATCTCCGTGTTGGAATCAAATCCCCAATGTTCTTACGCAATTTGTCCAGCCCTGGACCCAGACCGCGCTGAGTCGTGGACTTCGAAGGGATGGTTGCACTCATGGAAGCAGCTTAACTGATAGCTCGGTCAGAACTTACCTCCGGTAGTTGCATCCAGTCTGAATGTCTCTGGTAAAACTCTCTATATAAATATAATTATACACCATGCAACTATGCAACTATTACATGAAAAAGTATTTTGAATTATACATATATGTATATACCATGCAACTCTTACATGAATAAGTATTTAGATCATTTTATATAGATCCCTTGTGTTAGATATACTGTAAATAGGGGTACCCCCAAATCATCCAATATCAGACCATTTTAGTATTGAAACCCATGTTTTTTTTGGAGATCCCCCATTTTGAGAAACCTCCACATGTTACATATGGTTATGTGTCAAAACCCTGGTAATCCAGGTACCCGAAATCATAGCTGGTTAATGAATAGTTATTCCCCATATGATAAATTCATAGGCAACTTGACCCATCCCCATACGTATATGTAGATCACATGAATGATGGCTTCAACATGCTTCAACATGGATGAGCTCCAGCGGCGATCGAATAGTGAAGCCGAAAAAGGTGTCCAAGCGAAAAAGGTCTTGGTGCGGCCAGGCCGCCATTGAAAAACACCAGTTCTATCCATTTCTATATCTGAAACATGTTGAAAGAATCGAAAAAATATGGTTCAAAAGTTCATTTGAATGGGTACTTGGAATTTCATGTCAAGGGGATGTTTATCCACTCCAAGGCTGCATACAACAGGGGATGATAGAATTTGTTCATCTACGCAATGCCATCTTGCAGAGGATTCCACCAGAGTACTGTTACCAAATGGCCAGCCATTATATATGTGGTATGCCCAATTTAATAAACCACACCTAGTTTAACGGCATATGGTCTCATAATAGTAATATTAGTAATAGCATATGTACATAGTTTTATCACAAGGGTCGGCAAGTTTTTTGTTGAGCTTAATTACCAGATTTGCCCCAACTTGGCCAAACTTTCAAACGCA
Organism: Cladocopium goreaui; assembly: GCA_947184155.2. Lineage (NCBI taxonomy): Eukaryota > Dinophyceae > Suessiales > Symbiodiniaceae > Cladocopium > Cladocopium goreaui. The sequence continues at coordinate 222,795 of CAMXCT020004613.1, read as the reverse complement.
ACTCTCCTTTTTCGACGCAAAAAGACACTGAGGGGAGGCTCAGAAGGTCCGACGTGCCGTGTTGGTGATGCCCGCGCCTCAAAACCCAGTGGCTCCGGCGGCTTGGGGTCATAGGAATCAATCCCAAGGATCCCTTTTTTCGCTTCGCATCGCTTCGCATCTCTTAGAGTTTGAAATATGGCGGATTCCAATGATTTTCCTGTGATTTTCCTATGATATTCCAAATATAGGACCAGATGTTTTTTGGGGGGAGTCCTGTCATTCCTATCCCGTCACTGAGGATTCGTGTGATTTTCCTATGATATTCCAAATATAGGACCAGATGTTTTTTGGGGGGAGTCCTGTCATTCCTATCCCGTCACTGAGGATTCCAATGATTTTCCTGTGATTTTCCTATGATATTCCAAATATAGGACCAGATGTTTTTTGGGGGGAGTCCTGTCATTCCTATCCCGTCACTGAGGATTCCAATGATTTTCCTGTGATTTTCCTATGATATTCCAAATATAGGACCAGATGTTTTTTGGGGGGAGTCCTGTCATTCCTATCCCGTCACTGAGGATTCCAATGATTTTCCTGTGATTTTCCTATGATATTCCAAATATAGGACCAGATGTTTTTTGGGGGGAGTCCTGTCATTCCTATCCCGTCACTGAGGATTCCAACGATTTTCCTGTGATTTTCCTATGATATTCCAAATATAGGACCAGATGTTTTTTGGGGGGAGTCCTGTCATTCCTATCCCGTCACTGAGGATTCCAATGATTTTCCTGTGATTTTCCTATGATATTCCAAATATAGGACCAGATGTTTTTTGGGGGGAGTCCTGTCATTCCTATCCCGTCACTGAGGATTCCAATGATTTTCCTGTGATTTTCCTATGATATTCCAAATATAGGACCAGATGTTTTTTGGGGGGAGTCCTGTCATTCCTATCCCGTCACTGAGGATTCCAATGATTTTCCTGTGATTTTCCTATGATATTCCAAATATAGGACCAGATGTTTCCTATCCCGTCACTGAGGATTCCAATGATTTTCCTGTGATTTTCCTATGATATTCCAAATATAGGACCAGATGTTTTTTGGGGGGAGTCCTGTCATTCCTATCCCGTCACTGAGGATTCCAATGATTTTCCTGTGATTTTCCTATGATATTCCAAATATAGGACCAGATGTTTTTTGAGGGGAGTCCTGTCATTCCTATCCCGTCACTGAGGATTCCAATGATTTTCCTGTGATTTTCCTATGATATTCCAAAAAAAAACAGATGTTTTTTGGGGGGAGTCCTGTCATTCCTATCCCGTCACTGAGGATTCCAATGATTTTCCTGTGATTTTCCTATGATATTCCAAATATAGGACCAGATGTTTTTTGGGGGGAGTCCTGTCATTCCTATCCCGTCACTGAGGATTCCAATGATTTTCCTGTGATTTTCCTATGATATTCCAAATATAGGACCAGATGTTTTTTGGGGGGAGTCCTGTCATTCCTATCCCGTCACTGAGGATTCCAATGATTTTCCTGTGATTTTCCTATGATATTCCAAATATAGGACCAGATGTTTTTTGGGGGGAGTCCTGTCATTCCTATCCCGTCACTGAGGATTCCAATGATTTTCCTGTGATTTTCCTATGATATTCCAAATATAGGACCAGATGTTTTTTGGGGGGAGTCCTGTCATTCCTATCCCGTCACTGAGGATTCTAATGATTTTCCTGTGATTTTCCTATGATATTCCAAATATAGGACCAGATGTTTTTTGGGGGGAGTCCTGTCATTCCTATCCCGTCACTGAGGATTCCAATGATTTTCCTGTGATTTTCCTATGATATTCCAAATATAGGACCAGATGTTTTTTGAGGGGAGTCCTGTCATTCCTATCCCGTCACTGAGGATTCCAATGATTTTCCTGTGATTTTCCTATGATATTCCAAAAAAAAAACAGATGTTTTTTGGGGGGAGTCCTGTCATTCCTATCCCGTCACTGAGGATTCCAATGATTTTCCTGTGATTTTCCTATGATATTCCAAATATAGGACCAGATGTTTTTTGGGGGGAGTCCTGTCATTCCTATCCCGTCACTGAGGATTCCAATGATTTTCCGATTTTCCTATCCCACTTCCAGGTCCATTTTTTCGGTCCCCGGGCCGATGCACGACAGCACCACGGTGCCAGACTCCCCGTGATCCTGAGCATGGCCCGGTTCACTAATTGGGCTTAACAGCCCCAACTTTTTAGGCCTTTTTCGTTGGGGAAAAGGCCATGTGTCACCCGCATCTTTTTTAGGTGAACCACGCATGAAAAAAATCAGGCGGAAGTTCATCTTCCGATTCATATCAACAGGAGGCATTTGTTCGCGGGAAAAGCCTCCATTTGCAGAGGATGGTCTTATCACAAATGAAATTCTCTTATGCCAGGTGACCGATTGTGAGAGTGTAACATATAGGCTCGACCCACTTAAATCCCTGATATAAGTTGGGCCAGATCCCGATTCTTGACTGCTTAAACCCACATTGTCTGATTTGTTTTGTGTTCAATCCACATTTCTTATTGAGTCTTATTGGAACAAATCCAACTTTTTGCTGGTGATCTCCCTCTTCTTGTTGGTACAGTAAATTGACACAGACCCTGAAAATAGCAGGGTCCGGCCATTGGGGGATGGTAGTTATACCATGTCGCCCCATGTCGCTCCAGAAGCGTCGCCTCGCGAATCTGAAAGACCACACCCAAGAAGTCACGAATGTGGCGTAGCATCTGCACCAAAGAAGCAGCGTTTTCCCTACGAAATGTCGAGAGATTATATTATTATGATTATTATGATCATTATGATTATTATTATTATGATATATATAATACATTAGAATACATATCTTGCCTGGTTTCCCTCATTCACAAAATCGGCACCTGCGCAGCGGCGGGACTCAGTCTAGAGAGTCGGACACGCGAAGGTTTCGTCTCCTGCAGCGCGCGTGGACGTGTTTCTGTTTAAGCCATGGATACATAGAGATATAGATATAGATAGCAACCCGCCAAAAAGATGGGAAACATAGATGAACAAGTAAAATCCAATTCTGAAATAGTGATAAGTTGATAAGTTTAACAGGTCTATCATTGTGTTGCGATATGCATGTGTGTACATATAGAACCCATGGGATTAATTGGGGGTTGAACAATTTATGGCAATTTCAATACAAACCAACTCGAACAAATATGTTTAAACCTTTGGGACCTTGGGGTACTTCATCTCTAGACAAACTGTGACAAACCCATTTCCTGAATGGATTCCAATGATGAATTTCTCATGGGTGGGGAAAAAAAACATTAAAGAATCACCCTAAGAAAGCCGAAGGATACCATCTCTGAAGAATTCAGTACTCAGCAACATGAATCATTCAAGAACCAGATGCATAAGTAAAAATATCACATATGTATATATATATAGTCGTCCTGGAGTAGATAGAATATCGGACATTTTCAAAACTGATTTTTAGAAAAATAACAAAAATAGTTGGAATATTTTCAAAACCCTCAGTTTTTACACGTTTTTCGTCCCTGTCAAAGTCGTTTTTTGCAAAACATAATTCCAACATCCAACATAAATCCCGCACCCTCCAAAAAAATATTCTATCTACTTTAGGATCACTATATATACATACTTGTGTATGTATGTACATATGTGTATATATATATATGTATGTATATATATATATATGTTTACATATATATATATATATTCATATATACGTACATATGTATATATATATATCTACAGACTATACGGACGTATAAATATATACATACATACTGTATACATATCATCTAGATAATTCAGGCGTATTACGTGAATCCCACAGCTGGTTTCTCGGGGCATCATTTCATGAGCGGTGTTCCAAATGTTCCAAAACCACTGTCATCGTATTGGTTGAATCCGGGATTCCCCTAGTAGATTGTGATATTCCCGAATATCCCCGATACATTGGTTAGTAGTGCAGTCCCCTATCATCAACCAACCGGTTCTAATTATTCACACTGCTCTTAAATGTGTTCCCGGATAGATGGTGACACGTGAAATCACGTGAACATGTTCACCAAACTCTTGGGGAAATTCAAGGGACATGCAGCGCTGCGCGTTCAATATGTTCACCGTCATTTAGAAATGGCTCGATCGATGATCTCACCTCTGATACGTTCTTTTTCACCCTGATGTAAGAGATACCCTCTGGTTGTTTAACGTGAACTGGAAAATCACCATTTTGTGAAACGGTAAGTCATCATGTTTATCATCTATTTAGGGGCCATGGGTTCCAGAGCAGTTAAAGTAAATAACCAGAGGGTAATGCCCCTAGAGAAATCCTGGTTTAGCTGGTTGGTGGTTTCAACCCCTCCGAAAAATATTAGTCAGTTGGGATTACTATTCCCAAGAAATGGAAAAATAAAAGCCATGTTCCAAACCACAAACCAGTTAGTATTGAATGTATTCAATCCACGTTCGTCTCAGGAGGCAGCTGTTCTGGGGATGGGATTCATGTGCTAAGCCAAGCGAAATCATCAACCATCGCAACCAGCCATTTTACATCATCCCAAAAAAACGGGCTATACCCGATACCAAACCCCAAAAGTGAGGGGGGTGTGATTGTGGCACTGGGTTTACTGATAATTTGATAATTTGATATAATCATCAATTCCATCCCATTAATCCACCATTTCCTCTGGCTAATTGTCCATAGTTAAAACCCCTATTTACCGTGGTTAAATCATCATTTTTCACTCACCATGATAAACATGGTTAGCTCCACCATTTTTAAATCACCATGATTCATCATAATTCTGTTTTTGATGGTTCAATATGTTTTATGCTTCTATGGTTTTATTAAATCACCATTGCGAAAAATATGGTTCAATCACCATGGCGATCCAACGTGCCTCAGCCAGGCTCAGAAAGTACAGCACCAAAGCTTGATGCGCAGTGTCCACCTCGGTGTCTTCGGTGAAGAACGGCGATTCCACAACTGCAATTTTCACAGGAACTGTTGGGTTTATGATATCATATATATGGCAGTGTGTCAAAACCTTGTACCCCTGGTGAACATCAAAATAGCTTGTAAATGGATGTTCATTCCCCTAAAAATGGTATTAATAGGTATTGATCCATACCCATATAATTATGTGCATCTATCTATATATATATATATATTTGAAATATATTACTACCAATTGGTGGCTTCAACCCCCCTGAAAAATATTAGTCAGATTGGATTATCATCCCAACTATTGGGGAAAATTTTAAAAAAAAAGTTCCAAACCACCAACCAGATTAACATACTGTATATAGTTATATACATTATATATACATTATATCGGAAGATCTTTTTATCTGGTCATATCTTTGAATCGTGATTTTTGACGGTAACTTGTATCCCACCTTATGGAGTTTTCCATGGTACCCCAACGATAAACTAACCCGACAAAGCCATACTTCAAGATATATTAATCCAAACTTATGGAGGTTAACCAACTTATATATATATATATATACAATATATATACACATAATATATATATACAATATATATATACACATATATTATATATATATATATATACATATATATATATACATATATATATACATATATATATATACATATATATATATATATTATTATATGCGTCATTGGGGAAATAAACTTATAGACTTATAGCCATCAAAAATCACCTCAGTCACACTCAAGTGCTCCACCGATGTTTTCTGCATCCATCGTGGTTCTATCGGCGACCCAGATGATTTCTCGCACCGGCCGAGCACATCTTTTAGGCTGCGGCACCGTATGGCAAACCCCCAAACTCCAGCGCTTGAATCCTCAATTTACTGTAACTATCTTAGCTAGACTAGAAGCTGATCTGTTCCCTATCGCCCATTTTTTTAACAAACTCAAGTCGCAACTAAAATAGCCATGTTGCCCCATTTTCAGTCACACCCAACTGTGTATGAAAACCACCTATTTTGAGAGTGATGGTCACCTACTTTGATGACAGTCAGACGGTGCGGCTGCCGAAAAAATGTGGCCGCAAATCCGTGCAACTGCAGTTCCACTTCATCTTGCTGGGTGGACATCGGCAAAGTCGCTTTCTTTGTAGTCTTCATGCAAATTCTATGCTTGGTGGTGTCAACCCCAATCAAAGAATCATAGTCGATTGGATGTCTAAAATACCGGGTGAAGCATGAAGCATATTTGAAACCGGAAGCCGGTTTATTGTCCGGTAGATTGACTCAAAACAAAACACAGCCGAACAAACGCTCGTTTTTGGATACGTGTCAAGAAATGAGTACCAAATTGGCTGGTTGAATAGTCATTTAATGACCAGTGAATCTGCCAGATCCATATCTGTGGTGAAACCTAGGGACTCACAAAAATTGCTCATTGTTAGTATTTAACCATCTTTGGGACGTACCCATGTTTATTCATCTTTTGTCTTTTTCCTACTTGTCTATGTATAAATGTATATTTTTTTTTTGCATAGATCACTCTTGACACCACGGGCAAGTAAATGATATGCTTCAAAATTGAGGTTCTCAAGACTCATGTGAGCACTTTGTCACTGTCTGGTTGGATGAACCAAACAAAAAACTGTTATTTTTTGAAATCGTACATCATCGCTGTGAAAAGGATCGTCTCCAAGAGCATCCCCCTGATGACCACAGTGGGCAGGCCAACAATCTATTAGACTGTCCGTCTGCCATGCCAACAGCGACCTTGGGTCGACGGTAACCGATTACGTCGCTGGGCCCGTTGACCTTGCCCTTGGGATGTAGCGCGGATCAAATCTGTCGGAATTCAATATGTATTTCACAGACTATTCACAGGGGGTGAATTTAGCAGAGATCTCAAAATCCAAGAATGATCGATTTCAATACCGGAACCAGCTGAACCAGAGCTTAACCAGCTGAACCAGCTCAACCAGCTTCAGAAAACCAACAGGCCAACAATATTTGGAGCATGAAAAAACTACGGTGCCAAGCACTCGCCATGTCTGGCAAAACCCTCCAAAGCCTGCCTCCTTGTTCCTCCCAATACAACATGTGTGGCTGAGAAAGTGCCTATCCAGAAATCTATGGCAAGGTCGCAGGGCCTAAGAAATACGCATTTTATACAGGAAAAAAACGCGGCATAAGTTCGTCCCGGAAGACCATTCGCATGGCGAATGCCTTTGACAATCACCAGCATTCGGATTTGGACCATGGCCGTCATGGCGCACACCATAGGTGCGCACTGCAGCCATGTGGTGAGATGGGTGATACGATACAAGTTTTCCAGGTCACTGGAACCCAAGGTCTTTATCTATGGCCCCCACCTTTTTTTTGCTGTGAATACGGCGAAGAAATGAAGTTTCTCAGTGATGCCAAGGTGCGCTTTGGTATAAGATAAGATGCCGATGGATAATCAAGGAAGGGCCAAAAAAAAAAGAACAAAAACCTTAGGTTTGGTAAGCTTGGCCCTCAGATGGGAGTTCTTTGAATGGCCTCCAGCACGGCAGAATCACAGGTACCCCGGCACCCCGGCACCCCATGCACGTGCAGAAAACAAAGGGCTTCTTAGGGATAACAGGGTATGCCGCACCTCGACAGCACCAACAGCCCTGTAATTAGTCTGTATTTATTTGGCTTTGTCTGAAAATGCGATCCATTGATATCCCGAAATTCCGGTGTTCAAACCTCCTGTTTCCCATCATGTAATGGCAATAAACTTCGGGAGATACCATCCCATTCATAAGCATTTAATCCCCGAGGCAAAATTACGCATCTCCCAAATAAAGTGACTAGCATGTACCTACAATAGCTTGGAGTCACCCCGCTAAATCGTGGTTTTAGCCCATATTTATCATGGTTAAATCAGATGAAATCACCCTTTTATATATCTTGAGTAGTTGAATCACCATTTATCCTGGTTGGTTGAATACTTCCTCCATGCGTTGTGTGAATGGGACCCCACCTCGTTGATGTTGGTCTGCACTTTTTCGACGCGACCCTGCGAGAAGATTCACAGTGCAAGTTTCATAGGACAACCAGCAGAAATGGGGATATCATGGGGATATAAACCAGCAATAGTTGGGGATATCATGGGGATATAATGAATGGATAGAAACAAAATGATATGGTCCTGTCAGACTGGAAACAAGAAAAGCATGGGATTTCAGTTGATGTGCTGTAAGGAAACTCCACTGAAAGCCAACTTGAAAACTAGAGCTAGTAGCCGGCTTAAAGCATTGCAAAACAATTGCTAAATCTCAGAATTGTTGAGATTCTATGTTTGATTACTGAAGGGAATCTCATTTCTACGGATTGTCGATTTCAATTATCAGCCACCTACAAACTAATGGACAGCGAATTTATGTGTATATATATATACATACAATGGTACGTACATTGCTTGATTACGCATAATTACAAATGTATACAGTATATAGGGTATATCTCTCATTCTCCTCTGAAACTAGGGCTACCTGAAAAATCCCATGGAAAAAATCATCATTTCGCCTATGAAACTGGCCTTCTGGCTGGGGGTATCCCCCACAACTGGATTAGATCCGAGTGATTTTCATCCCATCTGCCCCGCGGCCTTCACTTTGGCTTTCTCTTCTTCCGCCGGTGTCACTTCCTTTTCCCACATGTCCTGTGGCTCTGCGCCTTACCTGAAATTCTAACGGATGGTCATCTTCTTCTCCGTTCTTACGCCAAAAAAAAAATGATTTTGCCCATTTTCAGACGAAAAGTCATGCATCACATCCTATCGTGAATCGTGGACAGACTACGACGGTCAGCAAATTCACCCGAAAAAAGGGGTACACCCCACGGCTCCGCTGAAAAGCATGCCCTTTGGGTACCGATTTGAATCACACTGTTCTACTGATTGATAAAACCAATTGTGGATTGGAAATTGTGACCCTTTCTTTGTATATCTTGCATAATTGTCATTGGTTGATCGACTAGATTTTGATATCATATGTATATATATATATATATGGATGGATAGATAGATAGATAGATAGGAATAGATAGGATAAGATAGGATAAGATAGGATAAGATAGGATAAGATAGGATAAGATAGGATAAGATAGGATAAGATAGGATAAGATAGGATAAGATAGGATAAGATAGGATAAGATAGGATAAGATAGGATAAGATAGAATAAGATAGGATAAGATAGGATAAGATAGGATAAGATAGGATAAGATAGGATAAGATAGGATAAGATAGGATAAGATAGGATAAGATAGGATAAGATAGGATAAGATAGGATAAGATAGATAAGATAGGATAAGATAGAAGATAGGATAAGATAGGGATAGGAAAGATAGGAAGATAGGGATAAGGATAGGATAAGATAGGATAAGATAGATAAGATAAGATAAGATAGGATAAGATAGGATAAGATAGGATAAGATAGGATAAGATAGGATAAGATAGGATAAGATAGGATAAGATAGGATAAGATAGGATAAGATAGGATAAGATAGGATAAGATAGAATAAGATAGGATAAGATAGGATAAGATAGGATAAGATAGGATAAGATAGGATAAGATAGGATAAGATAGGATAAGATAGGATAAGATAGGAAAAGATAGGATAAGATAGGATAAGATAGGATAAGATAGGATAAGATAGGATAAGATAGGATAAGATAGGATAGATAGGATAGATAGGATAGATAGGATAGATAGGATAGGATAGATAGGATAGGATAGATAGGATAGATAGGATAGGATAGATAGATAGGATAGATAGGATAGATAGGGTAGATAGGGTAGATAGGGTAGATAGGATAGATAGGATAGATAGGATAGATAGGATAGGATAGATAGGATAGGATAGATAGGATAGGATAGGATAGGATAGATAGATAGGATAGATAGGATAGATACGATACAGTAGATAAGATAGATAGGATGGATAGGATAGATAGGATAGATAGGATAGATAGGATAGATAGGATAGAATAGAATAGAATAGAATAGAACAGAACAGAATAGAATAGAATAAATAGATATAGATAGATATAGATAGATAGAGATAGATAGAGATAGATAGATATAGATAGATATAGACAGATATAGATAGATATAGATAGATAGAGATAGATAGATAGAGATAGAGATAGAGATAGATATAGACATAGACATAGACATAGATATAGACATAGACATAGACATAGACATAGATATAGATATAGATAGATAGAGATAGAGATAGAGATAGAGATAGAGATAGAGATAGAGATAGAGATAGAGATAGAGATAGAGATAGAGATAGAGATAGAGATAGATAGATAGATAGAGATAGATAGAGATAGATAGAGATAGAGATAGAGATTGAGATTGAGATAGAGATTGAGATAGAGATAGAGATAGAGATAGATAGATAGATAGATAGACAGACAGATAGACAGACAGATAGATAGACAGATAGAGAGACAGATAGATATAGAATTATAATTGTATTTTAGACAGATCATCTACGAGATTTGGGATCCACCAGATTATAGTATATCCATATATATATACATATACACACATCCGATTACTTCCTGGTTTAGTCGAAGCCTGAAGCACCAGTTTCCGTCCTGCCAACTGGCAATGTTGCGCGAGAGGTTTCCTCCCATCCTGGGATCGACGAGGCGGCGCCACGCGAGAAATTCTATGGCTCGAAACCGAAACAAAATACTGTGATGGTTATTGGGGGTCCAGGTAATATATCATGATATATCTATCTATCTAATCTAAGCTAAGCAAACCTTACCTCATCTAATCTGATCTAAGCTAATCTAATCTATCTATCGAACATATATATATATTGTATATACGCATAGAAATAGTTGAAGGTTCCAGAATCCCTAAGAATTTATATATCTAATCAGTCTTTTGGCAGTTGGATTTCCATTTAAGTTGGTAAATATCTCCAAGAAAGAGTTAGACTTGAGCCACAAACCCTCAGAAGTTCTTGGGATTCTTGGGGTCTTGGGGATGGAAAAAAAGGAAATCTGTTGAACCCCCTGAAATCCGATATTCTCAACCCTTCTCAGTTCGTCCAAATAGCTCTGGACATGTATATCGCTCAAACGGGGGGAAGCCCAAATGTTGCTTTCACATGAGTAAACTCATTTGGTGATGGGTCAAAACCACCAAAAGAAACAAAAAGAAAAAGTACATTAGACTCATTAGACCATGAGGTTAGTTTTGTCCCCCCAAAACCCCGGTAAACTGAGCCAAGGCACTCGTGCATGTTGGGCCAGAGACGGATCTGCGCCACGAAGAAGGGCGCGATCATGAACCTGGCGTTTAAGAAATCGATGATCTACGAATCAAAAGAACTGGTGATTTTCCATATTTTTCCATTGCTATGTTAGATTACCGTCTACTATACGTATGTTAAATAGCAAAAGGGTGTTAATTGGATGTTAATGTCCATATATTACGAAAAAGATCCAAAAGGCTATTATCATCTATTGTCTAGCTATTGGTTGTTGGCGGGGAACCTTCTTTTCAGGAACCGCTGGGGAAAGGACATCGTGTGCAAAACTTGGAGTCTCAATGATTTCCAAGGAATCTTCATCTGACCTGTGGAAATTGAAAAATGAAAAAATAGTCTATACATGTCTATACATGTCTATACATGTCTATACATGTCTATACATGTTGTACACGGGTCATTTTTTCTATTGCAGCTTGGATTCGCAAAGGATATAACTAGAGCGGGAATTTGGAGATTGAGATTTAACAAGTGTTGATTATTCTAACGGCAGAACTGATACCCTCTGGTTATTTAACATTGCTATGGAAAATGGCCCAGACATAAATGATGTATGATGATTTACATGCAACAAATGGTGGTTTTCCAGTTCGCAACCCGTTAAAACCGTTAAAGAACCAGAGGGTACCTCTCTACGTATCTGCCCTCGAAATCTTCCCGACATTTCCCGTGCGAAAAACAGACCCATTAGGGTCAACGGAGATCCGTAAAAACACAGCCACTCTGAAAACATGGAAACATAGGGATGGTTGACTTTGTGCTTGACTTTGTCTGAAAAGGGATGGTTGACTTTGGGATGGTTGAAACCATTTGAGACTTATAGGATGATTGACTTTGCAAAATGGGATGTACCCAATGACCATTTGAATGGGGATCATGATCCACTGGAATTGGGGGTATAGACTATAGACGCATCGCGAAAAAAAACTCGTCCTACAAAAAAAATATCCGCATCACTCTGGAAATAAAACATGGCATTGCAAAATCAACACCTCTTTTCATGGGAAAATCCTGTGTAAATCGATTTGAATAAATGTAGCCCAAGAAAAAGATTCACATGGATGTTTTAAGACGGTAATTTGCCACTATTTGATTGAATATTGTAGTCTTCTTGGTGGTTGCTATAAATCATGAAAAAAAAGAAAACGGTCAGAATCAGCCGCCCGCTGCGGCTGGGAGGCTCGATGAAGCCGATCTGCGAGTTGGGTTTGTTCAGCTTGTCTCTATCATTCAGAAATTGGACCTGCGTGGCGGTGATGCCCCAGTTCGCGAACGGGGTCAGTTTTGGTTTGGACTGGTGAATTAAGTATTAATTGGATTTTTGAACTGATCCGCTTGGAAAACATGATATACTGGGATATGATTCATGGATAGAGGTATAGGATGTATGCAATATGTATATACATATATGTATGTATGTATGTATGTATGTATGTATGTATGTATGTATGTATGTATGTATGTATGTATGTATGTATGTATGTATGTATGTATGTATGTATGTATGTATGTATGTATTATGTATGTATGTATGTATGTATGTATGTATGTATGTATGTATGTATGTATGTATGTATGTATGTATGTATGTATGTATGTATGTATGTATGTATTATCCATACATACATACATACATACATTACATTACATTACATTACATTACATTACGTTACGTTACGTTACGTTACGTTACATTACATTCATACACACATACATACATACATACATACATACATACATACATACATACTTACTTACATACATACATACTTACACTACATTACATTACATTACATTGCACTACATTACATTACATTACATTACATTACATCACGTTACGTTACATTACATTACATTACATTACATCACGTTACGTTACATTACATTACATTACATTACATACATACATACATACATTACATGCATATAATTATATATATATGACCACCAAAAAAACATATATGTACACACAATATTGATCGCTTAAAGCAGAAAATCTAAGCTACGTCGTCAATTGGGATCATCATCCGATTGGCAGGGTTTGTCACCAAGGCCTTTCCACAGTATCCCCAGATCCGCCGAAGCCAGGGGCCCCCACGGGAATTCCCAGCAGCTTCTCCTGATCTCCCTGAGCGAAGAACTCTTCCAGACAAACCAAGGCCCAAGCCTCGGAGGGTCACCGAGAAATGAGGCGATTTCGCCATGGCAAAGTTGGCAATGAAACCACTGGATTTGGAGGGGTCGACCGCTATTTTCAGGTGCCAAACCTCCTCTCTTATCGCCATCAGCTTAAGTCACTGATACTGAGCATATGCACAGGTGTTTGTTTCTCATAATATGTTTGTTCCACATAGCAGGGTTGCTCCCAACACCCAAATAATTGCAAGGAAAAAATTGGCAAAAGTGTCAAAGGAATGGTAAAATCACCTACTGTACCCAGACTGTACCCCCTTATGGCCTTGTCATTTGGTCTACAATAATGTTGGCGCAAACCTGAAATGGATGGTATTGAAATATAAATCCTGTCGGAAAATCCACCATTTCTACCTTTCCACACCTCGACCGAACAGGGCATCCGCACGTAGGTGGTCTCCCATGCCCGACAGGGGTTGGAGACGTCTCCCGAGTGCAAAACGCAGTTCACAACCTGCCAGGCATTATATATATATATTTATTTATTTTACTTATTTATTTATGTATATATCATATTATGTATATATATATATTATGTTATATATATATTATGTTATATATATATATTATGTTATATATAAAATACATATTATCATAGATAGTCAACTCTAATGGGATATGGATAATAAGCATCGATGGAAAATCCAGTCCCCCGTTTGTATTAAACACCCATGGTTAATGGTCCCAAATATAGCCAAATATCATTATGTAAAGATATTCTTGGGGGTGTGTTTTATTGGGGGGACGGGATTCATCAACATAAATTTCTGGGTCTGTGCATTGGGGATTTTCCTCCAAAAGATTGCCATTTTTCTTTTGTTGCGAAATGATCATCAAATATTTGGATTGTCTTCACAACGACTGGGTGAATACGACCAATAAACATTCGGTTGATTCAACCAACAAAAAAACACAGATTTCATCAGCAAAAAACTGCGATCTTACCAACAAGCATGGGAGGCTTTAACAAGCAGATATGGGGCTACACGGAGATGTATATATATATATATATGATACTATGGGACTTTCTTTGGTTAGCTGATTTGGGGTTTCATGCATCTTCATCCCTATGAAAGCACGGAGCTAAGTGATTGCGCAGAGAATTGATATCAAGCCCAGCATGAATCCTCCTGATTGGCTGGTTTTATTCTAAGTTAGGGCCACTAACTCCCGCAGTGAAAGAACACGTGTTGGATGTTGTTCCTTTTTTTATATTCAGAGATCGGTTTTAAGATAGATAGGAAAAAACGCGGATGTTTATTGGAGGATCTAAAATCCTCATGATTTTCAACATGTCCAATTTGTCCATTTGTTCTGTGGTTGCCATACAATCTATATATATTTATTTATTTATTTATATGATATATATATATAACCTATATCTATAATGTATATGATATATGACTATATATATATATTTATTTATTTATATGATATATATATATAGCCTATATCTATAATGTATATGATATATACATATATAGTCATATATATATATATATTTATTTATATGATATATATATATATATTTATTTATATGATATATATGGTCCCGTGTCCCGTGTTCCCCCCCCCCCCCCCGCCCCCCCCCCATGGGATGGGGGGGGGTATGATGCCCCTGTGGTGGTGTATATACATACATACATACCTACATACCTACCTACCTCCCTACCTACATACCTACGTACATACATACATACATACCTACGTACATACATACATACATACATACCAACATACCAACATACCAACATACCAACATACCAACATACCAACATACCAACATACCAACATACCAACATACCAACATACCCCCACCACAGGCCACAGGGGGGGGGACCAGAAGAACCATACCACCACCACAGGCCACAGGGGGGGGAACCAGAAGAACCGTACCACCACCACAGGCCACAGGGGGGGGGGGACGAAGACCAGCGGATTACTGTCCCCCCATACCCATTGGTGGGGGGGGGGAGGGGGGGGGCCAACGCTGCACCATATATATGTATATAACCTATATCTATAATGTATATGATATATACATATATAATCATATATATATATGTGTGTGATCTATATATATATATACATCAAGTTGGTTCAAAAGAAATCCCATGGTGGATCGAACTTCTCCTGACAAAGCCAGATAGATTCCAGATTGTTTATGATAATATCACGGAAGGAAACAGTATGGCCTCGGGGATCTCAGATTCCTAGGTGTTGCTCGAAATTGCTGAACTCCACGGGTTTGTCTGAAAATCCTGTATCATCGTGTAAGTGATAAAGTCAAGAAATGCGTTGTTCTGAAGAAGAATCACCCAATGAAATTTCACACTGATACAATGAATCTTTGTGAAGAAAATATCATTGTGATACAAAAACTGGGAAAGCCAAAGAATGCCTGGTTCCCGGAGGAAAGGGTCCATTTTTGGACCCAAAAAAGGCAGCCCAAAAATGGATCACCACGCGGACCATTATTCATTATTATATCCCAAGCATATCCCAATGACCCTGGGGTAGACTTACAGAAAGATGTGGCTTAAACCATCTTAAACCCATCGTTTCCCTATGACTGTATTCCACAAAGAGTGGATGTTCCACATCTATCTTCGTTTACTGGAGGGTATATCCACATCAAATGCTGAGCTTGTCCGCCAAGCCCCAGAAAATCAACCCCCGCCCAGTGTGCCTTGGTCTTGGTGTCTGGTTCCGAGAAGATCTCAACCTGGCATTTCATGGGAATCCTGGATTGGACTAATGGCGAAATCCTGATGAAAATGGATTGATGACCATCCCGAAAATTGTGATTATGGCATATTATGGCTATACAATCCAACTTATAACCATGGCACATATTATGTTGACTGACAAGAACACCAAAAATGACAAAAAGGTGAACGAAAACAAAGAGGCATCAGCTTTTGACCAAGGACCATAGGGGATAAACCAAAACTGCAGGCGCCAGCTCCCCTCCAAACTATGTGTATCGATGATGGTTTTCCCAGCATCAACCATAGTTATCATACAAGTAGTTGGATTCAGAAGTGATATATAAGTTGGCTCACAAACCCCATATCTAGTTCGATATATCTACCACAAACCCAGTCGTGAAGCTAGTACCTCTTCAAAGGTCTCGCTTCACGTAATTTAGAACTGGAAAATGCTAAAGGAATCCCATGGGAATCCCACAGGAAGCTGAAGGAATCCAAACAAAAGCCTACGAAATGCTACTATAGAAAAAAAAATCTGCTTGGTACTTGTCCGTTCATGTTGGTTCTTTTTGGAGATTCACCACTGGCACTCCGCACAATAAGTTCAAAATCTACAGAAGAAATAGAGAATGCTGACGGAAAACTAGCATCAAAAGAAGAGACAAATAAAAAGAACTAACAAAAGGAGACTAAACAAAACTAAGGAAGCTGAAAAATGCCCGGAAACAAAATAAAGCAAAAAAAGAAAAGAAGTATATACATTTAAAAAATTGTAAACGGGCAAGAAAAACAACAAAGCTTTCGACACTAAACAAAGGCTGCAAAAAACACACACACATAGACATAGACACTCCACCAGGTGTTCCTTAATCTGCATGAGGGTTATTGCCTATTGTGCTTTGCTGTGGTTTTATCGCAGCTGGGGCACCTTCCCCATTGATGATCTGTTGATGAAATGTTCCCAGCGAACTCAACCTCCATGGCTAGTTCGTGGTGATTTTCCCTATCGATGTTCCCAGCTATAGACGCTATAGACCTCCGTTTGTGATCATTTATGGTGGGTTTTCCCATGATTTCCCCATTACTTCTGGATCCCCCCTATCATTTTCTCATGATTTTCCCATGAAAAATGCTGGATTCCCACCTCTGCGGGACTGATCACCAGTTGTCCCTTGTCATCACCTCGATGGGAGCTCAATTGGAAGCCCGAAAAGTCCAGGCATTGTTCACTTCTTTTTACCAACTAACTAACTGATTAACTAATCTAACTAAACCAAAAAAGATCAGCCGATTTGACCTATTTGACATCTCCACAAATCGCGATCCTTCAAACGGTCGCAACCTGTTTTTGCACTGAGACCAAGCACTCTCTGGCTCCGCGGTGAACACCTGTGGAGCGAACGCAAAGCGGCAAGGCGGTGGATGGCTGCGAAATCCTGCACCAGTTGGTAGATGGTTTATCTCCTTATCATCTCATGATTTTTTTTGTGTTTCATACTTACCAGTTACCAACTGGTGCAATAAATCTTCCATCCACAGTCTCATCTATACTTGAGGGATTTATGTATGTCCATTGCCTTCAATGGAATACATATATATATGTATAGGGAAATCATCTATCAATGGGAGATCTAATTCCATGTCTGTCTGACTCTGTCTGTTGATGCCTGGTTGGGCCAACCAGGAGCCCCAAGTCCCCCCCTGGTGTTAATAATGGGTGGACATCGATCAATCAATGATCGGCTCATTGCAGTTTACATTGCACGACACCACGACACATGATAACTTAATGAGTGTCCCTCTTTTGTGTCAGAACGTGAAGATCCAAGACATCAGTTGAACGTCGGCCCCAAGAACCATACGGTAAGTGTCATAATCCCTGGTTGGTTTGGCCCATCTGACGACATCCTATTATAACCAGTGAAACTCATTTCTGTATCCGAAATTATCTTATCTACACACCCATATCATATATATATACATATATATATACATAGATATATATACATATACATATATATATACATAGATATATATATATATGGTATCACTTTAGAAATCGCCCAAATCGCTGTTCACTCTAAAAAGGTGACCTCTCCAAGGATCCCATGATCCACAGCGGTGAATTTTCTAATGGGAAAAATCCACTATTTCGATTGGGCCATGTTCAATAGCTATGTTAGTCATTACCAGAATTATATAGTGTACCTATAGAATAATATAGAATACCTATAATAAAAATATCAATAATGTAGAATACCTATAATATAATGTTGTATCCCTAAAAATAGTGTACCTATAATTACAATTATATATAGAATAATATAGAATATATATATATACCAATTATATCCCCATTATCGTCCATAAATGTTGATATATCATAGTTGCCCTCTGGTAGTTCATCAAACATGGCAGCGGGACATCTCATATCAATGGATGATGTTCCACCCGGCCATGTTTGGTGACACCGGGTTGTGTTTTCATCACCAATGAATAATCATTTATGGCAATGGTCATTGGTTGTAGTATACCTTTAAATATCCTAATTATATCATCATATCCCGTGATTTTCCATAGTTTTGTCAGTTACGGTGAAATTATCATAGTGAAATCTGTTTCATCACCAATAAAAATTCCCAGCCACCATTTTCCATAGCTATGTTGTTTAACATCAGAGCTATATGATAGTCATGTATATTATGTAAAATTATATATATAGTTATACATATATATATATAGTTATATATATATATATAGCTATATATATAGTTATATATAATTATATATATAGTTATATATATATAGTTATATATGCTATATCAGCCATGTTCAAAACCCGGCCACACCTCCGTGTTCATCTGGAAGAGAATCTGCAGATCCTTCACCATGGCCTCAGGTCGTTGACGCCACTTTGGTCGATCTGACCATGGTCACCGTTCGAAAAATCCAAGGGCTTGATAGAAGCAGCCGTTTAGGATGCGAAAAATATGGAAAACCACTACCCTCTGGTAATTTCTCACGTAGCTATTGAAAATGGCCATTAATAGTGGATTTTCCCATTAAAAATTGTGATTTTCAATAGCTATGTTAAATTACCAGAGGGTACATCATTCGAAAAATTGTTGTTCATCATGATAATCATCCAATTCGACTGAAAATGTGTCTGTCTAAAATTGAGTCTAATTGAAATGCGTAATGTCAAAGCAAGAAATGGATAAAATATGATAAAATCATACAGTTCATTGAAAAAACCTCACAGAATCCTTCCCCTCGCAGGGAAAAAAAACGAACCTGGTGGGCCATCATATCGGTGTGCAGGATGCTTTCGATGCAATTCTTTCTCACCTGGAAATCGATCGCCATCAAAAGCCGCGGGTTTTTAGTGAAAGAAATGGTGGAGATTCATGATGAAAATGAAAAACAAGACATGTTCGATGTCAAAAACGTCCTCGCCTCTGGTTGTTTAGTGATCAAGAAATGCTGGTATAATACTGGTCAAATAGTGTATTCTTTGCTCCATTTGAAGAGATGTTTATTGATGCTCAACCCTTCAACCCCAAATTCACAAACCCTGGTTGATGATATACTTTAAAGGGGGATCCCCGACAAAATGGTTGTCAACATTGAAATCCTCCGAATCAACCCAGGGCTTTATAAATTCCAGTGCTGACACTACCCAATAATGTGATGAACTACAAACTTTAAGGAACTGCATGTTTATCCCAGGTTTGGATATTGTCAAAAAATGACAAAAATAGTATTTATGACACTTACATAACATAGGTACCATAGAAAACGTCACCTCAAATCGCCAATACTGTCACCACTTCAATGACCCATTCCTGTAGTCAGGGCCGCAGTGTGGGACCCCCCCAACAACAAACCAGCTCCGGCGTATGGAAATCCCAAATTGACAGTAGATTTGGTGGATGCTGTGGATGTTCCACACCTTAAATGCAAGTTTCAGCAGACCCGCCTCTTTGTATTGCTCCTTGGTGAAATGATAGAAGACCTGGGCGACCACACCACATCGAGAAGATTGTGATTGCAGCGAAATGTCTCATGAAAACATCCCAAAAATCATCAGGAGATCCGCTGTGTCAACCATTTCAAGGTAATTTTTAAAAGCCTCACACTGGGACATTTGCCAACCCGTCGAGAATGGAGATATAGGTGTCACCAAATAGACAGAACAGTGAAGTCCCAGCAACTATACTGCAGTACTGTTGTGATCACCTTCTGTCCATCATTTCCTATCCAACTTCAGTCAACGACACTCTTTACCCAGTTCTAATTGGATGACATTCCAGAATACCCTCCAGTAAATTAACAGAGCTATGGAAATCAAACCATGTTTGGCTGATTTCCTTTCTTGAACCCCATGGATTTCCATAGTTGTTTGGGTAGCAACTGAGCGTGGAACGTTGGTCTCCGGCTTGTTGCAAATGGTATAGAGCTTGGCGCAATGCCTCGGGACGGATGATTCTTTCATGACAGAGATCTGGGCAAATGAGGATAGTTCTTGAGCTGCAAATAAGCTCATGTTTGTTGCATTGTTTCATGATGTTTCCTCTTACTTTGCACATCATTTGCACATCATTTGGGTTTGTCTGAAAATAGTGTACCCCTACACCCAATGGTTAATGATCATTATCCCTACTAAATGGCTATAATTGGGGGTATACCCCATTTTCAGACATACCCATTTGCACCTCATTCACCATGCACCATGTTTGGTCCCCAGACATGTTCTCCAACGGGGATCGATCGTTGTACTGCATGGCGAGCTCATGCCCCACTTCCGACAGAAAACCTGGAAGTTGGGTCCAGGTTTTTGCAGCAAACCATGGGGGATTTCACCACAAAAAACATGGGGATTTGAAGCAAAAAAATTCCGGATTTCTTAAATGGAGATTTCAGAAACTTCAATGGGGAGCCAATAACTTTGGATGATTAGCCGGCAAAGCTGGCAATTCAAGCTCGATGTGACAAAAGGTTCCATTTGTCATTGCTAAACAACGGCTTCATCCGTGGTGGATACCCCTTTTAATGGCCTAAAAGATGATAAACTATGGACAGCTGGGATGCAAACGCCCCATTTTCAGACAAACTCATACTAAATGTGTTGATTATGTTCCGTAAATTTTATAAATATATTCCCAGAAAAAATCCATGTGTATGCCCATGATGGTTTTGTACCCCCCCATTTATACCCCACTTTCAGACCAATAACTAATAACAATTAAAGCCCTCAGTAAAACCGGATATTGATCATGAACAAAATGAATCATTTAGAAACCATAATGTGGTTGGGAAACTCTTAGAAGTTCTTCATCCCTCCTCATTTTCGAGGGAATATGCATACAATTCATACAATGCTCCTAAGAGCTCACTCCTACTCACTGGATAGTGTTTCTCCTGTTAAATCCCCAATGATCAGCATATGTTTGGTTATAAATCCATATAATTAAATCCCATTATATCACGGTAAAATAATGCAAAATTCCATGAAATTATCATCATGAAGAAAACGACAGTAGCCGGGATCCTATCACCGTTTGTCGCCATCACCGTCCAGCGGCCGTTGTTCACTCCAGGATGGCCGATATCATGACCCAGTGCCGCGACTAGAAGGGAAAACCTCAGGGGAGTTGGTGATCCCAAAAACGAAAATATGTGGGGTTGCCAGGTTGCCATACAATATAAGACGCTGGGTCGTTTTTTTAGGGCGAATTTACAGGAAACCATGGCTTTACCAACCTGTGGGTCTATAAATTATGACTCAAAACATAAGTGAAAACTACTCAAGGCAACAGCAACCTACAGTACAATTATTATTTGGTAAGAAAACAAGCAGCAAACAGTTTTTGAATATAGTGATTTGGGTGGTTGATTGTGATATAACCTAAAGTTACCCCATACACACTGCCTTGGAATTCATGACAGCTGACCCTTTCCGAGCCGTGAGAATCTCGGGTGGCGTTGATGGCTTGGTTTTGGCCATCCATTCTTTGGTGGCAAATTGCCTTTCGGGCAAAAATCAGGTGCAAAAAGTATGTCCAGTACAAAACGAAACCAGTGGATTGTAAAAGAGGAGAGGAAATGATCACCGACTCTCGGTAAAACATTCTATTTCTGCGAACACTTCCAGTTTGATTGCTGATCCCAGTGGGTTTACCCATCCAGAAGCCACTGCGCTTGGATGGTCGGGGCCCCATGGGGCCCCAAGTTTAACGATGGCTCCAAGTTTGGCTCGCAACTTGGGGAGATACTCTCTGGTTATGTCAAACATAGCTATTGAAAATGGTGATTTATAGTGGATTTACCCATTGAAAATGGTGATTTTCCATAGTTGTGTTAGTTTACCAGAGGGTATCACCTTTCAAAAATTTGATGTTCCAAGATGTTCCACAGATCCTAAGATAAATCATGGGAGACACAACCCTGGGCCAACTCGGTGCGTTTGATGGGGATTGCGGGTCACCTTTTGGATCTCTATGAGCCTCCCGTGTCTTGTAGGGTTGTGATATGTTGTGATGGTGTATTAGTCATGATGGGGAAGATGTGATATCCCCAATTCTGGGTCTTCTCCCCATTTAAGGCTCGTTGCTTCTTCCCTATAACATGGCAGGGGCATGGCTCGTCCTGAACCAAGAGAATCATGTGGGTCTTGAAACTTGAGAGCCCTAAAACCATCAGAATTACAGTCATTGTACAGGCTGGGGCCCTGGACAGGAAAGTTGTTTCATAAGTCGGCTATGGTAGATATTATATGACTAATGTCAACCCTGGATTCAGAAACCCCTAGGCTGTTGAATTCGAGGGGGGTACGAATTAAGCACATGTTTCTTCAGCATTTGGAGGGTACCCCCCATAATTAACAAACTTGAACCAGCTGACAAGGACCTCGGAGTCCAAGCAGGGCTGGGTCTTCAATTGGGAGAAACCACCCTTTGTTTTTGTTGGCTTAAAATATCCCTTTCTCCTGTAGATTAGCTATGGATAGCTATCACCATGTTTTGGTGGTTGAATATCCAATGTCTTGTCCATTCATGTCCATTCTTTTCCCCATTTTCAGATCATGAATGGATCGCCATTTTTCGGGCCCTCTTTCCCCCGGTGAGTTCACCGGGCAACTCTTCCAATTCCGACAGGAAAGTTCCTGAAGAGACGCATCGCAGCACTCGCGACCTAGGCTGTGTGATCTGTGGATGTCTTGGGATCACAACGAAATGGTGATCTTATGGTGATTTCATGGTGGTGGAATAGGATTTAATGTGATTTTATGGTGATTTCATGGGATCTAATGGGATTTAGTGGTGATTTTATGGTGATGTTATGGTGATTTCATGGGATCTAATGGGATTTAGTGGTGATTTTATGGTGATTTCATGGGATGTCATGGTTAATTGAATGGGATATATGATATAACTGATAACTATTGAATTCCTTCAAAAACAAGGACACTCAATGGGATTTCATGCGAATTAATGGGATTTGTTCATCTGTTCTTGCTATGTTTCAACCCCAAAAACTGATATTTCTGGATGGGTTAAAACCTATGACATCATATTTGGGGAGGATGAACATCCAGCTATCCTTGCGTTTTTGTGGTCTGTATGTCTCCACTACAGGGTACCAGGGTGAAGTGAGTTATTTGGCATCTTGTGGCTTGATGCCCATTTTATCTATAGATTATCCCGTGTTCCCATCAATCTTCTGAAGGGATAGTGATTATCCGGGTAATTCACTAATTAACCTATAATGATGGGAAGTCATCATAATATATCATAATTACCTCGCCTGAAAAGCTCTAAGGTGTTTTTTCTGAGGGATGATCCATATCAGAATTAGAGATGTGCAATCATCATCCCCCACTTATCTTCACTCATCCCTCAGATCCACTGACCCAGGTCTCCCGACACGGCATGCAGGACGTCCACGGCGTGAGCGAAGCTGTGAAAGGGAACGGGCCTTGAGGCGAAACTGATCAATGCCATTCACAGAGGTCATACCCTGGCGACTTAACCACAGAAAGTTCCATCAACTGTGGTGATCCCAATCTTGACTGGCTTCTTTGACTTTTTGGCTGATGATACTTCCCCAATTCCATACGGATCAGAATCAAGGGCCCCATTCCGAACCAGTGTTGTAAGCATTTTACAAAATAACAGGAGGTGCTCAAGCCAGCTCAAATGATGAATCATATGAATCTGACCGATCCAAAATGGGGATTGCCTGGTTCAGAAACATGAACAGCTTCCCCCACCATGGGATAGTCCCCTGTTCGGATCCAGCGTGCTACCGCTGGGTCAAGAATGACTTCTTACCAGTGGTAGGGTCACCCAAGGGATACCCAAATTCTATGGGAATCAGCAGGGCTTCCACGGCACCCCGAACGGAAGCAATCAAGACCACGGTCCCATCAATTTCCAGTGCTTGAATCGTGGTTTCTGTTCCGCAATTTTGTGGTTACAATAGCATCCAATCGAAAATTTGATTCGCCGTCCTGATTTGCGGATTTATGGAGTGTTAAAATGGGTTCAGGGAAATAAAAAACAAATGAGGCCACCTCAGCTCATGTTTCTTTTAATTTGATCAGAAGTCGAAAAGATTTGAAAGCACCAACACCAGTGAAAATGTGGGGATCTGATATCACTAATGACGCTTTCTCCCATCACTTTTTTCAAGAAATCCTTTGTTTGGATTGATCAAGTCTTCTATAAAAGTGCTGGGAGAACAATATACCCTCTGGTAATTTAATATAGTTATGGAAAAATCACCATCTTTAATAGGAAAATCAACTATAAATGGGACATTTTCAATAGCTATGTTAAATTACCATAAATTACCAAAGGGTAATCCATTCAAAAAAGGGGCGAAGTCTTCGAACATACAGTATCATCCCAAACTTCCTGGATAGCTGATGGTTGAGCCTGCCATTCCCTGAGTTGGGAAAGTCAAAACAGTCCATTTGCGGGTCTGGCAACAATCAGGGCAAAATCATGATTAATACTGAGTCACTTCCAGAATTAGATTCAATTCTTGAAGAAAACAATTCAATTGAGCGACAGTGGAGGCAATTCTCCGTTTGTATCCATCTGTCTCAAGATCATTCAAACCTGTCAACCACGAAGAAAACAACAAGTTCGGTGTTTTTTAATGGGATGTAACGTGCTAAAAACCCATCAACCAAATCATTGCTTTCTTATATACCAAAATCACCATGAAAGGTATAGATATTGACATCATTGAATATCCCCATCTCAAACGCTTAAATTATGTTAACGTTGGTAAAGCAACAATAAACCACCCAAATGTTGATGGTTATAAGTTATACATAGTTATGCCGAGCATTTATGATAAAAATTGGAGATGGATTATTTTTCAGGGGTTGGTAACTGTCCCATTTTGGGTATATTGGACATCACCTTATAGTAGCCATTATAGACCATATACCTAATGGTTGGGTGATGTTCAATGGGGACATTTAATGACCCATGTTTTTTCTTTACCAACGTTGAATCCATGCGACAGGGTCCCGGGGTCCCAGGGCTGCGATCGATCTCACCAAGGCACAGGTATTCCTTCTCCACCGCGGTGGTAAAACGCTGGAACATGGCCACCTAGCTGAGCAAATCTCACCATGTCACCATGGCTGGTGAAATCCATGTTAATTACCCTCTGGTAAACTAACATAGCTATGGAAAATGCTATGGAAAATGACCCATTTATAGATTCAGATGTTTTACCCATGAAAATGGTGATGTTCCAATCGCTATGTTAGTTTACTATGTTTACTGGAGGGTAATCCCTCCAATCACGAACATGTCATTCCATTGACTCAGTCCCATGTTCCCAAAATCGTCATTTTGGATTGGTCAAGTCCCCTGGTTGCTATGTCTCCGTGCTTGGCTGGTTGTCAAATCCCAATTTTTTTTCAAACTGGTAGCCCATTGGTCACCTATCAATGACCAGCCGGTAAACCCCTCATTTTTTGTTGACGAAACCCCCAATTTTTCGGGTGCCACCCCATCGAAGATGTATCGCCGTACCACTGGAACGGACCCCGCACCTCGTCCCCCGTGTTCACAAAGCCCTCGCCATCCTCGTGGAACTTGCAGACGGTGTAGACCGCCAAATTCACGCGTTGGTTCCTCGGTCGTTGGAAGACTAAATGTGTAACAAAGGGTAGACACGGCTTCAGAAATGGTGGGTTTATCCTCACTTTACGGCAATGTTCACGATGTTAATGGGAATACGGTGTTCAAAACCATAGAATTTGGGTTCTTGTCCCCTGACAAGGGAATGGATACTGATGATTTGTGGTTAGTTCACAATGGTGTTGATGCACAATTGGTTGCTACCATCCATGAGTCAAAATGAATGTGTGTCCCGGTTGCTGCTCAAGGTTGATTTTACGAACTGCCTTTTGGGGGTTGCAAACTCTAAAGATCTCTATGGCGGATAATGAATAGAAGAAAATTATGGAAAACTCAAAGTCAGTGCATGGCTAAACACCATTCAAATCTGGGATCGACTAATCCAGGTGAATAGATAGCTGGTGGATGCTGGTGGTTGAGCCACCCAAGGTGAGCCCGGCGTGCCGGGCTCCCGGACTTGGAGAGGTTCAAAGAATTGAAGGACCAGGAATTAAAGATCTGGCCGCAAACGGTCGGTCACCATTTCACTAAAACATGGTCAAACATGGTCAAAGATCAATGTGGGCTCGGCCACCTAGGATAGCTCACTGGGATGATGATGGAAATTCAAGGCCAAGCAACCACAGGTCGACTGACCAATCCCAGTTGGGGTACCCAATGGTACCCCCATGGCCCAGCCCCACTGCCTCCTGGGACACTCCAAAATCTTCAAGGCGCACTTGTGGAACACCAATGGCCTTGGTTTCGATTGCCTAACCCCTTGGGCCGAAGATACCCTGCTGATCATCAAACGTGGCTGGGAAGTCTACTATCTTCCTTGGGAGTTTATCGGGAAATCATCTATAAATGCATAAAATTCAACAAATATAGGGTGTTCACCCTAAAGTTCAGTTTCACTGTTGAAATGGCAGTTTTCAATGATGAAAATCGATTTGCAATGTAACCAGCCTGGTGTTTTCATAAAATGGGCTGCCCCAAAATCATCCCAATCGGTCATCTTCTAGTATTGATCCATCCAATTTTTGCGGTCCCAGTTTTAACATGGGCAATCTAGATACCGTGCATTCTTTTTTATCTGGTTGGTATACATTCCCATCAAAATGGCAAAACATGAAAGTATTCAACTGCCCATCACGAAAATTTAGCCTGCTATTTGCACCAACCCGTTCGTGGTGAACTTACCATTTTACGAGATCGAATCCCCATTTTTGGGGAAAGACACTGAGATTTACCAGTTGGGTGTGTCTGACAATGGTGTGTACCGCAATTTTCGGCCATGTTCGTGTGAAAAACAGCGGGGTTCCTTGGGCTTTGACCTTTTTCCTCGCCGT
Organism: Cladocopium goreaui; assembly: GCA_947184155.2. Classification (NCBI taxonomy): domain Eukaryota; class Dinophyceae; order Suessiales; family Symbiodiniaceae; genus Cladocopium; species Cladocopium goreaui. The sequence continues at coordinate 195,083 of CAMXCT020004613.1, read as the reverse complement.
GGTCTGCGAAGGTCTGCGTGTCTGTCGTCCCTGGCAGCCAGTGCCCAGGTGGGGACCGTTTTTGTTGAGCGATGCAGCGATTCAGTTCAGACTGTTTATTCCAGGGAATTTTACTAATTCAGTTGGTGAGTATTTCTAACAGATGAACCAAGCATTTTTCCAGTTAGTTACAGTTAGTTCTTCTAGAATTTCGAAAATGGTTTCTAACTACTCACCAAGAAAGAACTGGAGATGGCAAATGGAATCATTGGATCATTGGATCACCAAAAATTCATGGGCATCTCCCGCATGAAAAATTGGATCTGCTCGGTGAGCCACGTGGATTTTTTGGGGGCCTAATAAACCCCGGTGAAGACCATGAAAAGATGGCGGCAATTCTTTTTGCCATCTCCACATCATCCATTTTTGGGTGAAAATGTGGCTGCTGTAAGAAATCAGTTACATCCAATAAGAAATCACCAATAGTCCCAAATCCCATGTTTTGGCATGTCTTCCACTAGTCAGAATTTGCAGTGTATCCCACCCTCCGGTAATCCAACTTGGCAAATGAAATTCCTCCCCTTAGTTCGATGATTTCCACAAACTCAGTCTCCATTTAGTTCGGCCACGGGGAGATCGTCCAGTTCCCAACTTTCCACATCAAACAACCGGTGCTTTCGCTGCAGCCGCGCCTTGCTCTTTGTGATATTGGCGCCGTGCATCATGCTGAGAATTCCCAGATCTTCATCGCGCATGTCCTGAGAGCGCGCGTCCAGTGGCAACCGCTCGCGACATGGTTTTGGCGACCAGCCATGGTTTTTTCCAACGGACTTCTTAATGGTTAATGCTGGATGATGGGTATTACTGGGTAGAAAAACGGATGTTAATGGTCATTAATACTAAGGCTGAAAAAAGTGGTAAGATGGTTCGGCTTATTAATGGTAAGCTTATTAGTGGTGATTAACCATGGTTAGTAATGGTAAGGGCAGAAAACAAAACCGGCACTTGTTAGGCTTATAAATGGTAAGATTGTTGGGCTGAATAACCCCCAAGAATTTTTGGCTTCTTGGTGGTTAAGATCTGCATTTCATAAACCATCATAAACCATCATAAACCCATCGTAAACCCATCGATTTCCAGGGTGGTCACGGGTGAGCCAAAAAGGGATGGATATCTTCACCAAACAGCAGCGAACTGGAGCGCTGCTGAATCTGTGAATCATCTGAGACAGACTAGATAGTTCGGAAATGCAGTGTGAGGGTTTACATACTGTATATACATTATATTATATATATAAGTCTATATAAGTTGTGGCCTTTTTATTTTCATTCACGTCCAAAATACGCTCCAGCTGGGTACTGCAAATTGCAGTTAGCGCTGAAGTACTCATCCAGTTGGTTTCTCCAGACTTGTTGGTTTTATCTATATATATATAATATACATATACATCCATTGTAGATCCATAAACTGTTGCTTAATCCCAATATAGACAATCCAAAGTATGGTAAATACCAAGTTAAATTCTGTCCATGATTATAGATATTCCCATACTTTGGTATTATATCCCATCCATTATAATATAGATATCCCATCCATTATAATATAGATATCCCATTGATATTTACCATTTCTCCCGGTTGCAGGTTTCGCAGGGCCCTCCTCGGTCTCATCCGGCACCGCGCGTGCGGTCTGAAGATCTGCAATGATCGCCAGCTTTTGCACCACCTGCACTGGGAAACGAAACCGGTGAAGCGCAGGTACAACTTGGCATTTTAGAGACACATGTTTTCTTGTATTAGATAGAAAGATAGAAAGATGGATAGATAGGTAGATAGATAGGTAGATAGATGGATGCATGTTTAGATTTAAATCGACAGATTAAATAAAAAAAAACTTTGCCCAGCAGAAGATGTAGCTCAAGATTTGATGGCTTCTCCTTCAGGAGCCAAGGGGCGGATCTTCCAGCATCCCAGCTGTGATAAAATCATTGTCCAAGATCTACATCCTCCAAACTCACCATGAAATTGGGTCCGTTGGAACCTCATTTTTGGATCGCCATGCATAGATATTTTTGTGTCTCTGAAGATTATGGGAAACTCCTTAAATCTGCTGGTGAACCATCTTTCACCCCGAAAAAAAAAAAATCAATTGGGGGCAAAAACTCTCCAATTTTCAGACAATTCGATGGCTGAGTCGGACATCCGACATCGAAATTGAGATATTGCGTGTTTCAGCTGATCAGGAACGTTTCATATCAATTGCTTTGCTCATTTACGTCCATTCTCATATCATTCATTGATCATTCTATTCGCCATCTATTCAATGGATTGGCGTAAGGGAAATGTTACAGGAAAGCCCCATGATCCAATCATGGGAAAATCGATGGTGTCCGGTGAAGATTTTCCCAACAAAACCAATCCGGGAAGGATCATGGGATGATGGTCATATCCCCATATGACCATGGTGCCCCTTTGCCCCATCCAACCCTCTGATGGTTGGAAAAAAAAAACAGACACAAAAACGTAGAGTAAGTCTTCAACTCCACAAACCTATGGATCCTATGGTTAATCCCATCTATCATCATGTACTTAAGTTGCTTTTTCAGGGGTTTCCTCAAACAAACCCTTCTTTTTTCATCCACCAATGGGAAGCCTTCTCCAAGAGTTTCATCTCATTGGAACTGTCAATATCCGTCACCTCTACACGTGACGGAGAAAGGGGAAACGGCGGCCCGTTGGGGTTATCGTTGAAACAACATGGGGAAACGGCCCAGGGGATGGGAAAATTCAATGGGAAACATGTGTTATCTAGATTTAACTAAGGTCTATGGAAGATGTATCTATACTAAGAATACTACTATACTTATCTATACTTCATGATTTGGGTTCAGGGAGGAGGTGATATCCCCTATCTGTAAATTCGGCGAAAAAAAATCCTCCGCGTTTTCACTGGAGACTTTCTGCCCAGCCGCCCAACTGGTCATGGCTATTGAAGACGTTCATGTTCTATCTCTACTATGCCTATGCCAAGTCACATGGGAAATAAGTGGTTTTTATAATATGCAAATAGTAGTATACAGTGTATATATATATATTGATTTATTTATTCATGCATTTATCTATGTATTTTAATCTATTTGTATATATATACATATATATATATACATATATATACAGATATATATGCTGTTAAGTTACTCATAAGTATATATTATATATATATGTATATATATATGTATATATGCTTAATAATATGTCATGATGTCCAAACGAAATGTGATGACGTGACTATACCCTATTAATCCCTTTGTTTCATGACCATGGCACTGTATTGGTGGCCGACCTGCTGAACCGTTCCCGCCTTTTTCATGGCGAGGGGAAAACTACCCTCTGGTAATTTAACGTAGCTATGGAAAATCACCATTTTTAATGGGAAAACTCACTATAAATGGTCATTTTCAATAGCTATGTTAAATTACCAGAGGGTAGGGTTTATGAGGAATATACAGTAACTATAACTGATTTTCCTACGCGCGCTCCCATTCTCGATTCGCACAGACTAATTATGAATAATTGAACCACCCTGTTCATGTTTACTGCAGTGATATCCCCCCAAAGCCACGATGTTGTATATATTCGTGAACTTCCCCGTCAATTTTCACCGGTTGACATCGTTAACATCCTCCCTGGTGCTCCAAATACCCTCTTTTGGAAGGCGTTCAGACCCCGATTTTCACCAGCCCCCAACTTTCCCTCGAATGGTGTCCACGGGCCCGCACCTCTTCATCATTCTGTTCTGCCGCCACCTCCCGTGGTCAAGTTGGATAAGGAGAAGGCGAAATGATGGAGGAAAAAAACACAAGCATAGAATTAAGAAATTCACGGAAAAATCCGTGAAATTCATGGATTTTAAAATGTTCAATTAAAATTACGAGAGGAAGTCATTGCAATTCCTCCATGTGTTGAGGATCGAAGAGACTTCAATAAACAATGTTCATCAATTTGCTTGCCCGTTTCAGGCCAACATCCATTCTTTGTTTTTTCCTCGAATTGAATCTGCAAAATGAGGTGCCCACTGGAATTTCACAGAAATTAAAGCGACATGTTCAGGGTGTATAGCTGTTTATATAGTAGTGGTGCCCCAAAATGTCTGCAGAAATATGACGCCAATCCAAGGAGGAAAAGCGGGAAACGGATGTCACATCCGGCAACAACCTTTCAACAACCCCTGTTCAGTAGGAACCGCTGACTAACCCTGGCTTCAATGTGCAAATGTATGCGAAAATGGGATCATTCTCCACCCAGCAGGAGCTTCAAAAACAGATATCTCATGATATCTCCATACCTCTCATTACATCTCATTAATTACATCTCTATACATCTCCCATATCCCAGCCCCCAGCGCTTTTCACCGCGACGGTTTCGTCACCGGGTCGGCTCAACTCGGGATCACCGCAACGCGTCACATGCGTCACATGCGTCACATGCCCATCTCGCTGCAATCTTTCGCCGGGTCCTCGTCCCAGCAGCGCTGCGTCAGGCCGCAGATACTTTTGCATTTTTGGGTCCTTGGGGCATAGCGATGCATAGCGATGCATAGCGGGGGACTTGGGGGGTAAAATGGGGGAAGCCAGCCAGTTCAATGATCGGATTCCAGGATTTCCATGGGTGATTGGGATTGAAGTTCAGGTCAAAATGAATTGAATATATTGGTTTTCCTTGAGATAATCGACAACAAAAGGCTGGATCAGAAAGAATACGGGTGTTGCTAACGAAGGACATTCAAGCAGCAATTTCTAGTCAGCAAATGTCAGCAACAAAAATTGGAATTTACTCAGCAGTTGGCTATGGCTATGGCTATTGGTATCCACATTTATTTCAGGGGTTGAGAGATCCTCAACAATCACAACTGAGCTACTGTGCCTCTTTTAGGCAACATTGAGGTACGAGTACGTCTGTTCTTACTGAGGCCTTGCATAGACCCTACATGACCCTGCATATTTTGGGCATCTTCAAGACAGGTGCCCGACTTCCCCGTGACTGGATGAAAAGGTCGTTCGCATGGCCAGTCTTATCTGACCAAATTCAGAGAGACTTTTGAGAGTTTAAGCAGGCTATCAAATGTCCAAATCATCAAAACGTGGCATCAAAATGCATGAAGTATAAAGTAAACCAAGGAACCCATTAAAATGTAACCAGCCATTCACCTTGCATCTTACCCCGCTGCTCATGGATCTCTGTCTTGGTAAATTCCCAGCCCCCCCGCGACCCAGTCGAAATGGAAACCAAGCGTCGCTGAGCTGCGCTTGGCATAGCCATAGCTCCCCTTTTTGCAACTTCCCCAGGAAAGGTCACAGACGCAGCATTTGTGCTGGGTCGTCTCGTCCATCTCAGTCCTGATTTTTTATCACCGGCTTGAGTACCTAAAGAATCAAATACCTCCAACCCGGCCTCCAATTTGTTCAAGCCCACTAAACCTGTGCTTTCCAAATCTTTCTGTAAGGGGAAAGGTAAGGAGGGTCATCGGTTGGAAAAGGATTACCGGGTATCACGAGCACTATACAAGTCGGATGTATTGGAAAACCAAAACATCCAAGAATGTTGCATCCGAATGGTTGTTGGATTGGGATGTAACACAAATCGATGTTTTACTTGGTATTATTGGCATGTATTGAGTATTGACAAACTTTTTCTGCCCTGCTCCTCTGCGTCTCTTCAACCTTTGCAGAAGCCCCTTCGGAAACAGCCTGCTGGTGCATCATTGCTGGACGAGTGCCAGTCGCGCAGGTCGCCCAGGTCGCCAGGCATAGGACGGTCACGAGTCGCCGCATCGGATGGAGATAATTTTGTAAGAGAACAGACTTCTCAACTTTTGAGCTAAATCGGCTTCAATCGGCTTCGGCTTCAATCGGCTTAGTGTCCAAGCGAGCAATACCCAGCTACAGTTTGGATCGAAGAGAAAGGACCGAACCAAAAAAGCACCAATCGGAAGCACAACTGAACACCAAGCTAAATACATCTGTAATTACCTAGACCCTCAAATTAAGCACATGTTTTTTATCTAATAGATTTGTTTGGTATGTGTTCATCTTTTTATGGATACCAAATGACAAACTACGCAACGTATCTGTTCCATCTGCTTGACTCTGACATCCTCCTGAAAACCAGCTTCCCCCTTTTTTTGGTGGTTTAAACACGTGTAAACACCTGTCCAATCCTAGATACACTCAAAAGATAAACTGCAAGAAGAAAAAAAAACAACAGCTCTAGCTGATGAGTCTAATACGTATGATAATTTCATTTATAGCAAGAGATTTCCCTTAGTCTTAGTACATAGTACTACCCATCCAATCGGTTGACCCATGAATTTTCGCCTTTTTCTGCTCACGTATGAAAATCCGTGTTTTTGTTGATTGATCCTTTTTTTTTCGGAGATCATGGAACAAAATATGCTGGATCTTCCAGTCCCATTAGCCCATCCCAATCCCGCGCCTCGGCACTGAACTTGAAGACCGTACTGGCGATCTTCCGCACCGTGCCCAGCATGCGCTCCAGGGGACGCACCTGTGAAGTCATCGTTCGTGGTGAGTTGTGGAACTCGTTGGAATGCTGGTGAACATATGGCAGTGTGTCAAAACCTTGTACCCCTGTAGTTCACATCAAAATAGCTGGGATTTATGGATGTTCATCCCACTAAAAATGGTATTTATAGGTATTGATCCATACCCATATAACTTAACTATCATATAACTCAACCGTGGAGTGGGAACGTAGGTGATCCAACAAGCGATCATGGTGGGTTTTGAGCAAACCTCCAGTGATTTAACATAGACCCTGCCAAATAGAGGGTTGAAAGACTAGTTTCCACTCAAACTTGGCTATTTTCCGGGTCTATATTAATTTGGTGGATATTATTAATGGCGAGCACAATCTGTTTGGGATAAGATGGAGGGGTAACTGTGGTAATCAACTATAATCATCTATAATCAACTAAACCCATGGGGATGTTGGACCAATTTGGACAATCATCAACGACTGGTTCAACGACTGGTTGGTGTTGATCCTTTCAAATCCCCAACACCAAACACGTCAAACACGTGAACACGGATCTGTCAAGGTGTCGGGAAACCTGGATGCGCTGGATGCGTTGTGAAGTGAAGTGGTGACATGTGGTGACATTGACATATCCAAGGATGGTGTGAAAAGATGTGAAAAGGTCAAAAATACTTCAGAATTACCCAGAAAAACAATGCAACGCGATGCTATTTGAAAAACAGCGGCACTACTTTGACGTCATTGTTGAAATCAGTTCAAGCTTACATAAAATGGAAAAAATGGGGAGAAAAAAAACTCGACGAAATCTTGTTGCCTCAACTTGTCATTTTTTCTCTCAAGAACCATCCCCAGTTGGGGGTTGGGTTACTGCGGATGGTGAAACAAAATCCCCAGAAGCAGGTGTCACCTGGTATACGGTATAACCCATCCGTAAATTATACAAGGAGGTCCCCCAGAGAAATGAGGTCGTTTTTGTTACCCCGTCTGACGATCGATATATCCACCTCACATGTCCATCATCATCAATCCCTAGTTCTGCTACCCTCTGGTAATTTAACATAGCTATTGAAAATGGCCATTTATAGTGGATTTTCCCATTAAACATGGTGATTTTCCATAGCAAACTGTTAGTTTACCAGAGGGTAGATATATCTCCATGTTTTTGCTGGTCAAATCCCTATTTCTTCCGGAAAATTGCTTGGCTTTAGCCCCGAAATCCGTTGGTTTCAGCCCTAAAACCCATGGGTTTTACAGGACTAGTAGCTCTAAAGTCCACTGGTGAATCATCAAAATCCCATCAACATCCCATGAAAATCCTATGAACATCCCATACCAGACCATTCAAAGTGACCTATGAGATCTCCCCTGGTTTGAGGTCACTGAACCCTTGAAATGGTCACTGAACAATGGCCCAAAATCGTCACAACTTGAACTGCCAGGTCCCAGTTCGAGGTACCGCCAGGTCGGTCACCACGCTGGACAAGGCTAGGCCACAGAAAACCTGAGATCAAGAAGTTGCTTAACTGATTTAATGGGAACTGTTCTTGGGATAAGTAATGGGATTAGTGGTATTGATCAACTTAAGACCATTAACTGATTTAATGGGATAACTCACGATTAAATGGGACTTTACGGGATTTATTATGATTTAATGGGATTTAAATGGGACTTAATAATTATTTGGCCTCTGGTAAATTCACATAGACCCTGAAAATCGAAACTCAGCGTCCAAGCCCTATCTGCCAGGGTCGAACTCTTAATATACTGGAGGGGTAACTGATAATTAACATAGAAATCCATAAAAAACAAGTTATCAGTTACACTTAATATACTTCAGTTTCAGTTTAACATTGATAACTCCATATTAATTAATTTTAATATACTGGAGGGGTAAAACATGACCCCATTTGGAGTTGATCTTCACCAACTTAGCTATCGGCCTCCGAGAATCTTCATGGGAATGTCCATCGAATGGGATTAATGATGGGATATAATCGAAATGTAATGGTGATATATACCATGGGATTATTGGGATACTATTACTATATACCATGATTGGATAGCCATATAATATGGTTATTATATATATATACATAGTATCCATCAATCATTGGTTATATTCCCCCAATATTCCATTAGAATATTCCACTATCCATGAAATATACAGTATTATCCATTAACCATAGAGTAATCTTGTTTGGGAAAATAATGGGAATATGATGGGAATTGGGATACAATTGGAATATAATGAGATATTGTCATAATCTAATGGTGATATTATATATATATATTAATGATTGCTATATATCTACGGATTATAAATGTCTATGGTGATATTTCTATTGAATTCTAGGCAGTTAATGGATTATATTGGGAATAGTTGTCATATGGGGGTACCTCCAAATCATCCATGTTTATTTTCGGATTTTCCATGAAAGAAACCATCCAGCTATGGGGGTACCCCCATGACTTAGGGAACCCCCATATCAGGTGTTCCAAACGTTGATTCAGACCTTGTCGACCGCCCGCCAACTCCTGCAGAGGGGAAAGCTGTTGGTATCTTTTCATGTAACCTCCTGAAGAAGCGAAAACTCTCCCGTTGGTCACTTTGGTCCCTTCAAGGCCACTCGGGTGTGTCTGAAAATGTACCCCCCAAATGTCCAATTTTAAAAGGCTAATGATGATTCAGCCATGGATTGAGATTGAGAGGTGTTCAAGCACAAATTTCAGACAACGCCACAACTCAAAAACCAGTTTTTTTGCGCCAGATCTGCTGCCAGGTATCCATGATAATGATGATGAAGACCATGGTCCCCATACTGAAGCCAGCCTGTCTCAGGTTATGGTGCCGTCCTGGGGGATGGGATGAAAAATCACGGCCGAAACTGTCCGTGCAGCACGGGGACCTGACATCGGCCATTTGGGGTGCCAAGAGATTAACTTCTCACATCCAGTTTTCCCCACATCCCATCTGGCACCCGGCTTCTCACTCTCATGGGCATCCAAATGATCATCCAGTCACCCCCAGTCATGGTAGGTTTATTAAGACGGGTCCATAAACCTACAGGCTGCTGGTGACCCAGCCTCCACTTGTTTCGGCACGTGCATATTCACCTGCACCTGAGGGCTGGATGGTAAATTGGGCAAAAAGAAAAGAGGGAAAATACTCCAGTTCTCCCCACTTGTGGATATACTTTGGTTGAGAAACCTTGATAGAAGTTCATGAAAACTTCCGAGATTTGATGTTGCTTGATGTCTTTATCAGGATCAAACATATCTGTCTGGTTGATACTGGGTCACCAAATTTGGGACAAATGCAACCAAATGTGCAGTTGCCTGGTTGTGCAGTCCTGGAATAATGTCACGTTTAAGCCTTAAGCCGTAAACCCGTCTTTCGCGGAGCCATGTTTGTCACCACCAACCAAATGATTTTGTCAGACCCCTTGACAAGATTACAAGATAAGCTTAGATCAGATCTTATTCGACCCTTTGAGAATGGCCAGCAAACATTTCAACCATGTATCAGCCACATTGACCATGTCAAGCAAAATATTCTCAATGCAACCGATGCAACTGATGCAACCGAGAAAATATGACAACATCATACAACATCACTCTAAGACCCATCAGTCGCAAGTCCCCCGTGCGCCCAGCCTGAAAGTTCTGGTTGAACACCAGCAACACTGAGGACATTCGTGGTGGTGCTGGCGCAGCCGCGGACGGTTGTTCGGACTGACTTTGGTGCGCGACCGGAGGTGGCATTTTGTCATTTTCACATCACATCAACAATCCCCAGTCGTCATCACCTCACCATAATTTTGTGGCATAAACATGCATAAACCATACCCAAATAAGCCAGCGAGTAATTCATTGGTTGCCCGCAGTTGCCTTGAAGTCGATGGAGTTCTGCATTGAGTTTTGAGGGGCAGATTAAGCACCAAAATCGAAATGACAATTCTTGGAGAGTCCTAAAAATATGCCCAAAAACAAATGCTGCAAACCATCATCAACATGAAAACAAACACCAAAAGCCAATCCATCAACCATCAAAACAAATCACCAAAACAATCACCGAAGCCATCAACCACCAACAAAATCACCAAAGAATCGTGACATACAGTAGATCAGTAGTTGGTATAATTATCTACTGATGCTTTCCATCCCCATGATTGTTTCTTATCCATGATGATAATCCCATTATAATCCCATTATGATCCCATTATAATCCCATTCACATCCCCAAGCGAGACGTCGCCTGCGCGTCCCGAGCTCCACAAGGCCACTTGCCCCGCGATCCCCGTGCTGTCGGTGGTGCAGGTGAACTGCTTGTTGCCTGGCACCCGGCAGCTTTCAAGAAAGCAGTGAGAATCAGTGATGCTTATGGTTCTTAATGGGGTTACACAACGACATCAGAAACCAGCCAGACATCAGTTACTGTACATTTCCGATGGTTTCGACATCAGTTACCATAACCATGAGTCAGTGTTATACATTCCATATGTTGGTTCTTTTACACTGACGACATCCCTGGTTTTTCGGGCCATAACTGTGGGCAGTGATGGATTGATGATCCGATCACAGTGTTTCCAGTGCCGAATCCCTGAGATATCCCGGACTTTTCGAGTCATAATCCATTTACCATCCTTTACCCTCTGGTAAACTAACATAGGTATTGAAAATGGCCATAGAAATAGTGGATTTGCTGTTAGTTTACCAGCCTTTAACAATCCATTTCAGTCGGATAGGGTTGTGACACTTGGTCATAGGCATCCCTTTACTGGCTATCCTATCCAGTTCAATTTGTGCCGTCCATGGTTTGACTGTCCATTCATGTCCATTGCAGTTGTGTATATTACTATCCACCTACTCATCCTTTAACTGTCCATTGACCCTCCTTTTACTATCCATGTATCGTCATTGAACTCTGGACCTACCCTTTCTTAACTTTCCACATCCATATACCGTCCTTTAGCATCCTTTAGCTAGCAATATATATATATAACATGAATATATGATGGTAGATGATGTAGATAAGCCATGATATATATATATATATTCCATGATATAGCCATATTCATGAATGTAGATGATGTTCCAAACCGCAAAGCCACGGATGTCCGTCTCCGAAAATCCACCGAGAGAGTCTCGAGACGACGACTCTCGGCCGCCGCACCGTCAGAGTCTCTGGATTCAACGCCGATACACGCAGAGTAGGGGCCGTAGTCCTTGGACACTTTCGCGGAGGAAGTTGGACCCAAAAAAAAAAGGGTCCTGATTGATTTTATTAAGGCAATCATGTGGGTAAAACACTGTCATAAACCAGCCATTTGGGAATGGTTTATACTATCTAAGTCAAAATAGGGAAATATGAAGAGTCATGTGGAAATGTGATGAACTATACTGCAAATATGTTGGTTTTAAAACGTGTTGAAAGGACTTTGGTCCCCCCTTTTTGTGCCCAAGACCTTCCATCACTCGGGGTCAGGCATGTCGGGAGTAGAAGTCCTGGCAGCGTAGTGGTATCACCGATGGAATGGGAATGGGGCGTTCTTGGGCAATGTGTATATATATATACATATCTGTGCTATCATATTACATAAGTATCTGTGTATAGATATATTTTTGTATAATATAGCATCATAATCATATTTTCCTACAACTCCAAATGCACATCTCGGAAATTGTGAGGTTTCACGTACCTGGAGCATCCGTATTGCAAAGATATCTTGATCGGAGCTTCAACTACAGCCTTTGGCTCCATTGTACCAATTGTCTACCAACATCTGGCCCACTTTTGGAGAAACAAAGTGGTGAATACTCCATACATGGAGCATGTCAGTTGATGTTTGTTGATGGTTTGTTGATGTTTGTTGATGTACGTTGATGTTTGTTGATGTTTGTTGATGTTTGTTGCATCAAATTATATATATATATTATATATATAAACTTAGAGGAAGCCTTGGTTGGCATTGATCATCGCTACCAGCTGGACGTCCATGGGCCACTTGGTCTGTTGGAATCTGCTGTCATGCCCTCAATGGACTGGGCAACCTCTATGTCTCTATGTGTCTCGTGGTAGGCTTCCTCTATGTTTGTTGGTGAATCCAGGTTTCAATCCATGTTTCTCAGGTCAACATGCCATAATTTCTCATGGCTCAACTCATCGAGTGTTGTGATGAAAACATCCATCTGACTCATCTTTGTTGGGCAAATATTGGACTGTCCTTGCAGGACAACAAAAAAAAAAGTTGAGGTGGCACTCCCTATTGATGGTGGCATTCAACCACCGGTCGTTTTGAGGTCACGAAATAAATTTACTCGAAGGGTTGAAACCATGGTTTCACCCAATTAAGTGGGTAATTTACTTCATCCTTAGATTCCAAACCTGTCTACAAAGATGCTGTAGAAAATTCATGGGTTCCTCCAAAGTTCAAAAAGAACCTCATTTTCGCGGTGAGGTCGACACACCGAGCCAGCCTTCATCAGATTTAACTCAGCCATGACATCGTCATTCCTGCGGCCAGAGGGAGCTGGAATCCAACAGATTCCCAGATGGCACCCCGATGCCCGCTGGCCTCTGGTCTAAGACGTCCACTGAGAGACGGTTGACCCATGTCTGCAAGGAGTAGTCCTGGTAGCAAGGCCCGTGCTTCATGGTGAAAAACGATGTTTTACACAACCATAGTGGTAGTACCATCTGGTAATTCTTATCATTTCAGACAAAAAGATACCAAGTGGTGAAAAAATGTTGGAAATTTAAGAACTGATTCTTATAATTATAATTCATTTATTGGAACTCCCCCTCAACCAAGGCATATGTAGAACTGGGGATGACAAAAAAATCTGCGTCCACGTCATTGGTGCAAGCTGCTGGCAACCAGCAGCGGCCCCAACGTACCCCGCCCTGGGTCCGACTGTGGAAATGTCCAAATGTCGAAGAGAGGAATCACCTTGACCGAAGGAGTCAGACCCCACTGGGATCGAAAATCTTATTGCGGCCTCCAAAGTTGGGACGTCCAGGCTGTTCAATTGCGGCTACAGTAGGTCACACCCTGAAACATTTATGGGTTTGTCTGAAAAGTTTGCGTGTGTGTGTGTACATATACAGTACATATATATAACAATAATAATAATAAATGATAATAATTATAACAATAATAATTATTATTATCATATAGATAATTGAATCATATATATATTGAATAATATATATATATATATACATATGTATATGTCTATACACATATATGTATATATCATATGTCCCAAACATCGTTGGTTTATCATAGTTTCCCTATACAGTCATGGTACAAACATGTACAAAACACCATGTTCAACACCGCTGAGGACTGAGCCATGACCAAAATAATGGTGAGACAGGCTACGCGCGTCGCGACCCTCAGCGACGTGCTGGGTGAAGGCCAACGATGGTTGGGAAACTGAAACGACGTAGCCCTCCGGATATCTCCGGTAGTGCCCCTGAGCTATGTTGGTTTATCACCTCAAGAAATGAAGCTAGTTTAATATCTCTAGATCTACAAGTCAACAGCTGCTATTGGAGTTATAAACTCTAATTGTTGGATGTGATTGATTATATTCCATTATACAACCACTATGTTTCCTCACTATCCCCTATTATACCCAGATATTTGTGTATATACATAATGTAATGTTGTTTACATCCCATATACAGTATATATAAATATACTAATTTAGTATATACTAATATATAATAATATATATATATATGTTTATACATACCATAACATAGCATAACAAGTCATATCAACCACAACTTATTAAGTTGGTAATACCAGGTTCCCCAGAGCCCTTGGGCCCTAGCAGATTGGCCAGTTGCCCTGAGATCATCGAGGCAATTCCGGTCCTGATCATCGAAGCAACGAGCCACAAAAGCCAGGAAAAAATGGGAGAAATGGGATGAAATAGTTAGAAATTATCTATAATTATGATATGATATCGAAAGTGATCATATATATCAGGGTTCAGATAAGGGGGGAGGAGTTGTGCAGATGGTTTTGGTAGATACAAAGCGGAATGCATAGGGTGCACAACTACAAAATGCAGTGCGTGTTGCTTTTTTTGCAGCTACAAAATGAAGAAAATAACTCTTTCTGGCTCGGAAAATAATTCAAAACCAGTAGTACAAAATCCAATGCATCTGAAGTTAAAAAATAGCTGAACGTCGGAATTGCTAACATGATTTTTCCCAATGACATTTTGTAGTTGGGCCTTTGCCATCCAAAGTTCCGACCAACATAAATTCGGAGAACATTTTGTAGTTGTTAATGATTGAATTTAGTTGGATCAAGTGTTGACCCCGTGCAGTTTGTTAGATGGCATTCTGTAGCTTCATGATCTGTTTGTGTCCATATACATGTCACGCACTGTTTCCTTTTTTCCACCTCTTCTCACCTCTTCAAATGCAAAATGCAAATGCGATTTAATGTTGGATGTTTCAACTATTCAACTTGTACAACTACAAAATGCTAATGAAATTTTATGTTGGATGCTTCAACTAACTCAACATATACAACTACAAAATGAAAATGATGATTTGAAAGGAATCAACTACAAAATGATTCCAAATACAAAATGGGGGGCACAACCCCTCCTGTTTGTACAAAAAAATCCTGGCTGGCAATCTGTACTGTAGCCCAAGTCCTCCCCATTTCGTAGCTGAAATTTGAAGGTGGATTCATATATAGTTTTTAATCCAACGAAAATGCTGGGAATTCTCTGATTTCAACACTGCGAAAAACCCACTGCAAAGTGACGAGTTGGGATTTCACGGCTTTGTTACGCAATCCAATTGGATGCCATCAGATGGTCTGGGAATGTCCTGGGGTCCTGGGGCCCCCGGCTGGTTCTCGTCCTGTTTGTCGCCGCCCGCCAAGAAGGGCAGAAAGCGCAGGAAGCGCAGCACACGCGACAAACGTCCCGCGCGGGCCCCGACCTGTCACAGTTGGAAGGGAGTGCTGACAGGCGTTGGGGTCGAAAACCCAAAATGGTGGCTTTGTCCAACAAAAATGCTGTGTGTTGCGAAGAATTCTGATGGAAAAATGGGGTATGGATTTGAATCAGGGGTGCAACGTCGCATTGAAATATCGACCGCTAGAGGATATCATTGATATCATCTTCAGACATCATCTGATTCAGGTGTTGCAAACCTAGGAGAATGAGACGTTCACCTTTGCTCAATCTATGGGTTGACCTCTACAGGATCAGAAACCCTGATTGCAGAATCCAAAAATTCTTGTAACTTCAAACTCAAAGCTGGAAGGAGTGGAGAAGCCATGAATCTTGAACTACCAACCGGTGATTTTTGTGGACAACTGGCAGAGTCCCTAATGATCCATGGCGAGCCATGGGGTGGGAGATAACCCGAAACGCATCAACTTTAAGGACCATCCGGGTTTTTCCTGAAGATGTTCTACCTAACTTCAGCTTGAGACCAGAATCGATGGCATCTATTGTCTGCTACTATCACTTTGAAAATAGGCTACCCCCCCCCAAACAAAAAAAAACAGCTTTAAGACCTCATCGTTCCCATGAAAAATTGCTAGTGAATTCGGAAGAATCCGTCATTTCCAATCAAGCCCAAATATCATAATTGCTTCTTGAATGACCATTAATTTCAGTGTTATCCCGGTTGTATCCACATCAGACAGTTTAAAAAATCTCTCCCCATGATATTCACTGTGCATACCCCATTTATATCCCTTATCCACTATCCAGTAGTATTAGTAAAGCAGTAACAAATCATAACCCAGCCATATTTTCATGGTTTGAATCCCACCCATCCCACCCAAAATGGTCAATTTGGGGATGGTGGGGCTACCCCAATAGCTGGATGGTGAATACTTCATGGAAACTCCGAACATAAAATATGGATTGAAAAAAATCGGCTGATCCTAATTATATTAAAACCATTCAAAAACACATTTTCAACTAGATTTTCCACTATATTAAACTACATGAAACCATCCATTATCATGGCATTTTCTCAATGGTTTCCATAACGGCACCTTCGCGGCCCTGGCAGCGCGCAACAGCATCAGATTCGCCGTGGCATCGGCATTGTTCGACGCCTCGGAAGCAGCGGTTTCAACCGGCGGCCAAGGCATGGCAAACCGGCCAGGGATGTGGCTGTGGATGTCTGAAAAGTCGTGAAAAATGGGGGTAAATCCTATGGTAAACTGTCCCATAGCTATTGAAAATCACCATGTTTAATGGGGAAAACTCACTATTTCTATGGCAATTTTCAATAGCTATGTTAAATTACCAGAGGGTAAATCCTATAGAAATGAGCCATAGAACTAAATGTTGGGATGATTCAAAAATATGGATTTAGGGATAGATGTTCAAACAAAGCCATGGTGTTTTTGAGAAAACTTTCCGTGGAAGTGAATCGATTAAACTAATTACAATTGCTTAATTCACTTGATTTTCACTGACTTACCGTAGTTTGGCCCATAAAACCCGACTCATCACAGTTCTGGTTATCTATACCAAATTGCATCCCAATATCAATATATATATATGTATATAATATATATATATACATCCAATATATATATATAATTCAATTGTGTATCCAATGTATGTCCCAATACAAAATTCCGGATATAATCCAATATAGCTATACTGATACCAATCTATACCAAGACCCAAAAGATACAGAAGATCGCTTAAAATCCCAAAAAATTGAGTATAGCAACTCAAACTTCATCCAAACTCCTCTTCTGTATCGAAAATTTTGGTGACTTCATCTGGTCGAGATGTCGCTTCACCAAGGGACAACCTGGGCTTCATCTGCCCGCGCACCCAGCATGAAGGAGATGTCAAAGATCATGGAGACTGTGCCTCGGTGACCGGCACAACGATGTATATAGATGTTAAAACTAAGGGAGATCTAAGACAGACACCGTTAGAATATGATTGACTTAGTTAGAAGACAGGAAGAAAGAGAGAGAGAGAGGGAAAAAAAAAGCACACATATATATATATATATTTATATATATATATATAATAATATAATTATACAGTATAATATATATATATATAGTAGGGGGTGGACATGGCTAGCCTACAATACTCTGCCAAGTTCAGACTTCTCGAAGGCTGGCCATGCCGGTGATTCATCGAAGCCATGGGCGTTTCGGTGGCCATTTTTCGCGGGGGATTTACTCTGGGAACCATTGAATAATTCTATGAATATTAATGTGTTGAATGCTACAATATGAATTAATATTAAGAGAGATTTGTTAATCTTTGCGAAATTTTGCAAATATCTTTGGGAACTCAGGGTTTACTATTGATTAAATTGATAACCATTGATGGTTGGTTGAAGTATTGATTACCCTGTGGTAAAATCCGTCCGAGGTTCCGAAGATGTCCATGAGCTGAAAAAAGCTCAGGATGTAGTGTGAATCCTCAGCCAAGGGATGTGGATGGATAATGATTAAAAAAAAAAAATCGCGGAAATCTGTCTGGATCTAACCAAAAGAAATGAGAATTCCTGATGGAATATATATATATTATATAGATATACACCTTTCAATAGCATTTTTAGGGAGACGAATTTGACCAACTCTTTTGAGGGTCACCCAAGGCAGGCTTTTGACCCATCCCTGAGGCTCGGACAACAACACTGAGAATCAGCAATTCCATGGTGAAAAGCACCATCACCAAAGTAAGCACCTCATCTCCGGATCAAACTGGAGTTGGTACATGAATAATCTCTAGACAGTTTGTCTATAGTATACTACCATAATATACTACTATAGTATACTACTATAGTATACTACTATAGTACAATACTATACCATTATTCTAGATTATACCATGATTCTATAGTATACTACTTTTTACCTACTTGCAGATGGAATATCAGTTGTATCATCCCATACCGACTTCAGGTCCAGGATGGTCTTCTGGGGCCCCCGGCAACGTCAATGAACACGGTGTCGTTGACTCCAGCCAACACCCAAATGTCGGGCATAAACAATGCGAGTAGCAGCGCTACCACCTTTCGCGGTGGTAAAACCCACAGCTTTCCCATGGTTTCCCATTGGGTTGGTACTTATAAGTTTTGCCCTCTGGTAAACTGTCCCATAACTATGGAAAATCACCATGTTCAATGGGAAAATCTCCCACTAAGTTCATCCATGTTCATCCAGAACCTGAGTTCCGGACCATCAACATGGCCCAATTTCGGCCTTGCAACATGCTACCTCAGCACGGCAGCGACCGCCAAAATTCCTATGGTTTTTGATCTGGTCATGGCTAACATATAGGCTATGAAAAAGGCTATGGAAATTCCATGAACATCACCATGTTTCCTAAATCATGATAAATCCGCGAGAAACAGAGCTGCTTCCGACTCAGAGAACATCCGCGAGAAATTCTGACGAATGAGTCATTGGTGATCATCACAAGTACTGTGTTGAAAATAGACATATCTGAAACCACCAACCAGCGACAGCTTGATGTATATGTATCCCCATGTTTGCTGATGATCTTCCGATTGATTGTCAGTATATCCTCGACTTTTTAGATGGCTTAAAACATATTTGAAGCCACAGGTCACCAGATTCCTTGATCATCAATCCATATTAATCTACCCAACATTTTGGCAGTTGGATTTCCATTGAAGTTGGTAAATATGTTTAGATATCTCCAATTTAAGCGACTGAAGAATTTCACATCTCCACCATATTTTGGTGTGTCTGAAGATGGAGCACTGTTTTTCCGATATGCCCGGAAAAAAAAAACAGGGGAAAAGGGAAAAACATGACAACACTTGGCTTGTGGAGTATCCTATTTTTAGACAAAGACATATATATATATACATATCATATTGTTGATCTATCCCGTTAACATCGATTAATTATAGTCACCACTACTACTCAGAATACTGTATGTGTTTTTTCCCAAATTTTGTTCTAGTTGGCTTTGTACCCTCATTTCTCCCAGAAAAGCTGCCAGGAAAGGTGCTGCCGTCCGGATTGGGAGCCCGCACGTAACGCGACCGCCACATTACTGCTGTACCAGCCTCGAACAGGGTACGGGAACCCCAAAAAGATTCTAAAAAGGTAGATATGGAGGTTTCCTAGAATAGGGGTACCCTAAATCATCTACTTTAAGAGCATTTTCCATGAAATAAACCATCTAGCTATTGGGATCTATTGGGGTACCCCCATGTATGGAAACCCCCATATGTATCACTCTTCTAAGGTTTGATTCGATATTGAGCAATTTGAAGTCACTATGTTTGGATTGGATTTTGCTTCTACATCCGACATGGGGGGGTGCTATACCTGATGATACCTTACCGGTCGGAAGGGATGTATGCCTATACAATATGTATGTAGGTGTATGTATACATATGTATATTATATATATATATATTATGTATATTATATATTATATATTATCTATATATATATTATACATATATATATATGTGTACAATGTGTATACATCTATATATATATTGGTGGAACGGACTAAACATGTGGCTACATGATTTCACCCCTTTTGTTTTACTCGTTCTATCTCGCTGTTGCGTATCCCAGGTTTGCGGTTCAATTCTCCATTGTTTGGAATTTGTAATAGTACTGTATTGTTTGGAATTTGTAATAGTACTGTATGTGTATATATCTGGGTAAATTATAATATTTCACCAACCTGAATTAAGGCCATTTTGGGATGATTCCCCTTATTATCCATGATTCCAGTGAGGTCGCAGTGAGGTCGTTATAATTTGCCCAGATATATATATATATATGTGATATATATATATATATACATGTGTGTGGCTAAATTTCCCTGATTCACCAATCTGAAACCTGCCGCCGGCGATGGGGATGAAAAATCCCCCAAATATTTTTCAGTCGCAGTGAGGTCGCATTGATTTATCCGAATATATAACTATATGCTGCTTATATTTCTGCCGCTTTTTGTGGATATTACATGATATTACATCATTACCCTCCGGTAATCAAACATGGCAATGGAAAATCCGCATACAAATGGCTACATATTGGGTATACCCAATGTTCAGACACCCAAATCATATCTATTTCGTTGGCTATATATCATATATCCTCTTGTATCCACATCGAATTTGCATTACATCTCCATCGTTGGTGAAACACCAGACCGTTGATGTTTTTCAATCCCTACACCCAAACAGCCCAAATAGCTATGCTTGATGAATGTTGGTGATATATCCAAATTCAATCAAAAGACGTTCACCAAGCATAGCTATTTGGCCTATTGAACATACACATAGGAATATTAATGTTGGTCAAAAAACACAGGAAATCCCATTGAACAATCACCATGATGATTTTCATCCATCCCTGCCCAAGGATTCCACAACTTCCAACGCTCCAACTTCGTCGCCAAGAGACGGCTGGAGGCTAAGGCCAGTCGGACTTTCGCGATGGCGCCTGCAGGATCGACACGGCCGACTGCTTTTTTAGTGACCAAAAATTGAATCAGGTTACCATCAACAAATGGGATTTAATGGAATTTAATGGGATATATATATATATGTATATATACATATAATATGTATATATATATAATATATATACATATGAATACAAATCATCGACAAGATTTTGGGAGTAAATCAGGAACTGAACCAAATGACAATTGGTTTTAACCAATAAGAAATTGGAAACTAACAGACAAAATGTGTGGGTTTAATTGGGATATTAATTGGATGTGAATGAAATCATTGGACAAATTGCATCAAATTGCTATAAAACCAACCACGTTGTGCGAATACAATGAGGAAATAATGTGAGATATACCCTCTGGTAAACTAACATAGCTATTGAAAATGGCCATAGAAATAGTGGATTTTCCCATGAAAAATGGGTGGATCTTTCAATAGCTAACTGTTAGTCATTACCAGAGGGTAACCAACAAGATCCAACAAGGTAGGTTTGTCCAAAAATGGGGAATCTTCCCAACTTTCTGCCATTGCAGGAAGGAGAATGAGTTTCTCAACCATCAAGGAGAATGGGGTCCCCAGGATTCAAGAGATCCCCAAAAATCCCAGAACCTGCCGCAGCCTTTAGGCTTCCAAATAAGGTTCCAGGGTGCGCATCATCAAAAAATGAGGGCTATATATATATGAATCATACTTAATCCATGAAATCTATTCAAATCTCAGATACAACATGATACAACAAATAGAAAATATCATTAAAATGATCAACCAAGACAAACTCTGAGTTTTCGCCCTTGAGATCCTGGATGCTCCTGAAACCGCAGACACCCCGACTTTGGATTTTGACCCATCCTATAGGCAAGTCTTCCATTCGAAACACGCTTAAAATGTCCTAATATTTCCCAATCGTTTCACATGATGTTCCCACATGTTCCGATGATTTTCCCATGATTTTCCCATAGTTTCCCATAGTTTCCCCTTTCCCAAAAGGCATCGTCCCATCCCGAAGCGTTTTTCTCGGCGTAAATCAGGTGACCTGCCAAACCGGCACCGCAGCTCGTCTTTTTGATCTCTACGGACCTTGCTGGGAGACCATCAGTCGTCCATGGCCGAATTCATTGAGATCTTAGATGTTTTATTAATGATGTATAATGTAATAACTATCTTCATATTCACTATCTTCATGTTAACTATCTTCAAACACTATCTTCATTAACTATGTTCATCAACTATATTAATTAACTAGATCTACTAAATATCTTCCAATATCATGAATTAGTAGAATTGGACTACTCTCTGGTTATTTAACATGACTAATATATGCAAAATGGATCAAAATGGCCCATTTATGTATCGATGATGAAAATGATGAACTACTGTATCATAAAATGGTGATTGTCCATAGCTACATTAAATTACCAAAGGGTAATTAGAGAGTGGGGAATATAGTCAGTGGATTTGGATTCAATATATCATAGTCTGCAGGCCTGCAGGTACCATAACCAAGTATTAGCTAATGGATACTCCTAGAAGGCGAATATATTCCATTAACTATTTTCCAATATGTTTTGCAGTGGAATTTGTCATTAATCATGTCTTTCTTTTAGGACTAACCAGTGGACTTGAAGGGATTTCCCATGGGATTAACCTGATGATTGGGATTTCTGGAGACCCAGCTCGGGATTCGGCCACATGTTCTCATGCAATTTTCGGGTGTTTACCCCAACAAAAAAGGACAAATAGCTATGGGAAAATCGATCAAAACCATCCAGGATACGAGGATCCCTGACGCCATGCCAAGGGGTTGCGACGCTATGGGTTTTTTTCGATTTTTGATTCATCATTCGCCTCACAAAATCTGAAAAATAGATTGTGAAATGTGCGAAATGTCCAAAGTATCTCTGAAATTATGGATTTCACATGATTTCACGAATCATGGATTTGTGTTTTGCGGGATGTTCAGAGTATAAGTGATAACTCCCTCGGCCATCGGAGGAACATCTTTGGGACCATTGAGTTTAGGGGGATGGGGTCCCAAACTGGGCCTGAAAATGGAGTATACACCATTGTATATACTGAGTATATACTGGTATACCCCCAGCCCAGCTTGAGGGAAGATGAATCATTGGATCCGAAGCCTATTTTGAAAGCCAAATGGAAGTCATCCTGAGGAAGTTGGAAGGAATGTCTGTTTCAAATCATGTTCAACCGGGGATATGCCAAGACTTAACTTGTATAGCCCAGAACCGGACGGAGCATTGAAATTAGAGGATTACCTGTTCAAAATGTCATGCCACAGGGATCCCCAAGATGAGATTTGCCAATCTGCAGGTGATCCAACACAAAGTGACTGCTTCTAAGCATCTTACAGAAATATTTCAAGTTGTTTTTCTTCATCCAACGAGAGTGCTGGTTGAATCCATAATCACCCAGTGGGTCCTAAAAAAAAACCAGCCACCTGAAAGTCATCCTGAGACCCCAGCTTTCTCTGATCAGCCCTGTTGTCCTGTCCACCACTGGTGAGTGAGGCAGACACCGAGTGTCGACCCTTCACATGGACAGGTGGCTTGTCTGCGGATTCTCTCCTGGCAGCGGATTCGCATCAAGCCACAGCCGGGTTTTGATCATCCTTGGGGACGATCCGAAAAAACTTTGGCTTGGCTGAAAATCATGAGAAACCCCCCACCGAAAACCCACCGAAAGTTGATGACTGATCATCATCTTCCCCAGTTTTGAATGACAACTTTGGGGCTATGCAGTCCTTTTTGAGCCATACCCATCTCAGATTATAGCAGTCCTTGGAGTGGTTACAGGAACCGAAGCGGAATGGTCACCGTCACCTGCAGGTAGAAGGAAGCCCATCATGCTGGCTGCTTCATAAGGCTTCCGACCATGGATTATATAACTAGCTAGTGTAACTAGCACAAGAAGTTGTATGAGAATCCATGTATAACTTACAAGTAGTAGAATGTAGTATAACACGCATGATAGGAAAAAACCGGTTGGTACTTCGGACGGCATTCTTTGTAATGCCTCCTCAAGATTTGTCTAAAACCCCGGTCGATCATTTTTTTCGGGTGTCTATCCCGAAACAAGTGGGGTTTGTTGGTACTAAAAATTATCCCCATAATCAAACAGCCCAGGGGTTTGTTGATCCACAATTGATGTGATTGGTGTAATTATACAAATATAGATACGAATTTAGATTTAGGTGTTGGATATTAGATATTGGATATTTGATATAGATATAGATATATATTAACCCCTATGAGGTATCATGGTATGAACGTCCAAATGTTTATCTGCAAGTTGATGGGACGTGTCTTCTTGGTTCTTCATACCCAGTGGCCCACTGTTGGAAGTCAGTCATGTTGGAGCTGGCTTTGTTTTTTCCATGCTTTTCTTATGAGATGTGATGGTTCATGAAAACTGTCCCTTCAACAAATTCTAGGAGTGAAACGCGCATTTTGGAAGTCATATGCAGCTTGTGTGGCTTCTGGCCCCTCTCTTGTGGCTCAAGTCGCTTCTGACCCCCTCGTTTTTTCTTATTTGCATAATCATATATTTCCAGATACATACATACATATATATATATTATATATATAGTGTATATATATATACACAGTAAATCAGTATGGATAATTTGTTTTACTTGCATTCCAATCTATTTGCTTATTATAGTATAGTCCTATATTTCCACTTTGATACATATTGTATCATATTATGTCAAAAAAAACTCTGGATCCCTCTGGTAATTTAACAGTTTGCTATTGAACATGGCCCATAGGAATAGTTGATTTACCCATCTACCCATTTATTGATGTAAGGTAATTTACCGATCTATTAACCACTATTTAACATAGCTATTGATTACCCATTGAAACTAGTGATTTTTCCATAGTCATGTTAGTTTCCCAGAGGGTAAACCATCGCCACAACCAGCTTCGCTCTTGGCCTGGCAAGACCATCGTCGGCTCAAAGGCTCCCTGGGACGCCGGCGTTTCCCCGAAAAAAACCGGTGGAAAACCCATGGCTTTTTTAGCCTAGGAAAATGATCTACATTCATGCCATCCATGCTGGGGGAAACCCACATCTAAATCTATGGGACAGTTCACAGGTATACCCTCTGGTAATTTAACATAGCTATGGAAAATCACCATTTATAATGGGTAAATCCACTATAAATGACCATTTTCAATAGCTATGTTAAATTACCAAAGGGTATCCCATTGATATCCGTTACATCCAGTGGTATCCCCATGCAGATCCAGGACACCACAGATTTGGGCTACCAGATTTTGAACCATGCACAGATGGGACAGATGGGACCCAGAAAACAGATGGAATTGGTGCTTTCTTACGCCATTTTTTTTTGAAACAACTTGATAAAATCAGCAACATGGTTCTTAAATATATATATATATACTGGGATCTAAGTGGCAACAAACATGAGTTTGTTAACCAAAAATGATGCTCCGGGAGGATATAGGGTATACGGTATATATATATACTATATACACTAATATTTTTTGGGCTTTGCTACCTCTTCCAGCAGGGGAAAATTTTGGCTCCATGGGGATCATCCGGTGGGAATTTCTCGACCATGCTATTAATTTTTAATAGGTAAAGCAACTATAAATGGGCCATGTTCCAAGGCTATGTTAGTCATAACCATTGGATATAATGGAAATATAACGGGATGTAAATTATGGATATCTATGGGATATAAGTATATTATACCGAATTATACCAACCAACATGATATGTCGGTTTGTCTAGAAATGGCGGGGTGATGTTGAATGGAACATGATACAATGAAAATCTGCGGGTATGCATATATATATATGGCATATATGGCATATAGTCAAAAATATATTCTACATATATTATACTATGGTTGTCGATATAGATAAGCAATACAATCGATCCAATCAACAATATGATATCATCATGGGTTCGGCAAGAAATTGGATAATTATGTATGCCCGAAACTTGCAATACTAATAGGGAAAATAATAACAATAATGATAAACGCTTGGATTTTGGTGTACCCTTGTGGAGAAACCCAATAAAACACTTCGATGATCTGGTTTCTTTGGTGATGGGAATGTCAACGCGGACTGATAAACCCTCAGTTGCTTGTTTGATAATTTTCACTATTTTTGCCTCTCGCCGGTTCATGAACTGCCAGGTCACAGTAATCGTGGGTTGACATTGCCTCTTTATTCTTTCGACAAAAATGTCAGGTTTCAAAGGGGATATACTTAATATCATTGTGTTACTCATGTTACTCACGCCCTCTCATTTTCAGGAGTCAGCCAAGTAGAAGTTTTACAAGCCCTTCAGGGTTTATGGTGGTCAACAACCCCAAAAACGACAAGGCCGTGAATAACCCCAATAAGCCAGCTGGTACAACCTCAAATATGAATCCATCAATACAGGTACTTTGTTCATGGCTTCGCTTTTCCGCACTGGGCTCCCCCCACTGGCATCTTTTGAGCCCCCGCTGCAGCCGCTGTGGTCCATCATCTTTTTGAGCAAACAGTGCGGCAAGCAAGCAGTGACAAGAGTCAACTGAACGAGTTCAGTTCATGGACACATAATTATAAGGGAAATGCTATAGGAAACTATGGATCTATGGTAACTATCCTGCTATATCATGGGATATAATGGGATATAAAGTGGATGTTGGGATATAATGGATATTGGGATACAGCGGGATATAATGGGATATAAAATGGATATTGAGATATGATATGTTTCATGATGATATAATGGATATTGGTATATACCGTCTGGTCATCTGACATATCCATGGAAAATGACCATGTTTATATATATATAATTGGTAAATCATCTATAAATCAGCCATAGTGTCCATAGCCATGCACCGAGCCGACCACGGATTTTGATGTATCATCCACCCCATCGCGGTACCAAAAATTTGACCCAGTGCCCTGTGCCGCATTCTTCGTTGCGAACACACTTCCTCTAAAGACATTCCTGGAACCCAGGGTAACCAATAACATTTAAATAGCGGTTCAGGTGTTCAAAGCTCCGAAAATCGGAAAGTTGTTGGAAATTGTGCATTGGTTTCCCGACGAATTAAACTCTCTGGGTTCGCTGTTGAGATATCTTCCGATCCGTTTTGGTGGTTTTTTTTCTGAGTGATGAAGGGGCTGAAATTCACCATTTTGGTGGATTTTAACAAAAAAAACGCGTTTTTGTAACCTCCGTCTTTGAACTGCCTCCACCCAAGTAGGTCATATCATGTCACATCCTCATTCTGTTGGTTTTGTATGTAGTTGGAATATCTACGTGATGTTGGGAGGATATTCCTATAGTTAGTATAAGGATTTTCATCATCCTTGTCGAAAATTCTCCCCCGAATCATCGGAAACCGTCGAAAACGCCCCTGTGTGAAAAACAGGCGCGTATTGTCACAGGCTTTGTCACTAGGAGACCCCAATGGAAACATGGGGGTTCCCATCATAGGAACCCCCAATTCCAATGGTATTCCAATGGTTTATATTGAAATATCAAAATTGGATTACTGGTGGTATTCCAATGGTGTTATTATTCCAATGGTTATCCAATAATCATTCCAATGATCAATGGTATTCCAATGGTGTTATCCTAATTCATCATCATTTTCCCCACATCAAAAGGACCATGACTGGGGCATTGCCGCATGGCATTTGAACATTTGAACCCCCCCATCACGCCCATCTCTCAGCAGCGTACCACTCCATCCAGGTTGATCTGAAACAGCACCAACAAAACATGGGAAAGCTTCGAGCAACTGATGAGATTACCAGTAATCTTGCAACTGAGAATAATTAATGGGAAAATATGCTACTTCAAAGATTTGGAATCTACTGATTTAAAATGATAGAAACTGAATTTCGTCCGCAAGGACATGCGAGAACCATTATTGGGTAGCCACGACTTGTTTGTTGAGCGAGGTGACTAGTAGGGAAATCCACCCCATAAACATTGGGGATTGATTTTGTTCAGCAGCAAAAATACGGATTTAAATCAATCAACACAAGGCGTAACCATCCAACAAAACATTGGGATTGTTCCCCAGCAAGCGGAAATCCAGCCCTGGCTCAGGTCCCAAACCAGTCCAAACCACAACCAACGAGTACTGGCCAATGTGTCGTTCCATGTATCAACAGAGACGCTCTCTGAAAATTGTCAGCAAATAAGTTGTTTGTAAATTAGATCCCACATGTTTCTTTAAAATATCCATCTTTGTTCCTTAAATCTCGATGTGTGATTGGTCAAATCACACGTCATTTCGGTTGAAAATCCCATTTTTTTTTTGGTGCCTAATAAACCTATACTCATACTAGTAGAGAGAGATGGACATACATGCAAACATATACATACGGACACATACATATTATACATACGGACACATACATATTTACATATTTACATATATATATATATACATATATATATAATTATATATATAATTATATATGTATATATAATTATATATGTATATATTACCTATATAATTGTAATTATATATGTATATCTATATATATATATATAGAAAATTATAGATATAGATATATAGACTATATATATATATATACTGCATTATATTACGAATCGAGATAGGAAGAGCCCAATCTTTGGCGCGGCCTCGGCCAAGAGACGCTCCGCCACGCGGCTTCCCACAGCCTCTGGGCTTCCCAGGGCCTGGAGAAGTTCAGCCAGGTGAAGCCCGGTGAAGAACCAAAATAGGGGTTTTAACCAGCCAAAATAGGGATTTTATGGGATTTTAACCATGTTTTTTTAACAAGCAAAATGTTGATTTTTTTAGGAATCTAATGGGGCAAAAATAGAGATCGAACCAAGGAAAGTTTGTTATTATATATGTATATATATATATATGTTAACCGTCAAACATGTCTTTTATGCAACAGGAATGTAGATTTTAGGCAAAAATCATGGGGCTTCAAACTAAGAAAAACGGGGATTCAGTCGATCGAAAGTTTGGCAGGTTAGTAACAGAAGTTCGGATTGAATACTGCAAATTGGGTTTGGACTTGCAAAGAAAATGACTCAACTTTACAGCAGAAGTGGGGATTTAACGAGCATTTTGTGGTATTTTGAACGAAAATTGGGATTTGACCAACAACAATCAGAAAATGTTGAGAGTTCATCAATGAATGACGGGCATTTAAGCAGCAAAAACTGTGACTTCAACATATGGGGATGGGTCAAAACCCTATCCCCCTTGGTGAACATCAAAATAGCTGGTAAATGGATGTTCATCCCCCTAAAAATGGTATGTATAGGTATTGATCCATAGCCATATTACGGGGAGTTTAGCATCTTTGGAAATCAAATCTGGCAACCATCAGCTGGAGATGGGCGAAGAGCGATGTCCAATGAAGTAATTAAAGGAAGATCAAAGGACTTTTCCCAACGACCAGTGATGGCCAAAGGTTATAGCAGATCTACCATAATATCTATGCTTAAATCGTTTTTTCGAACATAGTAACATGGTTAAACCATGTTAAACAATGTTAAACAGATATCTACCCAGTACCCCAATATCTGTTAAAGGTTGCCACGTTTCAGCTGCCTCGTCATCCTGGAGACTCGCACAGGCATCCGCTGATCTGGGCTCCGTTGCGATTTCACCCACAAGAATGGGGAAAAATTGGGATTTCACCGTTTCACCCACCAAGCATGGGTATGTGTTTGCAGCTTAAGCAGCGAAAATGGATGAAACTGAGGATGTTAAGCTATAGATGCGAAAACCTGTGAAGAATGGGCATGGATGAAAACGGTCAAGTTAGGACGGAACTTTTGGGGACTTCAAGCTTGATGTGTCTGACAACAATTGCTCCTACTGATTCTGAAACATACCTATATGATCCCACATGGGTTTGTCTGAAAATTTAAGGTACCCCCAAGTCCAAGCATGTTTCCCATTGAAATTCCATTTTCGGGTATATTCCACTTTCAAACACACCGCACATGTTTTCCCATACCAGCCCATGAAGTTGAACTGGTTCAGACTTGTCAACAAAGTGGGCTTCCTCAGCCTGGATAAACATGCAATAAATGATGGTTTATACAAAGCAGATATGGGAATATTGGCGATCTTTTTTATATAATTGGGTTTGCTGCATACATGAACAACTCAAAAACATGCAAGCCGTGTTTAAGCCCTGAAAAAACATACATTGGGTACCATCGTTACATTTGTTGGATTGATGCTGTTCTAAAACGGAAAAAAATACGGTTGCTGACATCAAGCGGATAGATATGGCTGCCTGGCGTTTTTTCACATGTCAACTGGGACCCAAACTTGAGACTTCGAGCAATTGTCTCTGCAACCAACGAAATGCCTCGGCATTTCGTCAACCAGTTGGAGGCCAAAAAAACACCCAAACATCCTAAACCTTTCCCAAGGGATGAACCATCGAAACTTCACTGTGGATAAACATGGGTTATGTGTCCGCAAAATTGGGATGTCCATATGGATATCCCCACATGATGTGTACTGAAACGCATGGTGACTTGGGGATCCCCCATGACTGAAGGAACCCCCAAATGGTTCCAATTTCTGCAGCATTTTCCACAGCAGGCACTCGGTCACAGTTTGAAACCTCTAAAACATCGACTGGAAAGAATTATATAGCCATTGGTAATCCACAAAAAAGATGAAAAAAGTCCACAAAAAAGATGAAAAAAAATGGAACAACCCTTCTTTTTTCATCTTTGTTCCAAGCTATGTTTCATCATGCAGGGTTCATGGTCCATCTCCAGCTCTGGATCCCCGACCATAGCCCGGCGAATTCCCACAGGCTTCACCCTCGCCGTCGATGAGTGCAGTGTCTGTGTTACCCTCTGGTAAACTAACATAGCTATTGAAAATGGCCATTTATAGTGAGTTTTCCCATTAAAAATGATGATTTTCCATAGCTATGTTAACTTACCAGAGGGTAGTCGTCTCAGTGTCTTTCCAAAATAACACTGCCAGGAGGAATCGGGATAGAACTTGAATTCATCACACTGTTCGGATGTCCTTCTTCTATGTAAAAATCTGACCATGTATTGCTACACTCTCAAGGGATTCCTTGAAATGGTGTTCAATGAAAATAAGGATCGCAAACTCACCCGGCCATGGCAAATCCATGTCCCACACCGCCTTGCAATGGTCAGTGTAAACCCACACGTCGGGCAAGAAATCGTTGAGCACTGCACGTGCCGAATCCACCATACGAGCGGCAAACTGCGACAGGTCCGACAGGTTGGAACTGGGAGGTGCATCCCAGGTAAGTGGCTAACCCAATCATAGGATATCATAGGCCTCTTTTTTGGGGAATGTCACCAGTTGTCAGTTACTTTATGATACGTTATGCATGTAGGTTGTACAGTATGCCGATCATTTCCAATTCACATGTTTGAAGAAGCCAACTCTTCTCTTCAGTAATTACCTGTCATCCAAGTCAGATGAAAACTATCGAACCCCCCACAAATCCAATAATGAATCATTTATATATAATAATTTACGACCAGAAATGACCACCTCTGTGGCTCCATTGATACCCTCTTTTTTCACCTCCAGGACTTGTCTCTCTCGCCCAGCGGCTCGCCCACAAGATCAGCTTCTCTGAAATTTCACAGAGGAACTCAGAGGAAAGCCATCACATTCCACAATAGAAGGCTTGCAGTTGCTGCCATAGCATTGGACTTCTCTACCTGGCAGTCTCCTTTCTTCACGCGTTCGCTGTTAATCACGCCCAGGTAGCCGTCTTCTTTCTTGTGACCATGCTCAGTTTTTGAACGGATCTTGTCGAAGTCGGTGTAATGGTAGGCAGACCAGCTGGCTGTTTTTTCATCATACCATCCACACATCCACATCTTCACGTTGCCCGGCAATTCAACTGGCAGCTTGAAATAAAATTGTTGTTTGTGCGAGCCTTTTCCGCATTTGTCCTTCGCCTTGCCAATCGCAACCAAAGTTTTCATTTGCTTCTTTTTTGGACCTGGGCCAGTGCGAACATGAGTGCTGATGATCACCCCTCAAGAACGCACTGGCCCAGGTCCAAAAAAGAAGCAAATGACACGGTGCGATGGTCATTTTGCCATCACACAAGACTTCCACGGAGGCGGGTGGACCGCCTTTCTCCGTCAAGGTCCACTTTCCGGCCATCTTCGCCACCACAGGATCCGTTGCCGAAACTTCGTGCGCTGCGCTTGCGGAACCTGAAGAGCCTGAAGCAGGGTTGGGCCTAGGTTTGAACGGTTTAAACGATGTGTAAACCGAAAATGTTTGAACCAATCCGGGGGGGTAGTAGGGGACCTAGCGAATTCGCTTAAACATGTTTATATAAACAAATATGTTTATATAATATAACATGTTTAAACGAATTCCAAGAGATTGAGGACCCAACCGCATGAGATTATGCGCACGTGCAAAATCAAGCACTGAGAAATCTGCTGCTAGTGACATCACCCTGGTGCTTCTTTCTCGCTCACCCGTTCTTACAAGTACTACTCAAATCACTCATTATTACACTTGAGTCTTCCCGGCCGCCCACTTTCAAATGTGGAAATCTGTTTAAAAGTGTTTAAACACGCGTGTTTAAATATGTTTAGACGTCAGAACAAGGTCACAAGATCCGACCGCTCCAATATCAGCGTTGCTATCTCCAGAATCCGATGAATATGTTCAAACATGTTCAAACGGTTTAAACCTCTGGACCTGAGCTTTAAACGTGTTTAAACAGTTTGAGGTTGAAACGGTTTCATGCTTAAAGCTCTTTGGAACCACGGCCTGAAGCCGAAGCCTCCTGCGCGGTCCTTGCGGCAGCACACTGATGTGGCGGGCTGTGGAACGCCAAGTTCAGGGCTGCCATGATGGCCATGAGATGTAGACAACTTGGTAAAGGAACAGCTCCAAGAACATGAAATATGAACTTGCTGATGTGACCTGCGAATCGCCGAATCGAAGGCCTTTAATGAGCAAAAGAGGCCTGCTGGCTTTTTGAGCCTGAAACTCCAAGCCATTTTTCAGCATCCATATCAAATGCACTCCAAAGATCGTTTGTGTGTCTATACTTGTTTCTTCAAATCTGATATGTATTTCCAAATTCATCTTCATATTAGATTGATATTCATCAGCTCTATGGCTCCAAAAATATCCGTTGACTTCGAATATTTTCCCATGGATCTTCGAATGGAACTGCCGTGCGCGTCGCGCCTGCGGGCTGACTTTGGTGGTATAGGCGACACCACGGACACGCTTCACCTGGTCTTGATCTGGTGGACGGGGTTCTGAATCATCAACTTAAATAGTTGTTTAAATAGGGAAACCAGGGGTGACAAGGGGAAAACATGGAAAACCCAATTTCAAGAACCATATTCATGATGTATATATTTATGAGAAGCCCCATGTTAAAGTGAAAAGATGTATTTCCTCCCCATCCAAGGCCAGGATCCCACCTTGCCCTCGTTGAGCAGCTCGATGGGTTGAATGCCCTGCGAAGCAAGGGGGGATCCGGGATATCAACGACGTTTTGTGTGGGGATAATGATGGTATATCCACTCGAAATGGAGATGCCAACCAACAATCATTCCATATGATTCCATTTATTGATGATGACCTATTGTATGACCTATTGTAGGTGAATGATACCAACAAAAAAAAACTCCTGGTCTTAGCTTGGAAAAAGATGTGAGCACTGGAGAAATGGGCAGTGCCGCAGTGCAGATCATCCAAGCCATCCAAGTTTGGAAGTTTAACAAACAACCAAGGTGGGAACGCAAAGTTGAAGAGATTTTTCCAGGAAGTCTCAAGCCTCCCAACTAAAAGTGCTTGGTGCTTGAGCCACCAAACGTCTATCACTTGCGCAGTACCAGGTGGGAAAATTAACAAATGAAACCCGCTGCCACGGCAATCATTGAAGAGCTTTGATCACTGAAATGGGTTGTGCTCTGAAAAACTGATGGCAAACCCCCAAGTTCACCATCCAGTCAATCAGATGTTTCCCATATTTTCCCCAAAAACAGACCCAACTGAGCTTGGCATCGGCGCCTT
Organism: Cladocopium goreaui; assembly: GCA_947184155.2. Lineage (NCBI taxonomy): Eukaryota > Dinophyceae > Suessiales > Symbiodiniaceae > Cladocopium > Cladocopium goreaui. The sequence continues at coordinate 160,984 of CAMXCT020004613.1, read as the reverse complement.
AGTGATGGGACAGCTGAAAATGACTTCGCCCCCACCCAGGGGAGGTGCTCCGCGCTTCAAAATCTGGACGGAACGTTTGAAGGATGAGAAATGGGGACTTCACAGGGAAATCATGAGGAAATTGTGGGGAACTCATGGGATTCAATGTGAATCACCAAGCAACATGAGTCAATCATAGTCGATCCATTTTGAAAGGAAGAACTTTATGGAATGTTCCAGCCTTATGGACGCTACCAGCTGGCAACCAGTGGAGGAGAGTTGATAAGGCAAACTATGTTGGACCCATTTTGCTCAAGGTCTGTCCAAAAAGAAATGTTCAGGGATTCCCCAGCTGGCCAGATAGCCATGTTTGATTAACCGAGTACCCTCCGGGAATCAAACATGGCAATGGAAAATCTCCCATTTACTTCGGTGCTTTTCCCAGCGAACTAAACCTCCATGGCTAGACCACAGGGATCTTCCCAGCCACGTTTGATGACACTGGGGGCTACCATCTCTCTGAAAAATTGAGATCTGGGGAAGTCATGCTGCAAAATGTCCAGCATGTTTTTTGGAAAATGCAGCATGACTTCCTCAAAAAATGCGCTAGACATTTCCGAAATGTGCTTCATCCAATGGGTTGGAAAACATGTGACCCCATTGCCATTTGATGAACAACACTATACCCTCTGGTAATTTAACATAGCTGATTTATAGTGGAATTTCCCATTAAAAATGGTGATTTTCAATAGTTACGTTAGTTTACCAGAGGGTAGATTTGACCAAGATTTGCGGTCTCCGGGATTTCAAGACTTCAGCCGGCCGATCCGGGCCGATATCGGGTTTTTTCAAATGGCCGAGCTGGTGAGGCTCATCTATCCCCATAGATACCCTCTGGTAAACGTTTACATAACTATGGAAAATAACCATTTTTAATGGGTAAATCAACTATAAATGGCCATTTTCAATAGCTATGTTTGTTTACCAGAGGGTAGATCAAATGAAGTACTTCAAGCCCGAAGCATCCAGTCAAGGTTTCCTCAGAATATGCCATGAAAAAAAGTCGTAAATGTTCATCATCCCCTTCGACTTCCCATAATGATCCCATAATGTGTCTGTAATTACCCAGTGAGTGTCCCGTGGTTAAGACCTCATTATTTTTGGTTTATGTTCCCACCATATCGCCATCACAATTGATTTGAAATGAATATATAGGAGTGGTGGTTCTATGAGTCATAACATCATATTGATGGAGAAAAAACACAACAATTTCAAGCATGCATATGCCAGAATATCAATGGAATGTATATAATTCCTCTATGTATATATATAATCATCAATTAAGTACATAGAATCTGGAAAGTTGAATAAATGTTTGAGATGTGAAGAAAACACTATTCTATCTGTTTCAGGATGGCTATATAGCTATATATATATATATAATCGCATGATTTTCCCGACACAAGACCCCAAAATCATCTCAAAACCACATTGAAACCATTGAAAAAACTTTCGTCCTAGAGGCGTTGCATGTCTGGCTAGATAGTAGAATCGTGTCCCATCAGAACGGGATATATATATATATATATTCCTATCCCTAAAAATCATGGCAATAAAATGACCCAATCCAATGATCCACAATAAGTAGACTAGTATAGCAACCTCCAAAAAGATTCGACAACTACTGTAAATTCTCACTATATTTCGGTTTCGGATTTGAATTCTGCATCTTTTTTTGGGGGGATTACTATATCCCAGTCTACCCCAATTTTTTTCCCCAGGAAATGCCGGTGCCGTGGTGCCTTGAAACTCAGCTGTTCCTCCAACCCGAACTTCGCCAGCAACGGCAGGGTGGCGGTGCGGAAGGTATCGCAGGACTGCGCCGGGAGCCGCTGAAGGCTGAGAGGAGCCCCGAGTCCGGGAGCGGAACGTTGTGAGTTGTACAGCAAAAAGATGTTTTTTGGACCACGGAGACTTGGGATCTAACCAAGAGAAATTGGGATCTAACCAGGGATCTAACCAAGAAAAAATGGGATCTAACCAAGAAAGACGGTGAGTTCATCAAGAAATGCTTAATCATACAGATGGCATTTTGATCCGGGGACTCAGATGATCCTTTTAAAGGAGCCCGTCAAACCATAGGTAAGTTGGTAAACATAACCATATAGTATAGATTCTAGATATCTATAGATACTATAGGCTAGCTTTGGATTTCTAGCGGATATATCAAGTTATCTCTGGTTCGATAGGTTTTAGAAACAAACTTACAGCTGGAGCGGCCCTTCTTGCAACACTTTTTCCTGCCGGCCCCCAACGGAGAGCTCCGCAGTGGGTCAAAGCAATGGCCAATTGGCAAGATGCACCGCCCGATAGATGGTGGCCTCTATGGCAGGAATTGAGCGCAGGTGCCTGGAAAAAAAAACCTTTTGTTTACCCAGTGACGTCAAAAGCTCTGGACGTCTTTGGGAGAGAAAATCGGAAATGCATGGGTTTCTGCGGCGGCACTTCCAAACTGAAGAGAATTGCAATCACTTTTTGTGAGTCATCTATTTCCCAAATATGAAAGTCAGATTGGATCATCATCCCAACTATTGGGGAAACCACCAATCAGGTCATCTGTGGGTTAAAAGTTTGTCTTCCTTCCATGTTCATCCAGAGCATGGCACCCACGGCCCATGGCACCACAACGGCCCGGCGAATTCGTGAAGCTTTCTTTGACCCTTTTGAGCGCGGCCTTGAAACATGTTTGAAAGTTAACCAACATCAATGATCTGGTGGTTTCCATAAATGGGGGGTGGCCAAAATGAATGATTTATAATGGAAAATCCCATTTACTGTAAATGGATGATGGGGGGACCACGATTTTAGGAAACTTCCATATAGTACACTGTTTATCATTGGCTAATTATTGGCGATTAACCAACAACATCAAAACATAGTACATAGTAATCGCTAGCTAAATCTGGAACATCCTAGAAAACCATCATCCAACAGACTTGATTAGTAGAATGTTTGGTTGCAAATTGTTTGTTTTTTTGACGTTGGTTGATAAGCACAAGACTGACCCATGAAGCCCAACACAAGTCCCACCTTTACCATCCCTAACCTGCAGTGAACTGGCGTAGATAATTTGTATATCAGATTCCAAGTAACCATTGGTTGACCATATCCATGTTTCGTAATCAAAAAATGCAGAAGTTCGTAGAATCCGAACTTGAAGAATAGTGATTATATCTATAATATATATATATGTATATATATTGAAAGTAGCAAGGTAGTATAAACACTCATAATTACTTTTTGGGCCAAACTGACCCAAAACTGTGGCTAAAGGGACGGTAAAACTACCGGCAGAAGAGCTGGCGCAACTCAAGAAACCCGATTTCTTTGGTTTTGTGGCTGGCAAACTTAGCGGCAGAACCTGTGGTTAACTCTGTGGGAACGAAAAGCCATGGCATTTGTGCCGGCAAGTCGTATGGCAGACAATCCGAACCATTGAGGGACAAGCAAAATTAGGGGCAAATGTGCCGGCAAGAGGCCCGGCAAAGTGCGCGAACTAGCTCTGGCCAAGCCAAATTTACGGTCATTTTCAATGGCAAATGTGTTCAACGCAAAAGTCAATGAAATTTGGTACATGTTGGCACGTTTCAATGTGGAAAAGCTGAACAATGAAAATCGAAAATCAATATTGCATCCCCCTCTTCATGGGGCCACAGCAAACAAGATCTGCAGGAAATCCATCTTATTGGTGATTTTTTCCATAAGCCGACTTGGACAATGTCCGGGCACTTGCAAAAAACGCTTCTTTGATTGCTGCAACTTTGACAGACGCCTGGCAAGAACCTGGTACAATCCTAGCAATGAATTGAAGGATTGAAGGGGGAGTCGGTAGCAGGAACCTTGTTGGCGGAAACGGCAGAACCCGGCACAAGCCGGCGGAACTGACCTGGCGAAAGCCTGGAACCCAGCGGAACATAGCAGAACCCAGCGGAGCGGCGGAACCCAGCGGAACCCGGCGGAACCCGGCGAAACCCGGCGGAACCCGGCGGAACCCGGCGGAACCCGGCGGAACCCGGCGGAACCTGGCGGAACCTGGCGGAAACCTGGCGGAACCCGGCGGAAAAAAAGTAAGTTGAAGGGGGGGGTTGGGAGTATAAGCCATGCCAAAAGTTATACTCCCAACCACCCCCCCTTTAACTTACCTTTTTTCCTCCAGGTTTCCGCCAGGTTTCCGCCAGGTTCCGCCAGGTTCCGCCGGGTTCCGCCGGGTTCCGCCCGGCTTCGCCGGGTTTTGGTAGGTTCCGGGCGGGTTTCCGCCAGCCTCGGGCTTCTGCAAGGTTAGCGCGAAGCCGTCAGGTTTGCATCAAGTTACAAATTCTTTTTCCCAAGTTTCTGCCAAGCCCCCGCCGTCTCCAACGCAAGACCTGTCACAACTAGTCACAATTTAAGCGTTCTTTTTCCAAAACAGTTTTCAGATGAATTGTCAACTCAGCACTGCTTGCCTGAGGGTGGCGGCTGCTTGAGCAGCTTTGCTGTGAAATCAAGGCCCACGCAACCAACTTGTCCAGTCCAATGCGCGGCGCTGGACGCTGGAGACCTTTAACCGTCAGCTTGGCAGGCGCTAAAAGCGATAATGAAAACCCGGTATGCACCTGGTGTCCGGCAGTGAACTATTGAAGTAATGCCAGGCGCATCCCAACTTGGAAGCAAATAATGATAAATAATTTATGTTGGTGCCAGGTTGTGCCTTTCGAGGCAACATTTCTACTCGGTTTGCTGCTCTTTTTTGCCTCGGATTTTTGCTAACTTGACCGGCATGTTGCCGCCTAGTTTGCCGGGGGTTCGGCCGGCTGCTTGGCCAGGGCCAAAACCACGAATTTTCATCTTGTTTCTGGGGAGTGTTTATACTCCCGGGCTTACTCCAATATATATATATATATTATTAATTGAACCTTTCCATTTTTGGGGGGTACTACTATGGACATCTCTATCTTAGTTCCAGGGTAGCTTCAAGCATCGGGGCGAGACTCTCAGGTTTCACTGGACCTGGGCAGCGATGGGGATGGGATTGGAAATATCCATGGTGTGTTTTAATATATTAACTATTAACTTTGGTTTATTTCATGATGGATTATAGTTAATAACTATGTTTTAATATTAACGATGGTTACATAAGTTATATGTCAATAGTTGATTGTATGAACTAGTGGTTAATAGTATTGACATGTATTGACTATGAGTTCATTTTGGAAATATCAACTATTAATCAGTTCACAGGAGTTCATGCTGTTTTTTTTTCAAAAGATGTGAATAAGCCGCAAGCATCCGCAAGATACGGGGTGATCTTCCAGGTTCATGGCCCTAGAGGTATCTTCGGGAGACACAACCCTTCCCAGCACGCAGGTTTTGCGTTGGCCGCTGGGGAGCCCCCAACATCAAGCCATTCATGATGGCATCCAACATATTCACCTCAGCACGAATCTCGGGTCCAGATCCCATGGGATTCGGTGACCCATGTAGATGGCTAAAAAATCCCATGGATATAGAATGCTAAATCATGTTAAATCCTTTTTTGGGCGCGTCAGGTCCCCATTTTTTGGCTGTTTAAACATCTGACATCGTCTTGAACTATGTTTCAACACATCTGACAGAAAGTGCAGCAAGTGGCTGTGTTTGTTGCTCAAGATCCAGATGGCTGTCGCTTCCCTATGTTTCCATCAGTCTTCGTAGACTTACTTTCATCATTTCTCTTAAGGTCCAAATGTCCTATTTTTTGCTGAATCCAAATCCTATGTTTGTTGTTTCTTTCCACGGTGGAACACCCCATTTTTCCGATGGATTCGCGGACCTGAGTCTTTCCACAATCATTCCCCGAATCCTAGCCGTTAACATCCATTCCCATCATTCCAGTGACTTCACGACGTGTGGTCATGATCAAATTCATCAAATTTCTATATAAATATATAAACATACATAACATAACATGACATAACATAACGTAACATAACATAACATAGCATAGCTTTACATTAGATGACATGACATGCCATTACATACACATGTTAGATATAACTATGTAAACATGATGTGTATACTGTATACATAATTTGTATATATACAATTTGTGCATATATATATATGTATATATACGTGATATGTGAAACTACAGTTACAAATCATGTTTTTTTTTAGATACATAGGGTTTCCAAAAATAAGGGTACCCCCAAATCATTGAAAATTGGAGCCTTTTTGTATTCAAACAAGCATGTTGACTTGGGGACCCCCCGTGACTTAAGAAATCCTCGTATAGCCCATTATAAAACATATCCCTGTTCTATGCCATTAAAATCAATTAAATCACCATTTCTTCATGGTGAATGTCCCATTAAAGTAATTTCCATGGAGAAATCGTGAAAATGATATCAGAAACTACACGAAACTATATCAGATATATTCAGATCTATAGATTGATATATATTTTTTTAAAAATATTCATATATATATATATATATTTCTCTATTTATGTATTTATTTATTTATATATAATTGGTCTATACTTCCTACAGATATTATATATATATGAATACGAATTGGTATATAAAACTCTACAAATACTATATCGAGGTTTCCTCAAATGAGGGTACCTCTAAATCATCCATTTTAATAGGCTTTTCCATTCTAAACCATCCATTAGGAGGTGCCCCCATCTATTCATATATACATATGATATATTATATAGATATAGATATAGATGTGTATATATATATATTATATCAATACGCATTTGTGTATATAACTATACAAATACTATTAGATCATCATAGATCTATTTAGATATATAAATATTTACAGATATATATATATATTATCAATACGAATTGGTATACATATAACTATACAGATACTGCAGAATCATTTTTGTTTTCCAATTAGATAGTTCGTATCTATTAATACCTAACTATATCGCTATATTATATGCAGATACTATATCAATAGAGTAGATAGTAGTACTATAGATATCATGATAGTAGATATGATTATCTGAATATAGATATAGATATTCTTATAGATTATCTGAATAGTATATTGTATTTCCTGATTAGCTAGAATAATTCTAGATTATAGATATAGTATGATATAGTATTACCTGAATATAGATTAATATGATCCCCATATTCAGGCAATACTATATCAGGTAATATTGGATATTATATACTGGATTATACTATACTATACTACACACATAATACTATACTATATAGATAATCGTATTTCCTCCAGGGGCCCCCTGCAGTCCGCTCCTCCGTGGTCTTCTGCCGCGCCTCCGAAGAAGCGACGCGCGCCTGATGAGACTCGGCGCCGCGGCGCAGCGGCGCAGCGGATGGCTGGTGAAATGGGGAGTTCGTGGGGATTGACACAAGAAATGGTGATTTAATGGGATCTAAATGGGATCTAATGGGATTTTATGGTAATTTTCTAGGATTTCATGGTGATTTCCTGGGAGCTAATGGAATGTAATGGTGATTCTACGGGATTTCATGGTGATTTCCTGCTGATTTACTGGGAATTCATGGGGAATAATATTATAGCTTCGATTTTTGAAACTGAAACTGAGATCATGGTTTTTCATAACCAGCATTTGTTGATGTTTTGAATACTTAGAACATATCAATACTTGGAACTTCCCCATTTTTTCAGGATGAACTTCCAACTAATGAAAATCCGCACTCGTTTTGACCATGAATTGAGCTCTCCCTGTTTTTTCCCTGATGCAGTCCTCGTTTCGTTGCATGTTATCATGTTTCCTCATGAATTTCATGAATTTTAACAGCAGGATTTCATTGTGATTTTTCGTTCGGACATGTTCCGATCCCCCTAATATTAAACACACCCTAAATGGGCCCCAATATCAAAAAATAAAAATAAACCATGGATGGTTTCTCCGGGGTGGGGGTTGGTGGGGAGGGGTGTTGAATATTGGGGGGAAGGGATCCCAATTATCTCCTGATTACGAATGTTTTATACTTCATCACATCCGTGGGCAATCATCCTTTTCCCTATCATTTGATGGCCATTTGGGTTTATCCCACTGGGATGGTCGTGTTCCACGAACCCAACTTGACAAATTCAGCTTGAAACCCAACGGATCGACTTGGCAAACAGGAGACACAGTGACCAGAGATGGAGACGTTTTTGTGATCCAAAAAGGTGCTTGGAGGAAACATGTGCTGCGTATCATCCCGATCCGCCGATCCGGATTTTCCGATCCGGACGAACGTCCAGAATCCGGAGCGTTTCAAGAGGTGAAAAATGAGGCCAAACGGCCAATACGAAGCTTTCCGTCTCTTTCCCTAGCTTTCTCACATACCCTCATCAAAAGTCCAATCCTGAAACATCGAAACATGAAGTTGTAGGATGATATTGAAATACCAAAATCCGTCCTTTTCGAAACGTTAAGTTTCATATGGCTGTATGGGTATGATCAAAAAACTACTCACCAAAGTTGCAATCTGTAGTCCCCTGGGCCTAAAAAAACATTCACTCATGCCCACTAGTTTGGCTGGTATTCTCATTCTTGCAGATTGACTCTCCGGTTTTTGCTGGTGAAGTCACCAATTTTCACTCGTGAAATCAGAAAAATTAAATGCGTCCTGAATAAATTACGCCTTAAGTTTGAGCTGGTCAAGTTCATTAAATCTTTGCTGAATAAACATGAATAAACTACAGTACTGGTTTTTCTTGGTAAGGTCACGGATTTTGATGCAAGTTTCCCCCATGTTCATGTCCTTTTCATGTTGCGCAACTGCGACTGTCGCCTGCAAGTCCAAGAGCTGCTGCTGGAGCCGGCTTTGCTCCTGGAGAGTTCAGGGAAACGGTTATCAAAACTTGGGATTTCAGCCACTGGGGAATAGAAATGGTCAATAAAGGTTCATTTATCATGGTTAATAGATGGTGATAGTTGTTAATCATGGTTGATGGAAAAAAACTATAGACTTAGATGCCCTGCAAAAAGGAGAAAACATCGGAGCTGGTATAAATCCATATACCCTACCCATCCAGTTGGTTTTCCCAGAACCAGTCGCTTCCTTTTATTTGCAAAAATGCCTTGCCTGTTTCTACATTACATTTCCTAGTAGAAATCATCCGTATTAGAGAATGACAAAATCACCCAAACCCACAAAAGACAGGCCGTTTGTCTTCCAATGCGGAGACATTCATCAGCGTGCCACTTGTGACTTTCTCATCACCTGCAGTGATCTGGGTGATTTCAGAAGGGCGTTGCCAGCCATATCTGGTTGATAAACCCAAGTGAACCCTAGCTAGCCCAGTTCAACCCTAGCTATCGTAGTTGTAACCCCTGTTGTATTAGGATATCATTTGGTATGGCTGGTAGGGTCCGATGATTGTATGTCTGGTTGGGTCAGTGCATGTCTATCTTGGATCAAAAAACGCAAAAAAAAATGGGTTGATGCATCAATTTGACCAGAGCAGGACAAATGTCGAGTTTACCACATCAGTCAGCCAATCTGACGTCCAAACGTGAAATGATGTAGAATAAGTAGGTTCATAGGTCGACATTAAGCACAGCATGAGAGGGACAACTTCTGTCAGTGTTAATTTCTAGATCCACAGATTTCACAAATTCGATCTGTTTTCAGAACCACCTCCTCACCCAGCGCAGCCGTCGGAAGTTGTTCAGTTCCCCTAAGATACTTGTTTACCCGTCGTTCCTGTTTGTTGGTTGTATTCCATGATTTCTTGTTACTTGATTTCCATCTGCCCATGTTTGAGACTATTTGATATTATGTGAAGAACCTCGCTGTATAGATGATATGTATAGATGATACGTATAGATAATATGTATATACCGAATAGATGATATGTATATGTAAATGTATATGTACATAGATATATATATATGTATATATGTCCATGTATATGTATATATATGTAAAAATATATGTATATGTATATATGTACATGTATATATGTACATGTATATAATTATGCACATGTATGTGTGCATGTGTGTATATATATATGTATGTACCGGTATATGTACACATAAATATATATATATATGCATGCATGCATGCATACATACATACATACATACATTAATTACATACATACATACAATGCTTTACTTTACATTACATTACATTACATACATTAGTACATTACAAACATTACATACATACATACATTACATTACATACATACATACATACATTACATTACATTACGTTACATTACATTACATTACATACATACATACATTACATACATTACATACATTACATAGATTACATACATTACATACATTACATACATTACATACATATATATACATACATATATACATATATACATACATATATACATACATATATACATACATATATACATACATACATAACATTACATTACATTACATAACATAACATTACATTACATTACATACATACATACATACATACATACATTACATACATCCATCCATACATACATACATACATACATTACATACATTACATACATTACATACATTACATACATTACATACATTACATACATACATACATACATACATGCATACATCCATACATGCATACATACATACATACATACATAAATACATTACATTACATTACATTACATTACATTACATACATACATACATACATGCATGCATGCATGCATACATACATACATGTATATGTATTTACATACATACATATGTATACTTATTCTTCACATAGTCTTATAGTCGGTTATATTCCCATACGTATCATATATATATATATATGTATAACATTGTCTACGTATCTTCCTGTATCTATGTTTGGCACGCACCGCAGCAAAGACTGATACATTGTGCCTCCGATCCTGGTATAGGGCCGTACGGATAAAACACCCAAAACTAGGCACCAAATGTCACCGCCGGGATCTTTATTTGCCCCTGGGCTCTTGATCATTGAGGGAAAGGGGTACCATTCTAGTCGCTTAAATGATCATAAACCCTTATTTATGGTACTATCACTAGTTAATTCCCCGAAATCATAAATACCATAAATCACTAGTGATACAATACCATAAATCACCTAGTAATTCCCTTCAAATCACTATTATGTTATTTTAGTACCCAGTGGATGACGATTTTCCGGGGAACTCCTCTCCGGTGGCACCTCCCAGTCGCAGCGACCTCAACGGATTGCAAGGTGGATAGGATGATATGTATATCTGTATATGTGCATAGGCATAGGCATATGATATATATATATATGGTCTCGTGTTCCATGTTCCTACCCGCCCCCAATGGTATGGGTCCGGAGGTAGCACCCCCTTCCCTTCTATTTGCAAGCTATTGGCAGCATTTCTGAGGTCCAGCCTCGTATTTGCTAGGTCTTTGCAGCATTTCTGACTACCAGCCTCGCATTTACTACCTATCATGCATACCACACATACCATACATATGAAACCCCATACATACAATATCAAACATACATGCCATGCATACCATACCTACCTTACATAGCAAACATACCATACCCATCATGGTAACCATACATACCGTACAGACCATACATACTGTCATATCAAACATACCATACCCAACAGACTTACATACCATACCTACCATCCATACAATACCAACCATTCATGCCATACATACCATACCTACCATACATACCAAACATACTATACATTCCAAACATGCCATACCAGACCGACCACACACACACACACACCACCACACCACAGGGGGGAGGGGGACAGTACTATGGCTAACCCATGACCATGGCCGGGGGGGAGGGGGGTTGGAACGCTGGACCATATTATATTATATTATATTATATTATATATATATATATGATATGTATATCTGTATATCTGATATACATCCATGATGTGTATGGTGTATAGATCATATGCATATAGAGAGAGCCATGTATATACTTAAATGTTCAGCCTGATGCATATGATTGCATATGTATGTGTATATATATATATGTACACGCAGCTGTATGTATACATGCATCGAAATCGTCTATATATATTTACTTTACAATGACTTACATTCTACGAGTATCGGTGTCTGTGCATGTCTGTGCTCTGCGTATATGCGTTCATTTCCAATCGTCACATTGCATGGCCCGGATACCCTGCACAGAAGTCACCATTTAACACTTGAGCAGAACGTTCTCTTCCTCCATCATCCTTCGCTCATGCTTCATGGAAAAACAAAATGCAAAAACAAAACAGTACATCTATTCTTAAATCATCAAGGTGTACCAAGAGAGTGCTAGATTCGAATAGATGTACTGTACTCCATTCCATATGTCATTCATATATCATTCATATGTCATCCATATATCATATCATATGAATCATATGTCATATGTCATATGTCATCATGCTTCACCCTTTTTCACCATGCCGGTACTACCGCTACCATTGCCACTGGGACTCCTGGGACGCCTGGGACTCCTGGGACCGGACTGCACACGTTGCCGCCGCTCCTCACGTACGGCCGCCTGAAAAACGCTGCGGGAAAATCACGTTGCGTCAGTGATGTCATAATGGGGGGTATTAATGGGATAACATTGGTAGTTTTAAAATGATATAAAATGATGCTATAATGATGTACAATGGGGATATGAATGGAGATTTGAATGGAATATCATGGAATATATATATATAATGGAATGTAAATGGAGTATGATATCATTCATGGATGATTCATGGGATTGTATTAATGGGCCATTGAGAGTTACCCTCTGTCATCAGCTCCATGGCTTCCTGGAAAATCCACCATTTCGATGACTTTTTTCCAACAAAAACTCCATTTATACCTCGTGGATTTCCCAGCCATGTAATGTTTGATTGCCAGAGGGTAGATGAGAGTGATTCGCAGAAATGACTCTATGAGTCACATGACTGTGTCTATGACTGCGTTGAAAATGAGATGTTTCCATACGGTCATGACGTCCATTCCAAATCACGAGGTAGCCATGTTTGTTCGTGTGCTACATGTTTGTTGTGTGTGTCAGCGTCGGACATCCTTTGCAGCCTGTAGGTGGGAACTTTGCGAAGACAGATTGGGATTAATCTACTTAATTGAGATGCACAGAGGAGGATGCAATGAAAACACTTACTTGACTAGCCAAACAGAGAGACCTTCAATAGTGAGAATCAAAAGTGATGATATGGAGGTTTCCTAAAATGGGGGTACCCCATTTTATCATACATTTTCATGGGATTTGTCATGATTTGTCATTGTACGCGATCCATTTTGACGTACCCATAATGGAAACCCCCATTCGCTCCTGCTGCGCTTGGCGTTCCTCGCCCTCCACGCGCAGACGAGCCTGGCCGAGGTCCAAGGCGCTTCCCCGTCCCCCGGAGGAGTTCACTTTCATGGAATCTGAATGGAACATCACGGCAATTAAAACCATGGAGTTTTGGATGGTTTTTATGGGGAGTTCACCAAGAAAAATATA